>JAYESA010000003.1:130511587-130817655 GCA_036927795.1 Iris macrosiphon
ATAAAAAATAAGACAGGAACTCCAATATTCAAGACGTAAAATCCAGCATTTCTAACACTATATGTAATCATCAAGGGTACATGTAAGGCAAGGAATTAATTATCACAATATATAAAGATTAACTTGAGGTGCAGGTACTTGCCTGTTGCTTGGATCTGATTAATATTGGCTCTCGGGGGAAAATTCCAGAGATGAGTCCAAAAGCTAAAATAGACATTACCATCACTCTCAGAAGATGTCAAATAGCTAGAAACGCCTGTCCTTGGGTCCAATTTGGAGACAAGGGCAAAGACGGCAGTTTCGGGTCAAAACGGGGTCCGCCGGTGGGCCCGCTTTGCACCGAAAAATGTGTCCAGGTCAAAGGTCTCCAAATTCACTAAACTTAGTGTCAACAGATCAGGAACACAGATACGAACCCAACGGAACTTCCAGATTTGGATTCCGAGGAGCCGAACACAAAATCGCCCGTCGAGCGGGGCTTGTGGGGCCCACGACACGCGATTTCGTCAACGTTCTCAGAATCGAACCAAACTTGACCCACAGGACCAGCGTATCGCTACGAGTCCGATGGCGCAAGTTTCGTCTCGATCTGACTAGTGTACAAGAAGTTAGGGTGAAAAACAGAAAAGGCAGATACGGGGCGATGTCCGCGGATACGCGTTGATTTCGGTGTGCACGCACACCCGAATCAGCTTTCACGAAGACTCACACGTCCGTATCGACGATGCGCACGCATCTGTGAAGACCGCACGCGACCAAGTCGTCCCGTTTGGCGGGGCGTACTCAGTTCCAGGGTGAAACAGGGTCTGGTTTTTCCTTTTTTTGGATCGCGGTGTGCGATCACCACAGGACGCGATGCCCCGAACAGTTTATCCGGACACCGAGAGGGTCATACAGGCTTCACAACGCAATTTACGGAATTGGAAACAGAGCTACGAGGCGAAAGTTACACGTACCTGAAGGGGACCTGAAAATTCAGGGTCGAGTCGTGTTCGACACTTGTCGGACACGCGAAGGGGAATTAGGGTTAGGGTTCTCGTCGGAATTTTGGCCGTGGACGGCGGAGACTGGCCGGAGACGCGTCGGTGAGGGCGGTGGACGGTTCGCCGAGGGGCGGCGCGGCGTCCACGGGGGCGGCGGTGGCTCAGGGTGGCCGGCAGCGGCGGCTGCGGCTGGTGGCTGCTGCTGCTCGAGCTGCGGGGTCGGCCGGAGGGCGGCGCCGAGGGAGGAGGGAGGCGCTGGTGGTGCGGGTGGAGGAGCTGGGCGGTCGGCGAGGCGAGGGGCAGCGGTGGCGGCGAGCTGGCTAGGGCGGCGTGGTGGCGGTGGCAGTGGTCGTGGCTGCGGCGGAGGGGCGGGGTTTATATAGGGAGGAGAGAGGGGAGCTGCCCGGGCGGAGCGGAGGACGTGGCGGTCGTGGGGCGAGCGAGGGCGGCCGGTGCGGGGGAGGGCGCGGCGGAGGCGGCGCGCGACGCGGAGGCGAGGGAGAGAGGGGGACCGGGTCGAGGGGGGTGCGGGCTAGCGGGTCGGGTTCGGGTGCGCCCGACCCGACCCGTTAGGACGGGCGGCTGGGCTGAGGGAGCGGGTTGGGCCGCGGCCCAACGGGCCGTGGGCCGGGCCGAAAAAGAAAAAGAAAATAAATAATAAGAAAAATAATAATAATAAATAAATAATTAGATAAATAATTTAAATAATTAATTAATTAGTTTTCAGGCATTTAAAAATAGGTCTGAGGTCCAGAAAAATCCAGAAAATTTACCCTAAGTCCAATTTTTTCATTTTACACCCAAAAATATTATTTTCATGATATTTTAATATTATTTATTGCAAATTAAAAATCATTTATTAATTGAAAACCTTGATTTTAATTACAGAAAATTCCCAAAAAATTCCTAAAAATTGGGAAAAATCCAAGGTTTAATAATTTGAAAATTTAGGGGGTTTACAACCTACCCAACTTACAAAAATTTTGTCCTCAAAATTTAAGAATAACAAGGCACGAAAAGAAAGGCCGAGAAATAAAATATATCTCAGGGTTCAAAAAGATAGGGGTATCGCTCTCTAATCTCGTCTTCTCGCTCCCAGGTGGATTCGTCGGGAGAATGGTGCTTCCAAGCTACGCGAACCAGGGAGATAACCTGGTTCCGCAGAACCTTCTCCGATCGATCCAGTATCTCCACGGGTTGCTCTTGGTAAGTCAAACTTGGGCCTACTTCAAGCTCTGAGTGATCCAAAATGTGGCTGGGGTCTGACACGTACTTTCTCAGCTGCGACACGTGGAAGACGTTATGTACTCCATCCAGAGAGGGTGGCAATGCCAGTCGGTATGCCACTTCTCCGATTTTCTCCTGAATGCCAAAGGGTCCAATAAATCTTGGGCTGAGTTTTTCACTCCTTCCGAACCTAATGGTGCCACGTGTCGGGGAAATCTTCAAGAACACCAGTTCTCCAACCTTTAACAAAGTCATAATCAAGTCTTAGTTCCATAATCAAAATGTTTAAATTGACTTGAATTTCATAAATTTAATTACCTCAAATTCCAAGGGCCTTCTGTGGCTATTTGCCCAATGTCGTTGCCTGTCTTGAGCCACTCGAAGTCTGTCCCTTATTTGCTTTACCTTCTCAGCTGAATCGATCACCATTTCTGGTCCTAGCAGGGCTCTTTCTCCAACGTCGTCCCATGATAGCGGGGTGCGACATCTTCGTCCATACAGAGCTTCAAATGGAGTCATCTCAATACTTGCCTGGTAACTGTTATTATAAGAGAACTCCACCAGATGTAGATAGTCTTCCCAGGATCCTCCAAAATTCAGAACACATGTACAGAGCATATCTTCAAGTGTCTGGATTGTACGTTCCGATTGTCCGTCGGTTTGGGGATGATAAGCTGTGCTGAATTTGAGTTGAGTCCCCAAGCTGGCTTGTAAGCTCTTCCAGAAGTGAGAGGTGAATCTTGAATCTCGATCGGAGACAATACTTACTGGAACTCCATGCAGCCGGACAATGTGTCTGATATATAAATCTGCCAGCTTTTCTGTAGATAGCCCCACTTTGAAAGGTAGAAAATGTGCAGACTTGGTCAGTCTATCTACTATCACCCAGATTGCATCCTTTCCACTAGGTGTCCTTGGAAGTCCGGAAACAAAATCCATTGTGATATGTTCCCACTTTCACTCCGGAATGGGTAGTGGTTGAAGCAATCCTCCAGGTCTTTGTCTTTCTGCCTTGACTTGCTGGCACACTAAACAACGAGATACGAACCTGGCTACTTCTCTTTTCATGTCATGCCACCAAACATGCGTCCTCAGGTCCTTGTACATCTTGTTGGCTCCTGGATGTATAGAGTATTGCGATCTGTGCGCCTCTTGCATAACTTCTTCTCTTATGTCTCCTTGAGGTACACATAATCTATCGCCATGCCTCAGTGATCCATCTTCATGAATTCTGAAATCTTCCACTAATCCAGCTTGCACTTGTCCTCGGACGCTTCGCAGGCCTTCGTCTTGAAACTGAGCCTCCTTGATCTTGTCTATTAAAGTAGACTGAATCTGCAAGTTCATCATTTGGCCTTCTTTTCCTGGGATGATTACTTCAATACCTAAACTTTCCAAGTCCTCTAGCAGGTGTCTGTCCATAGTCAAGTACATCGTCATAGGATACCTGCTTAGAGCATCAGCAACTACATTGGCCTTCCCAGGATGATATTGAAGGGTGATATCAAAGTCTTTCATTAGTTCCAGCCACCTTCTTTGCCTCATGTTCAGCTCTTTCTGAGTGAAGATATATTTTAAACTTTTATGGTCTGTAAATATTTCCACCCTTTCTCCATAAAGATAATGCTTCCATAGTTTAAGAGCAAAAATGACAGCTGCCAATTCTAAATCATGAGTTGGATAGTTCTTTTCATATAGTCAAAGCTGTCTAGAGGCATATGTTATTACCTTCTTGTTCTGCTCCAGTACACAACCTAGACCTTTTCCAGAAGCATCACTATAAATAGCGAAACCTCCGGTTCCAGAAGGTAAGGTTAGAATAGGGGCAGAACTCAGTCTTTTCTTCAATTCCTCAAAAGCATGCTGACATTCATCAGTCCAGGTGAACTGTTCATCCTTTCTCATTAATTTTGTCATAGGCTCAGCAATTCTTGCAAAGTCCTTCACAAACTTCCGATAGTAGCCAGCTAGTCCCAGGAAGCTTCTAATCTCAGCTACAGAGTCTAGAGTGGGCCAGGATTCTACTGCCGCTATCTTCTTAGGATCTACTGCTATTCCATCTCCAGTCACAATATGTCCCAAGAATTCTACTTTGTCTAGGAAGAAAGCACATTTAGATAATTTTCCATAAAGTTTTTCCTTCCTCAAAGTCTCCAATGCTAACCTCAAATGTTCTTCATGTTCTTCGGGGGTCTTGGAGTAGATCAAAATATCATCAATGAAGACCACTACAAATTTGTCTAGATATTTCTGAAATACTTTGTTCATCAAGTTCATAAAAACTGCTGGAGCATTCGTCAACCCGAACGGCATTACTAAGAATTCGTAGTGTCCGTTCCGGGTATTGAAAGCAGTTTTAGGGATGTCTTCCTTTCTCACCCTTACTTGGTGGTAGCCAGACCTTAAATCAATCTTGGAAAAGACCCGAGCTCCACTCAACTGATCAAATAAGTCATCTATCCTGGGCAGGGGATATTTATTCTTGATTGTTAAGGCATTCAAGGCCCTATAGTCAATACACATTCGGGATATTCCGTCCTTCTTGGGCACAAATAATACTGGAGCTCCCCAGGGTGAGACACTAGACCTAATGAAGCATTTGTCTTCTAGTTCTTTGATTTGCTCATTTAGTTCTATTATCTCCTTCTTGTTGATTCTGTAGGGATTTTGAGATACTGGTGCTGCTCCTGGCACTAAGTCAATAGAGAATTCAACTTCTCGGTCTGGGGGTAAGCCTGGGAGATCCTCAGGGAAGACATCAAGGTATTCAGAGATGATAGGTAGTGGCACTTCTTCTGTTATTAGGGTTCCACAAATTTTGTTATTACCCATTTCTCTAGAACCTCTAGCAAATTCAAATTCTGGCTTGTCAGGGGGCCTGAAGATTACACTACCTCGGTGGCAGTCTATTGTGGCATGATGTTGACTTAACCAATCCATACCCAGTATAATGTCAAAACTGGGCACTGGCATTACAAGTAATCTAGCATACAGTTCTCTTCCACATAATGTAATAGGATAATTGTTACAGGCATCACTAACCGGGATGATTCCTCCACCGGTAATGATCTTATAACAATTCCTAAGGGGTTTAGTGATTAAGCTATGCTTCATAAGGAAATCTACTGACATGAATGAATGTGAAGCTCCAAAGTCAAATAAAGTAATAGCTGGTATTGAATTTATAAGCACAGAACCTGTGATCACGTCTGCTGTGGCCTCAGCTTCTTCCAGAGTCATTGCATAAGCACGGCCTTGCTGCGGTGCACCCCTCTGTTGCTGCTGGTGCTGAGCAAAGCGTTGTTGTTGTGTTGAAAGTGGGGGTCCCCTCTGTTGTACTGCTGGGGCCCTGGCTTGGGCTGGAGCCTTGGGTGCAGCGGTGCATCCTTGAGCAGCTGGACAGTCCCTCATTTGGTGCGCTGCTGAGCCGCAGTAGAGGCAGGCACCTAGCCTCTTCCTGCAGACTTGCCAAGTATGACCTGGTTTTTAGCAAAAGTTACAAGCAGCAGTTTGTTGATTCTGTCCCTGAGCCTGGTGTTGGGGTGCTGGAGCTCGAGGGAGAGGACGCTGAGTTTGCTGCGGGGCCCTCTGCTGTTGTTGTTGTTGTTGAAAAGGGCATTTGTTGGGTCCCGCATTTCCTGTATCTCTCTCTCGTTTCAGTTTATGCCCCATATCTCTCTCAACGCCTTGTGCCACGCTCAGGATTTCTTCATAGGTGCGAGCTCGGCTGGTGGTGACAGCAAGGCGAATATCCGGAGACAGCCCCTTCTTGAATCTACGGGCTCTGTCTTCCGGGGTACGAACCATGTACTCCGCAAAGTGGCTTAACCTGCTAAATTCAGCAGTATATTCATCAACAGACAGGTTACCTTGTTCCAGTCTCTCGAATTGGCTTTCGAGAGCTTCCCGAGCCACTTCGGGGTAGAATTTCTCCTTGAATAGCCTTTTAAAATCTTCCCAGGTGATGTCAGGAGCAGATAGTTGGGGTTCATCTCTGAACCAGGTTCGAGCAATGTCGAACAGTTGCAGGCTTGCGGACTCCACTTTGAGGTCATCAGGGACCCGAGCGGTCTTCAGGAGTCTCTCGACATTCTCTATCCACTCATCGGCATAGAGTATGCCCTCAGTTCCGTAAAATTCCAGGGGTCTTAGATTCTTGAAATCTTTGGCACTCCCTGGCCTCTTGAGTGGCGACTCCTGGGACCTAAGAGCTTCTGAGAGGCTGGTCCGCAGAAGTGCAGTCTGTTCTTTCTGGGATTCCACCAATCCCTGGAATACTCCGAGTAGCTGTGCCCCATCCAGAGTAACTGCCGAAAAAGATGGAGGCGGCGGGAGTGCAAGAGTCTCGGACACATTCTGCTCAGCTGGTTCTGATGTGCCTCCTACTGTGTTCCTGGTCTGGACCATTCTGAAAGATTAAGGGATAGGAAGATCAGAATAGAATACTTGGAAATCAAAGGCGATAGGAAAAATTGAGCAGCAATGATATCAAGAATTGAAATAAGGACGCTATACTGTGAATGAGCTTTTCCTAGAATCCTCAATCTTATTCCATATCCTGTCCTAGGGTATTAACCTATTTTAGGATAGGACCTGCATGGGCCACCATAAAAACGTGTCATGACCCGCACCCAGAAATTCGGGCACGAGTGCGTGGGTACGTCCTGCCTACGCCGCAGAGTCGGCGGTAGTACGCTGTCTAGGTCAAATCCATATTTACTAAACTAGTTCATTCACAATTAACATAGGTAAGATAATAATGAGAACAGAAACTTAAGATTGTAACTGAAATAAATATGACAACAGATTCAAATGTTTTAGTACAGAAATTCAATATTGAAATCGGGGACAAACCCGATAAATAAGATAAGAATATAAATGAAAGATAGCTACTACTAGCTACTCTGCAGCAGGGGTCTCCTGGGTGGGTTCTGGCTCCTCATAGGTATCATCAGTCCCCTCATAGGGACCATAATAAGTAGGGGCAAGATCCTCATCATCGCCTAAATCAACAGATCCAGTCAGGAAAGGAGCAAAGTACACAGTGCACAACAAGGTTAAACTAAATATTTTATGATAATTAAATATTTGATATCATGTTGAGAAACAGCATAACAGAACATTATTATCTCAGAGTTAAACTGTAAACAGGAATATGAGAAACAGAACTAAATGAAACAGGAAATGAAACTACAACAGCCAGCAAGAAATATAACATGGCCAGAACTATCTGTGTGAACTTGTGTTTATTTTTTTAGAATACATAGTTGGCATGTAGGGGTTTATAAGGCTAATTCGGCCGTCATGAACGGTGATTAAACAGGGAAAATTGAGATCCGGCTGAGGTACAGTCGTGTACCAACAGCTATTAAACATGACAAGGGGAAGGGTAAACTACATGCCTTCTAGGTATTCTCCCAACCGACATGAAAAACAAGACAGGAACTCCAATATTCAAGACATAAAATCCATCATTTCTAACACTATATGTAATCATCAAAGGTACATGTAAGGTAAGGAATTAATTATCACAATATATAAAGATTAACTTGAGGTGCAGGTACTTGCCTGTTGTTTGGATCTGATTAATATTGGCTCTCGGGGGAAAATTCCAGAGATGAGTCCAAAAGCTGAAATAGACATTACCATCACTCTCAGAAGATGTCAAATAGCTAGAAACGCCTGTCCTTGGGTCCAATTTGGAGACAAGAGCAAAGACGGCAGTTTCGGGTCAAAACGGGGTCCGCCGGTGGGCCCGCTTTGCACCGAAAAACGTGTCCGGGTCAAAGGTCTCCAAATTCACCAAACTTAGTGTCAACAGGTCAAGAACGCAGATACGAACCCAACGGAACTTCCAGATTTGGATTCCGAGGAGCCGAACACAAAATCGCCCGTCGAGCGGGGCCTGTGGGGCCCACGACACGCGATTTCGTCAACGTTCTCAGAATCGAACCAAACTTGACCCACAGGACCAGCGTATCGCTACGAGTCCGATGGCGCAAGTTTCGTCTCGATCTGACGAGTGTACAAGAAGTTAGGGTGAAAAGCAGAAAAGGCGGATACGGGGCGATGTCCGCGGATACGCGTTGATTCCGGTGTGCACGCACACCCGAATCAGCTTCCACGAAGACTCACACGTCCGTATCGACGATGCGCACGCATCTGTGAAGACCGCACGCGACCAAGTCATCCCGTTTGGCAGGGCGTACTCAGTTCCGGGGTGAAATAGGGTCTGGTTTTTCCTGTTTTTTGGATCGCGGTGTGCGATCACCACAGGACGCGATGCCCCGAACAGTTTATCCGGACACCGAGAGGGTCATACAGGCTTCACAACACAATTTGCGGAATTGGAAACAGAGCTACGAGGCAAAAGTTACACGTACCTGAAGGGGACCTGAAAATTCAGGGTCGAGTCGTGTCCGACTCGTGTCGGACACGCGAAGGGGAATTAGGGTTAGGGTTCTCGTCGGAATTCCGGCCGTGGACGGCGGAGACTGGCCGGAGGACGGTTCGCCGAGGGGCGGCGCGGCGTCCACGGGGGCGGCGGTGGCTTAGGGCGGCCGGCAGCGGCGGCTGCGGCTGGTGGCTGCTGCTGCTCGAGCTGCGGGGTCGGCCGGAGGGCGGCGCCGAGGGAGGAGGGAGGCGCTGGTGGTGCGGGTTGAGGAGCTGGGCGGTCGGAGAGGCGAGGAGCAGCGGTGGCGGCAAGCTGGCTAAGGCGGCGTGGTGGCGGTGGCAGTGGTCGTGGCTGCAGAGGAGGAGCGGGGTTTATATAGGGAGGAGAGAGGGGAGCTGCCCGGGCGGAGCGGAGGACGTGGCGGTCGTGGGGCGAGCGAGGGCGGTCGGTGCGGGGGAGGGCGCGGCAGAGGCGGCGCCGACGCGGAGGCGAGGGAGAGAGGGGGACCGGGTCAAGGGGGGTGCGGGCTAGCGGGTCGGGTTCGGGTGCGCCCGACCCGACCCGTTAGGACGGGCGGCTGGGCTGAGGGAGAGGGTTGGGCCGCGGCCCAACGGGCCGTGGGCCGGACCGGAAAAGAAAAAGAAAATAAATAATAAGAAAAATAATAATAATAAATAATTAATTAGATAAATAATTTAAATAATTAATTAATTAGTTTTCAGGCATTTAAAAATAGGTCTGAGGCCCAGAAAAATCCAGAAAAATTACCCTAAGTCCAATTTTTTCATTTTACACCCAAAAATGTTATTTTCATGATATTTTAATATTATTTATTACCAATTAAAAATCATTTATTAATTGAAAACCTTGATTTTAATTACAGAAAATTATCAGAAAATTCCAGAAAATTGGGAAAAATCCAAGATTTAATTATTTGAAAATTTAGGGGGTTTACACTCGCTCGACCAAACGCTGTTCTGTTTTCATAGGTATGATCTTCCCTCAACCCTCTCCAATATTTGTTTTATAGCCTACCTCGAAAAACGTGTGCCCCTAGGTGAAAAATAGCGCCCAAGTCAGCGCGAGCAGACAGAATTCTGCAATCGCAGAATTCCAGAATGATCGCCCATATTGCCGAGTTCGTATCTCCCACCACAAAGATCCGAATTCGGTGATTCTTTTTGATACTTGTAGATTACATGACCTAGTTTATTTTCTGTATAATAACTTTGTGCTATTAGTTGCTGTGGACAAAATTGTAGTCGTCACAAAACTGCGCGCACCCACTTTTTCCGGTTTTTTAAAAGTTGGAGATCGGAGCGCGCCCCGCCAAACGGGACCGCCCCGCCGTGTGCCAAGTGTACCGAACGGTACACACAGCGTAATCGGACACATGAAAATTCGTAGGGACTGATTCGGACGCGTGAGCGCGCGGGAATCAGACCGTATCCGCGGACACATTTCGTGTCGCCACTTTTGTGGAACTCGCGCGTATTTTGTGCACGCTTGTCAGAATACGACGAAACTTACTCCACTGGACTCATGGTAACGCGCTGGTCCTGTGATCCAATTTTTACGTATTTCTGAGACGGTTGACCAGATCGCCAATTGGCGGGCCCCACAGTTGACTTTTTGGACCAAATTTTGTTCGGCTCATCGGAATCCAAATTTGGACATACCGTTGGGTTCGTATTAACATTTAGAGTTGTTTGACCCATAGTTTGTCCCATTTAGAGACTGTTACCCTCGGCACGCTTTTCGGTGCGAAGTGGACCACGTGTGGACCCCACTTTTAACCGAAATTACCGTTTTGCCCCTGTGTCCAAATTGGACGAAAGGGAAGTACTTTTTAGCTATTTTGCTCATTCTAGAAACGTTGGTGATATTTATTTCAGCATCCGGAGACATTTGTTCTGCGGCCATAGCTTTTGATCCTGTGTGTTTGACTTCTGGATAGTACACCTTGCAGCTTTCTTACCAGGCAAGATACCTTGCCAAATTGTTTACAGTACTTTGCATGCTATGTATATATTTCTGTTTATTTATTTCAGTCTGTATAGTTCTTGCATGTGTAGTTTTTTTTTTCAGTCATTACTATGTATTAGATATGTTGACACACACATGGCACTTAGTATCATAGAGGACAATCATTAGACGTATGGGCTTTTGACCACTCTGGTAAACCGTAGTATATAGTTCGCACTACGGGCGTGTGTGTCCGCTGGTCGCTACCCCCACGGTATGTTGATTTCTGGAGTCTCGCTGGTCGTTACCCCCGCGGTATATCGATTTTTGATGTCCATTGACGTGTGTGTGAGTTGTGAGGTAGATCGAGTAGCCTACCCTTTCCCATACGTCGAAAAGTTGTCCTCATTTGCATTCATATAGATGGTCTTGTACAGCGTACTTATTTATTTTCAAATTATATGCATGTTTACTGTATTCAAATTGGCTCGTATTTTCTGTATCTTGTTACGTCCCTCTGAGGACCTGGTCCTCTGCCAGGTGTATCTATTCTTGAGTATTTGCAGGAGCATAGATCGGATGGCTATATATGTTTCGTGGATATCCTCTCTTCGAGCCCGTGATTGCTAGATGGTGTTCTTATATGGTGTTGTTGTGTTGTACTTACTTTAATATTTGCTTTTTCCCATTTGAGTTGGTAGTGGATTTGTTTCCATCCAACTATCATCTTTAGATACTTCCTATTGAGATCTAGTTTCATAGATACTGGTTATTTATTTCTATATAATTTTGGTGGATGAGATTTAGATTTTACCATGTGACTTGTATTATATTTTATACCACTTGTAGATTTTATATTCATATTACAGCGTACGTATGGATTTGGTTTCCATATATTGGAGTTGCCATATCCATGCGGCTGGCATGCTTACGTGTCCTAGTCCTACGTATTTTTGGGACTGGGGCGTGACATATTTTTGTGGTGGCCCATGCAGGTCGAGAGCATATTGTCTCGGTTACGTCATTGTGCCGAGCAAGCCTGCACCTAGGAATAGAGTATAAGATCTCATCCACAATTGACTATGATTTGTTTTCCTTCCAATCCATTCTATCTGAATAATTATATCATGCTTGATTCTTGTACTTCCCTAATAGTTCTTTGAGTATAGCCTTCTGCTAGAATATAGGAACCCCCGTTATTAGGATGATGACTATGGTAGCATACCTATTAAGAATACAACGAGAATATAGACACACCACTAAGTTTAGAATATCTAGTGAACCTAGAATTCCTTATCTTTAGATTGTTATACCCTTACCCCTTGATGTATTAAGAAGACTTGAGAGTAGTATAGACACTACTAGAGTTAGTTAGAAGTTTGACCATATTATTGACCCTAGTATTGAGGAACCAATAGGAAACCAAAACTCAATATTTGGACTGAACTAACCTTCATAGTTATATAATATTAGAACTATAAACTTAGATCATTGTCTTATTATTAGTAGACAACACTTTAGGAAGCCAAGAGCATTGAATATAGTAGTTTCTTGAACATACCGCAAACACAGAGAGTAGCGTAGCATCTCCCCTTAGGAAACCTTGACATTATCTATAGCCTCTCTATTTTATTTCATATATTTGTTTCCCTGAAATCCTAGCATTCGCTATTTGTGCGACGACTAATCATGTTCTTCTATTCTTCATCTTTCAACTCGTGCCCTCTGACACTTCTGATTGTAGGCCAAATGAATTCTTTTATGATATGATATATAGTTTCCTAGAATTATAGTTGT
The DNA here is from genome assembly GCA_036927795.1 of Iris macrosiphon. Classification (NCBI taxonomy): domain Eukaryota; kingdom Viridiplantae; phylum Streptophyta; class Magnoliopsida; order Asparagales; family Iridaceae; genus Iris; species Iris macrosiphon. Next base: position 130,523,954 of record JAYESA010000003.1, read on the forward strand.
AATCTTGAATTTTGAAATTATGTGCTTAGTAGCAAGAATTTGATAGTTGAGCTGTTCATTTAGATTATAATTTTATAGTTACAACTTAGTTTTAATCACGTAATTGAACCCATATCTCCACATAAGTTATCTCCTCTCTCACTTGAGGGCTAGTAACCTTTCTATCCTTACTATTGACACTTGTTCTATAAGCACTATGACTAAGGGGTAAGATGACCATGACCTGTGTAATAGAAGAGGATACCCCAATAAAGTACCAAGACCCTTCTCGTAAACCTTAACAAGAATTTCTACGGTATCCATAAGACAATTACAGTACTAGTTTATTGTTATGAGTTGGGTAGTATACCTCACAACATAGTATCACATAGTCTTTTGCCTTATTATTATTGAAGTGTGAATGAATGACATTTAACGGTATGCTAGCTTAGGACGATATTTTTTTTTTCAGACTGTAGAGCTTAGAAGCCATACCCCTGCATTGTCAAATATCGACCCAGACAAGGAATTAGTATGATGACTGTAGAGATTGTAGAGTCTTTTATTATTATTGCTTATGTTGTTTTTGCTTCTGCGAACTTGAATTAATTTGTACCTTCTTTCATCATAATCCAGCGTATTTATGCTTGTTGTACTACCTTGATTTATACTGCTATTATAGCCTAGTTTTTGCAAGCTTATTCTTTCATCGAGCTTGCTCATGGCATATGTATTATTGGGTGCACACGATGATACAATTGCCTAATCAGAATCGGTGTATTAAGGTCTAGCTAACCTTAGTGCGCTTGGTTCGCTCTTCGCATTACTACTTTACGTGGATTGAGATATATGGTAGTAGACAGATATACTTGCCCCTAGATATGTCTGACACATCGTATCGGTGACATAACTGTACTGATGCGAGCATGTAAATAGGAAATTACCAAAAATAGGATTTCAATCCACAACTGTCCTGACAACTCTCTTTTCGATTCTTTAATCTCTTTGAACCTCGTACTTGTATTCTGTCACCTTCACCTCGAGTTCTTTATTATTTCTCTCCGTCTTTCCCTATTTCGGAAAGACGAAACCTCGTGCTGGTATAAGTTGACAATGATAGTACTAGCTATACCCCATAAGGCTAAACACATGACTTAGTAACTCTCTTTTATAATTGGTTAAGGGCATATCGTAGGTGATATGTTTGGTGTTAAACCTTTGAGGATTAAAAATCATGATTAAATAATTTGAGCAATAGTTTTTTTTTTTTTTTTTGATGTATGGCCTTAGGTGGTAGATAGAAAATTTTAAGTTCGGCAGATTGTGAACCCCTCACCCAAAAATTTGACCTACTTGGCTGAGATAGTGAGACTAAGGTTAGATTGAGTCCAGTTAGAGATAGAACACAATAATTTTATTTTTTATTCTTGCAATAATTATATCTCTTATCGCACCTTACCGTGCTCCGATAATTGGAGCACTACACTAGCCACTGCCTTCCTACAAATTCTACACCCTTATCCTAGACATGCCCATCATCCAATTCTCATCTTTGTGCAATTTTCCAATTGTTGGACGCTCTTATGCAAAAGAGCATTTATGTGTCCACACCATTGGACATGACACATGAAGAAACCTATTTTTCGCTCATATGGATTTTTTCATGATTTTTTTTTTCGGGATGTGCAACGTGCAACATCGCCCACCCCTTTAAACCTAGCATTGCATTTTAAACAACACAAATCTTATACCATTCTTGACATTCTATCGTGGCTTAATTTTAATTTCGAGGACGAAATTTTTATAAGTTGGGTAGAATGTAAAACCCCTATTTCTAAAAATCGTATATACCCTTTTTATTTATTAATTATTAATTAAATTGTAGTAATTAGGTCTAAATAGGAGAATTAGTTTTTTAATAATTTTTATGTTAGGTGTTCGGGCACTTAGAGGACTTATGGGACCATCAGGAATTTTTCGGAATTTATTCCATGTAAGAGACCCCTTGAGCAGTTGCTAGCCTAACGATGTGCATTACCCAATCTATAAATTTTCTTATGAGTATATATATATATATATATATATATATATATATATATATATATATATATATATGTATATACAAATATATATATGTATATATATTTTATAAAGAAAGAAAAGAAAAAAAAATAAGAATTTAATATTAATCTAATAATAATAATATACTTAGTATACTTAAAGCCCTTAGGACTTTGATTCCTTAGCAACTTAGCCTTCCCAACTTAACTGCAGCAAAACCCTTCCACACAATTGTTTTTCTCCTTCAGCCAACTAACGTGAACCCGTCCCCTAGCAAATACACCAGGGAGCCCGACCCTTTTTTTATTCACCCGCGGAACCATCCATATCCCTCTCTCTCCTAATTATATATATACATATATATATATATATATATATATATATATATATATATATATATATATATATATATATATATATAATAGCTCTCTAAAATCCTAACCTAAAACTCCAGACTTCCTCTTCCCATCTAGAGCCGTCACCACAGCCAGAGAAGCCTCCCGAAGCCATCCAACCATCCCGTCGACGCCGACATCGCGAACTGCAGTCTCCCACTCGAGGCACCTTCGCTCCGGCGTAATTTTTCGTTGACTCGCTCGACCAAACGCTGTTCCATTTTCATAGGTATGATCTTCCCTCAACCCTCTCCAATATTTATTTTATAGCCTACCTCGGAAAACGTGTGTCCCTAGGTAAAAACAGCGCCCAAGTCAGCGCGAGCAGACAGAATTCTGCAATCGCAGAATTCCAGAATGACCGCCCATATTGCCGAGTTCGTATCTCCCACCACAGAGATCCGAATTCGGTGATTCTTTTTGATACCTGTAGATTACATAACCTAGTTTATTTTCTGTATAATAACTTTGTGCTATTAGTTGCTGTGGACAAAATTATAGTCGTCACAAAACTGTGCGCACCCACTTTTTTCGATTTTTCAAAAGTTGGAGATCGGAGCGCGCCCCGCCAAACGGGATCGCCCCGCCGTGTTCCAAGTATACCAAACGGTACACACAGTGTAATCAGACACATGAAAATTTGTGGGGACTGATTCGGACGCGTGAGCGCGCCGGAATCAGACCGTATCCGCGGACACATTTCGTGTCGCCACTTTTGTGGAACTCGTGCGTATTTTGTGCACGCTTGTCAGAATGCGATAAAACTTGCGCCACTGGACTCGTGGTAACGCGCTGGTCCTGTGACCCAATTTTCACACATTTCTGAGACGGTTGACCAGATCGCCAATTGGCGGGCCCTACAGTTGACTTTTTGGACCAAATTTTGTTCGGCTCATCGGAATCCAAATTTGGACATACCGTTGGGTTCGTATTGACATTTAGAGTTGTTTGACCCATAGTTTGTCCCATTTAGAGACTGTTACCCTCGGCACACTTTTCGGTGCGAAGTGGGCCACGTGTGGACCTCACTTTTAACCGAAATTACCGTTTTGCCCCTGTGTCCAAATTGGACGAAAGGGAAGTACTTTTTAGCTATTTTGCTCATTCTAGAAACGTTGGTGATATTTATTTCAGCATCCGGAGACATTTGTTCTGCGGCCATAGCTTTTGATCCTGTGCGTTTGACTTCTGGACAGTACACAGCTTTCTTACCAGGCAAGATACCTTGCCAAATTGTTTACAGTACTTTGCATGCTATTTATATATTTCTGTTTATTTATTTCAGTCTGTATAGTTCTTGCATGTGTAGTTTTTTTTTCAGTCATTACTATGTATTAGATATGTTGACACACACATGGCACTTAGTATCATAGAGGACAATCATTAGGCGTATGGGCTTTTGACCACTCTGATAAACCGTAGTATATAGTTCGCACTACGGACGTGTGTGTCCGCTGGTCGCTACCCCCGCGGTATGTCGATTTCTGGAGTCTCGCTGGTCGCTACCCCCGCGGTATATCGATTTTTGATGTCCATTGACGTGTGTGTGAGTTGTGAGGTAGATCGAGTAGCCTACCCTTGCCCATACGTCGAAAAGTTGTCCTCATTTGCATTCATATAGATGGTCTTGTACAGCGTACTTATTTATTTTCAAATTATATGCATGTTTACTGTATTCAAATTGGCTCGTATTTTCTGTATCTTGTTACGTCCCTCTGAGGACCTGGTCCTCTGCCAGGTGTATCTATTCTTGAGTATTTGCAGGAGCACAGATCGGATGGCTATATATGTTTCGTGGATGTCCTCTCTTCGAGCCCGTGATTGCTAGATGGTGTTCTTATATGGTGGTGTTGTGTTGTACTTACTTTAATATTTGCTTTTTCCTATTTGAGTTGGTAGTGGATTTGTTTCCATCCAACTATCATCTTTAGATACTTCCTATTGAGATCTAGTTTCATAGATACTGGTTATTTATTTCTATATGATTTTGGTGGATGAGATTTAGATTTTACCATGTGACTTGTATTACATTTTATACCACTTGTGGATTTTATATTCATATTAAAGCGTACGTATGGATTTGGTTTCCATATATTGGAGTTGACATATCCATGCGGCTGGCATGCTTATGTGTCCTAGTCCTACGTATTTTTGGGACTGGGGCGTGACAGCAGTCTTTATTACATAGTACTTGGACTTAATTATATCTGTTGTACATGCTCAACCCTAGGGCCGTGTGACTTGCTTAGCGTCCGATCATAGTCGGGTGCCAACACCGTACGCGGGGTTGTGCAACGTCACCTAGAAATGGTTAACATGACATTTACATTCTCGTACTTGACATATCAAGTATATTATACCCAGGACACCTGACACAGATCATGAAACAGAATCTTCCTAAAATATTCAAGGTGATTCTGTATAGGATACAGATTTATGACATAGACAGGATATTCCTAGATGTTATATTCATAGACATAGTATGACTCACTGCATTAGATATGATTTTACGTGACATGGACATGAGGCATCGTGGACATGAGACGTAAGATTACATTTGGGTGGGGAGAGACACACAGGCTATAGGCTGATTATATATATAAATCCATAGTAAACACATAGTAAAATTCATAGTATACTCCGCTACCGGCTCCCCGACACAGAGCTTGTAGTGGTATCAGCCTAAGTTCTAGTGATGCTCTCAACTTGCATATCACATAGAAGGTTATATAGTTGACCCTATTGTTCCCTTATTTACTTTACTGCATTTATTTTGGCTTGTGTTTTCTGTACCTTACTATGTCCCCTGAGGACCTGGATCCGGATTATGTCCCCAGGATTTGCAGACGAGATTTATCCAGAGGTCTACAGAACAGGTGCTCTTCACGGAACAGTACCCGTAGCTGAGGACGAGGTGATCGCTGAGGACTTCTCCTGAACAATTGCTTCGCCATGCTCAGTCATTATGACAAATAATCTTTAATTCTTGTTTAATTAAAACTCTTTAATTCCTGTTTATGAGAACATTGTAACAGACTAATATCGGGTTGTTCCCCGATTTTATTTACTTGGACTGGTTGTTGTTTATTATTGCTTTGCTGATAATTCTGTCTCTATTCTGTGGATGAGAATAGTAAAACCCTGACTGATGTAATACAGCTTAAGTATGCCCGATGGATTTATTAAATTGGGTTTGTCCATCGGAGCGTGCTGTTGGCCATTGCCACGTGTCTAGTCCCTCGGTATTTTGGGACTGGGGCGTGACATAAACCAAAGAGAGGGTTTCGTATAAACCTTGTTTCATTTCTTTCGTTTATTATCAAACAATGACAAGTCTAGTTGGGTTCAAGTCTAGTCTAACTAAGAGCTAATCATGCATCATCCTCTATATTAATTATTTATATATACATAACTATACCAATTATTATTTAAATTAATAAATATAATACCAATGATATAAATACCCCTATCGTGAAAAGTGATGGTTACAATCCTACCCTCCTTAAAAAATTTTGCCCTCAAAATTTAAGAAAGAACTAGTACTATACAAGCAAGTAAAAAAAGTACCTCACAGCTCAAATAGATAAGGATACCGCTTGCGCATCTTGGCTTCTCTCTCCCAGGTAGACTCTCTCGAAGAGTGATGCCTCCACGCGACGCGTACCAACTTGGTACACCAACTATAAATGATTTGATTTGATCAAGATCTTGTCCAAGCACGAAGGATTATCATATAACTTGGTACACAAACTCTATAAAGTATTTCGAGTATTGCACACATTATGGAATTTGATTTAGATGTCTATCGATTGATCATCAAGAGTTTTGCATTAGCCATGACTATATGTTGATAGTTTATTGTATGAGCATTATACTGCTTTTATATGGTAGTATACCGCTAGTGAAGTATAATGCTAGGGCCTCTGGTTCTTTTTTTTACTGAGTGAGCAGTATATTGACGATATACTAGTAGTAATCCACCATGGCAAAAAACTGGTACGATATCCCTTTGGTTTCTTGGTTTAGCCATCAAATTTTAAGCCGATTCGTTTGACGGTCGTCTTAAATCTTGGCACCATGTATCATGGCATTATTGTGTACGTGTGGGCCCAGTTTCACTTAATTTTGATGGTTGGATCTTTTATATCATATTTATCTTGGTTTTGTTAAAAATATCAATAATTCTTTGATAAATAAATTCTATCAATTTTCTATTGGCTTTTTAATTGATTCAATTCAATAGACATGTTGTGATTGTAATGGAATTGACTTAGTTGGGTTTGTACCCCCCTGTATGTATTTTCCCCTCAGTATACGATCACATGTACTTATCCCTTCTAGTTCATGTTTAATATATCATGTATAGTTATGAGTGTTCTCTATCGATTCTCTCGGTGGCTCTTCGCAACGCACTTAATGTCATGGTAATTATAGTGACGTGGGTTGCTACATGTTTCATGCTATTGATTGTGACTGATAAATTTTTCTAGAGTCATGTATTTTCCTAAAAGGAAACATCATTTAAGGTGTATTCTATCCATGGTCGAAAATTCAAATGAAAATGTCAAGAATTAATAACTAGATTGTTCACCTAGTGTATTAGAATGTGAGGATTTCGGATTTCATGTTGTCTTGTTAGCTAGTTCTCCTTGTATGATTATGGATCTCTCTGTCATGAAGGAAAATTTTCTACCTCACCTTCATGAAGGAAAATTTTCTACCTCACCTTCAAGTGATGTATCATGTTCATGTTATAGCTTTTATCCCACCATTGAGTGGTTCTCCATGTTACCTTTCTTTCTTTTCATTCGTGTGAGACCCTGGAATCCTTTGACTGTCTGCGACGCATGTTACCCTGGAGCCTCACTTGCTTATGTTACTAATTAGGGATGTGATAACCCTAATTAGTTAATGATAGCAATCCCTAGTACATGATTGTCCATGATTAATGGATAATTCTAGTACTTTCCTGCTTGTGGCTCTTCGTCGAGTCATTTATCTTATGCACTTGACATTTATTCCATGTCATTATTTCGTTATTGCTTTTACCATTGATTGCTTACATATTGGTCTTAGAGTACCTTAGAGCTTTACTTGCGGTATTTGCTATATGTTTTTTACCAAACTTGTTTTGTTTGGCCAGATCTTATACCGGAGCCAAAGGATCTTCCGTATCTTCCATTCGATGGTTCAAACATTGAGGACCGCTTCCCGAGCACTTGAGTAGGTTCTTGATCCCTTCACCAACCTATAAATTCTATTTGCAGCTAGTTTGTGATTATGTATGATTGTACATTTTCACTAGTAACTTGGTTTCGTGATCATCTATGTTATATAGTTTGGGACGCATTAATGTTATTCAACTAATGATTGTAACTTTTTTATTGTTTCGTTGCTTGATTGGGATTGAGACACCTAGGATTGTTTGATCTATTATTAATTGCTGGCTTGTAGAGTAACACTCATGTATTTCTATAGTCGTAATCGTACTCCTAGGTACTAGTTATTGTAGTCCACAAAGCTTAGCTGGCATGTGGTTTCGTCCCAGCTTTGTAGTATATCGAGTTCTAGGATGTGACATTGTCCGCAAACTGCAAATTTTGAGGTCAAGGAAGGTCGTTGCAGAGGAGGCGATGCCGCCGAAGGGGGTCACCGTGGATGAGTGTCATGTCCGAACGTCGGATGCGATCAAGGGTCAGCGTAGAGGAGAGTTTTCCTTTGAGCTAGAGGAAACTTAGATATTGTGGGCGGACTTTGAATAATCAGAATATTAGACTATGATTGGAACTTAAAGTTTTGTAGGACAATGGATGGGATCATTGTCTATATCTCTTCTATTATAATGCAACTTAAAAACGGCTCAAAAATGAGCCGTGTAAGCCATATGTATATCATCACTAATTAATTTTAAAAAACATAACTACCACTGTTCTCTTTTCACGTAGTTGAAAAAAAAAAATTAACTAACTAAATGATATTATCATTTAGTTATATTTAAACTAACCAACTTATGTTTAAACTACTAATTTGATATTATCATTTAGTTATATTTAAACTAACTAAATTATATTTAGTTCTAACTACTGAATTATAAATCTTAAAATATATTCAATATAAACTAAATGATATTATCTAACTAAATAAATATCCAAAATTCTACAAACATATTTATAATAAATTATAATTAAAATATATTCAAATCACATTTTACATATTCTAACATTATTTAAATTTCTATCCAAGTTTTTAATAATAATATTTTACTTTTACTTACAACAACGCACGTAAAAATAATTTGTATATGCAAGTGACGGACGGTCTGTTGCGTGGACGTCGCTTGGGTTGCGGCCTGGTTAGCCGCTTAATACAACAACGACGCTCATAACAAAATCTACTCTAATGTGTCGCTCATGAATTGCTCGTCCGTCCTAGTCAGGGACGAACTAAATTTGTCATCCATGTGCGTCGCTGATGAACAACATTTTAGTACTGTTAGTTGAAAACTAGGCCATAACTTGTACCAAAGGATTACAAGCACAATAAAAACACAAAACAAAAAAGAAGACAACAAAATAATGAAGTAAGATGTTATACTCGATGGTACGTATTTAGTAATTCAAATTACACGACTGAAAAAATGACAAAAATAGAGAGGAGACCATGCCGATAGCAGACAATGGACGGTTCTTAAAAAAACGGAAATACTTGGTGTCGATACAACTTGACAAGCACTTGACAATGGGCCATCTGTTGTTTCAGAGTGGTCTCAACAAATTTAACTCGAGTATCAGAATTATTATAACGCGGAATTACATAGGAGCTGGGTAGGTTGGAGGACACCGTTGGATTGTATTTCGTTTCTGGTTGAGCGCTTAAAAAGAAAGGTGACAATGGAGTTGATAATTTAGTCCCGCATCAAATATGAGGTGGGATCATGAGATGTAGATAATTGAAATTGGTTCAGATCTTAAATGGGAATTTTCTTTTAAGATATATGGACCAAATTCAATATCGTACCTCATGGGCCAACTTGGGTTCGGATAACATCGTGCTTCCAACAAGAGGTAGCCGGAGTGTGCTAAGGTTGTTCGGTTAGCGAGAACGAGCAAAGGTAGCCGGAGTATGCTAAGGGTGCTCGACTAGCGGGAACGAGCAAAAGTAGGCGGAGTGTACTAAGTTTGTTCGGCTAGCGGAAACGAGCTAAAGTGAAAATTGGTGGATTTGTATCTCGTTTCCGATTGAGCCCTCAAAAGAGGGTGACAATGGAGTTGGTAATTTAGTCTCACATCGGATAGGAGGTAGCATCATGAGGTGTAGATAATTGTGATTGGTTCAGGTCTTACATGAAAATTTTCTTTTAAGACATATGGACTAAATCTAATATCGCACATCATGAGTCAACTCCGGTCCGAGTCACACCACATTCCCAACAAGTGTATCAGAGCCCAAGGTTATGAGGTTAGTTTGAGCTGCTATAATTGGTTCAAGACAGATGATACTGAACGTTCATGGATTATACAGACTCTTCTCAAGGTGGAGTATGAACATCAACTACACGAATTAGCTTTAAAGGTGGAATATGAGCATCAACTAGACAAATTAGCTTTAAAAGTGGAATCATAAGATGTAAATAATTAAAATTATTATTATTATTATTATTATTATTATTTTTTTTATACGAATCATTCTACCTCTGGTCCATCTTAGTCCACCTTAGTTTGAATTTTTCTTTTGTGAACACTTCCTGACTCTGTATGTGGGAGAACATATATAAGCCACTCCTGAAAGAGAGCGTGGGGGGATCACAAAACAAGTTGAAGTTGAAGTTGAAGTTGAACACAATCAAAAGAAAAGTACAAAGGACTAAAAGATTTTTGGCTAGTACTAATAGTTAATATTTAAAGTTTCACTTCGAAACTTTAGACAAATGGGAAATGTGTTTTCACGTTTGGATAATTGAATCTATCAAATCTGCAAAATGAATACTAAATTCGTTTCAGGTAGTAATTTCTTGTGGATATATATGCCAGTGAAAATGTAAGACGCGCGCATATATATACACTTAATTTTATGAGACCCATGAATGTTCTTCAATTAGACTTTCGAAAAAATCAAATAAAATGGATGTACTATCAAATTAAAGCAATGGATGGATTTCACGAAACAGTCATTATCTACATCTCTTCAAATATTCATAAACAAGAAAGGCTAAATTTCAGCTTGATTCTCTCAACTATTGAAGTTTTTAACCTTATATTCTCAACTTTTAATATCTTAATAGTGTTAACAAAACTACCTCCCCCTCTCCCTCTCCCCCTCTCTCTCTCTCTCTCTCTGGCCGTGGCAGCGACGGCGGCGATAACGATGACAGCAACTGCAAGGAAATAATTTGATCAAAAAATATATTATTTATGTTTGTTGAAACGAAAAGTTTAATCCTGACTGACCGAGTTTATCAATTTATATTTAATAGTTAAGGGTAATGATTTGTATGATATTAAAATTTAAGATATCAAGTTAAAAAATTTAAATTGTTGAGGGTATCCAAATGAAATTAAGCCAACAAGAAAAGGATCAATGTTTCTAATCCTCCTCTTCTTCTTTGCACCTGCTCAAAAGTTGATTTCAATTTTATAGTTCAAAAGCAGCTAGGAATCAAATGTAGACTCTTTGACCAATAAGAAAACTATAGATGTTGGCCCCTTTTCTAATTCAATATATATAATTCAAAATAGATGGTTTAATCAAGTAGTCGTGGCCTAAACTATTCATCAACCGTTAATCCATATAATTTTGTTGTCCGTGAACCTTGGAGACAAATGAATTGTTTGGCATTTATACCAAAGTAGACCCATGTCTCCTTAAACAAGAGGATCAAGAAGATGATACAAAAGCAAATGTTTGTTTACTTCGATTTACAAATGCATCTCCTGTGGAGGAATGCCACCGGCAATCATCAAATCCCAACTCTTTCCTGTTCCTGAATCTAATCATGACTTTTCAGACTTTTATGATCAAATTATTATTTTTCCCTTATTTTCTTTTCCCTATGGCAAGAGATTCTGTTGAAATTAGTTGATCATTTTATTGATCGTCTTATTGGCATTATATAGCCTTACAGTCATTAATAAATGATCTCAATCATTATGACAATAATCTCATAATAAAATATCCTGTGACATATTCTGGCATCCCAAATATGTCCTCAGGATATTCCCTTGTGCTTATACTATACTTAAATATGACACCCAACATACCATATCAACACTCCCCCTCAAAATGGGTGAAAGATATTCACTAAGCCCATCTTGTCACATCCTCTAATCATGCTCACTGAGGCGAGTCCCTTGGTTAGTCCATCTACTACTTGATCCCTAGTTGGAACATGGCCAAGCTCCAGTAATCCACTATCCAACTTCTCTTTGATGAAGAATCTATCAATCTCGATGTGTTTGGTCCTGTCATGCTGTACTGGATTGTTGGCGATACTAATAGCTGACTGATTGTCACACCACAGCTTCATCTTGGCTCCTTGATCCAGCTTCAGCTCCACCAGCATATTCTTCTACCATAGCAGCTCTGCAACTCCCAAGGCCATAGCTCTGTACTCTACTTCAGCTGTCGATCTGGCCACCACAGACTGCTTCTTACTCCTCCAAGAGACCAAGTTACCTCCTACAAATATGCAATATCCCGAGGTAGACCTCCTGTCATCAGCACAACTAGCCCAGTCAGAATCACAGTAGCCCTCGATGCTCACGTGATTGTTCTTCCTGAATATTAGTCTCTTCCCGGGAGCACCTTTCAAGTACCTCAGAATCTGGTACACTGCATCCATATGACCCTTCCGTGGGTCATGCATGTAGCGGCTCACCACACTTACTGCAAAGCAGATATCATGACACTACCAGAAAAAGTCAAATTAGCGACGTCTAAAAACGTCGCTAAATAACCAAAAATCGTCGCTAATTAGGTTTAGCGACGTAATTAGCGACGTTTTAAAGAAGTCGGAAAATACCAAGTCGCTAATACAAAAAACGTCGCTAAACGTCGCTATGCCGACGTTTTTTAGCGACTTTAATGTGTCGCTAAATTTAGCGACGTTTTGCGACGCCAAGTCACTAAAAAGCGACGTTTAGAAAAGTCGCTAAACGTCGCTGATTAGCGACATCTATCGCGACGTTACACCGACGTCTTTAATGACCTGGCTATACTGCCATGTCAGCAATTGGCGACGTTTAGCGACATCATTAGCGACGTTATTAGCGACGTTATTAGCGACGTTTTACGGCGTCGCTAATTAGCGACGTAATTAGCGACGTAATTTAACGTCGCTAAACGTCGCTAAACGTCGCTAATAACGTCGCTAATTTTTAAAAAAAATTTAAAAAAAATTCCCAGAATCAAACATTGTGATTCCCTGCAGTTTTACATCATCTTCATCATACACACCAACATGATTTAACTATATTATCCAATTAAATTAAAGACCACAAGAAGTATCAATCCAATTAAATGTGGATAACTATATAATCCAATTAAATTAACTAAAAAATTAATGACCACAAGAAGCATCATACATCATGTCTATTGTTGAAGTACCAATAATTCATAAATAATAATAATAATAACTAGACTACTACGGATCTGCAGGAGGCTGACCAGCGGCGCGCTTCAAGGATAACAACTCCTCATACTCGTCCCGTGGAATCGACACCGATGTCGATGGAGAAGGCAGTGACGTCGGTGGCGGCCGTGCCCGCTCCAAATCTGCGAGTCGCTGGTTGTAAGAATCCAGGGTAGATAACAACCTCGTACTGCTATCACCCATTGAATCCTGCATCCTCGTCAGGTTCTCGCCCATCGATAGCTGTGACGCATGCATCCTCGTCAGCTTCTCGCCCATCGATAGCTGTGACGCCTGCAGCTCCATGATGTTGCGATCATTGGAGGCTCTAATATCATTTGTCAATTCTCGTAGCTCCGTCATGCTGCGGTCGAGCATATCCAATCGTGCGATAAGCATCGGATCGTCCGCCTGCGGCTGGGACCGGGACTGGTCCTCCATACTTCGCAGCAAGTCGTCACGGAGAGACGTAATCTGACGGTCAACGGCCTCCTGGAGGGCCTCCTGGACTCTGGCCGACGACTGCGAGGGCTGCGACTGCGAGGGGTGTGTGGAATGCACAGCTGTCGGGGAGGCCCTAGATGACTGCGTCGCAACCAGGGCGCCATAGGAGCCCGTACCGTAGTACGTACCCCTCTGGAGACCACCAGCTGCGGTCACCCACAGGTCGTCCGCCGACGGAGATGGACCGGGCTGCGACGAAGCACCAGCCTCTCCAGGTGTAGGTGCACTAGCAGTCGCCCGCTCACGAAGCCTAAGATACTCGGCCTAGAAAAGGTTTGAAAACTCAATAATTGCCTAAGTTATATTAAAATAAACACAAAGTAAAGTAATACTTACATAGGTCTGTGAGGCCCTCTCATCAATGAGATTTCCGTCCTTGCGATGGGTGGCCAAGAAGACGGTCACCATGTTCGCATCCTCACCCCTCTGTACCTGTTAAAAATATATTTTTTATTACTAAACTTAAATATTTATTCCAAGTACCATTTTATGGTACTTATATTAAAATAATATATTTTAAAAGAAAAAACATACCAAACGACGGAAATGTTCCGTCATCGGAATCGAGCCACCACACCACTTGGCAGCATTCTGAATTATCTATAACCGAAACAGAACCGAATTGATAATCAATTTATTTTATTTGATAATCAAAGCTAGTAAGCAGTGCTCACTGCTGCTGTTACCTCTCTCGTAGACTTGGGCCAGTCGGCCCTAACCCTAACCCTAACCCCATGTCAACAAACCTAACCCTAACCCTAACCCTAGGTCCTCATCAGTGTCTGTGTCAGTGTGTGTGTGTGCCGTGTCTGTGTCTGTGTCAGTGTCTGTGTGTGTAGTGTTTGTGTCAATGTCACATGTGTCCTGTGAGAGAGAGAGAGAGAGAGAGAGAGAGAGAGAGAGAGAGTAGGGTTTACCGGAATAGGGTGGAGAGCCGGTCGACGGAGCGCGGGGGAGGGGGGGGAGTTTTTCTCTTTTCGAATTTTCAGCAGATGGGGAAAAATGAAACCGAGCCCTAATTAACCAAATTTTAGCGACGTTTAGCGACGTCCAAGTAAAACGTCGCTAACTTAAATTTTAGCGACGTCATTGACGTCGCTAAACACGTTGCTAAATATTTTTAATAAAAAGGTCGCTATATACGTCGCTAAACGTCGCTAAATTAGACATATTAGCGACGTTTAGCGACCTTTATTTAACTTATAGCGACTTAACTTTTAAAATCTTAATAAAAGTCGCTAAACGTCGCTAAATGTCGCCATTTAGCGACGTCTAGCGACGTTTTTATAAGGAGTCGCTAATTATATATTATTAGCGACGTTTCTTTTGACGTCGCTAAAATACGTCGCTAATAGCGCTTTTTCTAGTAGTGTGACGTGTGTGGCTCAAATAGATCAACTTGCCAACCAGTCTCTGGTATCTATCCCGATCAACTGGTTCTCCAGCCTCAACATCAATCTTGAACCTCTGATCTATTGGTGTCGCTGCAGGTTTGCACCCCAATATCCCAGTTTCTGTGAGAAGGTCCACTGCATACTTCCTTTGAGAGAGAACAATCCCCTCTGCTTCTCGAGCAATCTCAATCCCAAGGAAGTACCGAAGAAGGTCGAGATCCTTCACCTTGAATTCCTAGCCAAGCTTTCCTTTGAGTTGGGCGATCTCCTGCTCATCATCTCCTGTGATAATTATATCGTCCACATACACCGCAAGCATGGTGATGTGGCCTCCACTCCGACGGAAGAACACAGTATGATCAGCATTGATCTGCTGATATCTCATCCCTATCATCGCCCTTCTGAATCTGTCAAACCACGCTCGAGGAGACTGCTTCAGTCCATAGAGGGACTTCTTCAACCTGCAGACCTTGCCTACTGTCTGATTGGGGCCAAATCCTGGTGGTATCTCCATGTACACCTACTCCACTAGATCTTCGTGAAAAAATGTATTCTTCACATCCAGTTGGTGTAGCTTCCATCCACCATTCGCTGCCAGAGAAATCAGAGTCCTGACAGTGCTCATCTTTGCAACTGGTGCAAAGGTCTCGTCATAGTCGATGTCGTACGTCTGACTGTATCCTTTAGCTACTAGTCGAGCTTTGTAGCGCTCAACCTGTCCATCTGGGTTCTGCTTTACGGTAAAGACCCACTTGCATCCAACTGCTCTCTTCCCCTCTGGCAGTCTCACAAGCTCCCAAGTGTGGTTCTTCTCCAGAGCTCCCAACTCCTCGTACATTGCCGCTTTCCACTTTGGATCGTTCTTGGCAACCTGACAATTGTTAGGTATAGTAATACTATCCAAAGATGCTATAAATGCTCCATGAGAAGAAGGGATATGGTCATAAGAAACAAACTGAGCAATATCCCAACCATATCTGTTTGGAGAATTTTCTGCATTGCTGCAAGTGGTTCTCCGTACAGATAGTGGTGTGGGAGGAGTAGAAGTAAGAGGAATGATATCTTGTGAAGGAGGGGGTATCACCTGAAGGAGGGTTGGTGTCGGTGCCTCAGGAGTTGAGATGAACGCAGGCAAGGGACTTGGTACTGGCACTGTCGGTACTGGTCCTGCAGTTTGTTTCTCTCTCCTGCTGTAGGTAAGTAACTCTTCCTGAGCCGTAGGCCTAACACCTTCACCTTCACCTTCTTGTCCCTTCTCCGTGCCTCCATGCCAAACTTCTAAATCGGTTACCACCAAGTTCTCCATCTCCCCCTCTCGCCTAATACTGGCAGTATTAGGTGTGTTGTGTGAAGTTTCGTCCTGGTGGTAGTATGGCTCATGCTCCCGAAAGTGGACATCCATACTAACAAACTTCTTCTTCTCTACTGGACTCCAGCACACATACCCCTTCTGGGTCACCGAGTAGACTACGAAGATGCATTTGACCGCTCTAGGGTCAAGTTTCCCAACTGATGGCCTGTTGTCCTTCACAAAACACACACACCCAAACACCTTCAGTGGGAGTATTCCACTATTATTGCCTTGCAATACCTCACATGGGGGCTTCCATCCGAGGACCTTCGAGGGCATCATGTTGATGAGTTGAGCTGCTGTCAATACTGCATGCCCCCACAGACTCTGTAGGACATTCATGTCGATCATCATACTTCTTGCGACCTCCAGAAGATGTCTGTTTTTTCTTTCTGCAACTCCATTTTGTGCTAATGTGTATGCACAGGTGGTCTGATACTGTATTCCGTGTGCTGACAAGTATTCTGCAAGCGTCCTGTTGGTATACTCTGTTCCATTGTCAGACCTTAGTACCTTCACAACTGCTTTGTACTGAGTCTGGACATGCTTATGGAAATCCCGAAAACAAGCAGGTACATCATTCTTATTTTTCATCAAATATAACCAGGTAACACGAGAGGCACACTCAATGAAAGAAACAAAGTACTTATAACCATTCATAGTGTTAGTAGCACATGGACCCCAGACATCAGAATGTACTACCTCAAAAGCAAAAGTGCTCCTATGACCCGTGCCAACATATGAGCTCCTAGTAAGTTTTCCTAACTCGCACGCATCACATACTAATTTCTCTTTATTTGTTTTTGCATAAATCTCTGGATACAACTTACTTAGAGTATCAAAGGAAGAATGTCCCATCCTCCGATGATGGAGTATCAAGGTATCCTCAGTCCTCTGCTGCAGTCCTTCCATGCCAGCCTTCTCTACCATAGATACCAATGCTGAGTCCAGTCCTTCTCGATTTAGGTACCATAGTCCCTCATGCCAAGTGCCAGTCCCAAGTCTTCGTCTTGTCCCTTTCTCTTGGAAGGTCACCTTAGGAATATCAAAAGAAACAATGCATTCAAGTTGGAGGATTATAGAACTAATGGACAAAAGACTGACTGGAAAGAATGGAGCACGTAAAATATTGGATAATCTTACTGAACCTGTACAATTAACAGTACCCTTACCGACCACTGGCTGGAAAGTGCCATCAGCTTCTCCGTTCCCTTCTGATATCAGGAGGTTCGCCCGATAACCTCCTCGGTCGCCTCGTATACCCCCTCGACCACGACCACGTCCTCCATTATATCCTCGTCCGCCGAACGGTCCTTATCCACCACCTGAATCTTCCTCCCTAGGTGGTTTAGTACAAGCATACCGATGATAACCCATCTTCCCACAGTTGTAGCACTGCCGGTTATGATGCCAGGGCTCTCCCTTAGATCTTGTGTTACCTGAGCTGGTGATCGCTAGTGCTGACTTTGCTTCGGAGGGACCACCTGTCCAGGCTTGCAGCCTGATACGTGTCTCCTCCTGGATCATGGCTGAGATAGCCTCCTCAAGGCTAGGGATATTTGGTTGGGCTAGAAGTAGGGCCGTCCTCTGTGCGAAAGCTGCAGTCAGCCCTTTGAGGAACTTCATCGTCCTCTCCTACAGACACACCTCTCTCCTTACACTTAGGGTCCCCGCAGCTCACCAGATCTGAGGAGTGATCATAATCCAACCACAGACGCTCTAAATCCGTGGCATACTCTTGCACCGTCTTCTCTCCCTGTACGGTGTCATCAATCTTCCCATTTATCTGGAAGACCCGTAAGTTGTTCCCCACACCATCATAGGTCCTTCTCAACTTCTCTCATACATCTTTCATTATCTCAATACCGTCTACTGTGGCGGCAATAGACTGGACTAAGGAGTTGAGAAGCCAGATGTAGATCACCATATGAGTGGACTTCCACTCATCGCGTCCTGTCGAGCCCTCGTCCGGCTCTGTCGTCTCGCCCGTCAGGGACCCCTCCATATTTTTTCCTGCGAGGGTTTCTTCTTACCCGCCGTGACCAACTCAGATAGGTGGTTGGTCCATCTAATTTCAGATCGATGGAGGGAAGCTTCAACACCGACGACGTTCGTGTCGTGTTCTCACCAGCCGACATCGTCAACAACTTCATCAACGTCGTCACCTCTGCAGAATCTAGCTTCTTGATGATCTCCTCCAATGATGCGTCGTCTATCCAATTACGTCACGTCCGCTCCATGACTCACGCTCGTCCTTGTCGTCCGCTCCTAGATCCGAATATGTCCCCCCTTTTTTCAGATCTAGGCATCCCTATTAGGCGCTGTCTCGTGCTGATGCGGAGGAGGCAGCAGCACACATGTCACAGCCGCCGTCGTAGTAGCCGCAGCAGCAGTAGTAGCCGCAGCAGTAGCGGGACGGGGCAGCAACAGCGAAGGGCGGCCTGCGAAGGGCGGAGAAGGGGAGAAGGGGGGCGGAGAAGGGAAGAAGGGGGGTGTGGAAGAGTTCGGTGGAGGAGATCTAGGAAATCCTCCCATGGGTTTGTGAAAGTTTGGTGACGGCTAGGGTTTGTGGAAACCTGGCTCTGATACCATGTTGAAATTAGTTGATCATTTTATTGATTGTCTCATTGGCATTATATAGCCTTACAGTCATTAATACAATGATCTCGATCATTATGACAATAATCTCATAATGGAATATCCTGTGACATATTCTGGCATCCCAAATATGTCCTCAGAATATTCCCATGTGCTTATACTATACTTAAATATGACACCCAACATACCATATCAACAGATTCATTTCAAACGTAAAACACAAAATTTATATATCGAACAAAACTTTATCAACAAATTTAATTGTATCGCCAAAACATAGGTCTTTAATTTTTATCAGTATATCTGTCGTATTTTTAGAAATATTGTCACCATTACTTACCTTACTTGTTTAATTCCTAAAGCCAGACATCGGTATAGGGCTGCTAATGAACAGAGTAGCTCATGAGCTTGACTCGACTGGGTTCGGCAAAGCTCGACTCACATATCTTAAGGAGCTAAACATAAACAAAAATTGAGCTCGATTTCCTTATCGAGTCAAGTTTAAACATAAGACAAATGATTAACCATCCATCCTACTAATATATGATGGCTATCGAAAAAATCGTATCGAAAAAATGTTCGAAGTGCATGAAACCTCGGAATATAGAGGGCCAAGGTTCGACTCGAATATATTAACTAGACCAACTTGAACAAAATTTTGAGCTTTATTCCATTATAGAGTCAAGCTTGAACATAGGAAGTTCCCACAAAAGTTCAACTTTTTCACCTCGAAGAGTACTCGGCTTGACTCAACTCTTTTGACTCGACGAATCGGTTAAGACTCAGACTCGACTCGCTACAACTCAACTTTATATTAATGTTTGAGAAAGTTGGCAATGTACCAAAACCTACAATCTAAGCCAACAATAGTAGAGAGACCCATATAACAAGCTTTGTAATAATGACCACTTTTAGCATTTGGTAATCGAGTTGTATAATTAAGCTCGACGGGAGACACTTATTATTGTTTGGGAGTTGAGCTGCATAATAGAACTCGAGCTCTGCTCTATCTCGTGAAGCTCAAGGGGTCTTGTTGAGCCGAGCTTGCTTGGAAGCTAAGTCAAGCTTGAGCTTGATCACAGGACTTTCAAACCCGAGATCAAACTCTACTCCATAAATTTAAGGGAGATTTAGACATTCAGTCTCAGATAAGTTCCAAAATTTGTATTTTGATTTCAATAATATACATAATTATTATTTGAGTCTCAAAAATATTATCAAAAATAATTGGTGACACTTTTTGTACACTTTTGGTGACACATTTCAGACATTATTGACACTTTTGAGACAAACATTAATTGTGTATATTATTGAGATCCAAACACAAATTTTAAAACTTATTTGAAATTCAAAGTCTAAATATTCCTAAATTTAATTTAATTTTTCATAAAGGAGTTTTCATAACGGAGACAAGCTTAAACATGCAAAGCTCAACGAAGCTCGGCTACATTGCAGCCCTACATCCATGTATGGTTTCGTGCATGAGAACTTGCATGATATTTTGAGATATGTTTGGAAAAAAAAACTATCATTCGTGTATAAGTTGCTGATCATCAGATTTCAATTCTTAATTTAAAATATCTACAATGGGATGTTCGAAAACGGGAATGAATTTCCCATGAAATTTGAGGTTTCAAAATATGAAGTCGAAATATTTTATATTGGAACCGAATTTTACAGGATACCGACACAAACCAGATGGACAAGAAACAAAGTAGAAGTCTAGTGATCTACAATATTTACTTTAATTTTCAACTCCAAACTGCATGATAGACAGAAACACAGTAATATAGGGTGGTTGAGATAAAAAGGTGTAGATCCCACCATCTTTTAATCTCAACCACCAAATCTCAATCTAACCCATGTAATATAGGGTGGTTCCATAATATGAAGCCACCCGGATGGTTCTATTTCACTCCCATATATATATATATATATATATATATATATATATATATATATATATATATATATATATATATATATATATATATATATATATATATATATATATGTATATATTGGCTAGAATTAATACTGTCACGCCCCATTTCCAATTGCCGAGGGACTGGACGCGCGGCAATGGCCAGCAGCACGCACCGATGGACAACCCAATTTAATGGATCCATCAGGGCATGCTTAAGCTGTATTCTAACAGTAAAATGTTACAAGTCACAGGTGTTTCTAATCTCATCCACAGAACAAACACAGATTAATGCCAGGAATAATGCAATAGAAATAAATAAGCAATATCAAATAAGTGTCTCGGGAAACAATCCGAGAATCAGTCTGTTACATTCAGAGGAAAATATACAGGAAATAAAATACTGAAAATGGAAATACTGAGTATATGAAGCCGGTGCTCAGGAGAAGTCTTCTGCCACGATCTCATCCTCAGGTTCCTGTTCTGTTTCGAGAAGTGCTCCTGTACCGTACACCTCGGGGTAGATCTCTTCGGCTATACCTGGGGACATAGTCCATTCCAGGTCCTCAGGGGACATAATAAGGTACAGAAAATACAAGCCAAAATATATGTAGTGCAGCAATAATAAAACAGCAGGGTAATATGTAAACCAGCTAAGTGATATGCAAGTGAGAGTTTTAGTCATACTCAGGCTGAGGCTACTACAGGATCAGTGTCGGAGAAACCCATAGCAGTATTTTCTCGAAGGGCCAGAACTGGTGCCATAGCTCTGTGTCAGAGACTAAGACACATCCAGATGTCAATATATATAATATAATCAGCCTTTGTTATGGTAATACTCTCCCCACCCAATGAAATCTCACGTCTCATGTCCATGACACGCAGGATCATAGCTAATGCAACAAGTCAGGATATAAACTAAGCATGTAAACTGTATATGTCATGAATATGTATCCTACACGAAAATTCCGTCACATGAATAGTGTCAGGTGTCCTGGGTTGAGCAGTTAAACAAGTTTACATATGAATCTACCAGAACTCAAGTAAAATAATATAACAGGAATTACTGAGAATTGGCAAGCTTTACTTACCCACTGATGCTAAATTAAGCCAAGAAAATAATTAGCACGCTGCAGGGTTTGGCAAGGTACACTTGCCCACTGATGTATAACTAAGTCCAAGAAATAGGTGGCAGAGCTGCAAGTTTTGGCGAGGTACACTTGCCCACTGATGTATAACTAAGTCAAGGAAATCGGTAGCAAAGCTGCAAGTTTTGGCGAGGTACACTTGCCTGTGGTTCCGGCTCTGATTGCGGCTCTGACTTCGGTTGGATTTGCAGGCGGTACTCCGGTTGCTGAAACAAACATCACCATCAGATCCAGAAAATATCAATCAGCTAGGAACTCATGTCCTTGAGTCCAATTTGGAGACAAGGGCAAAAATGGCAGTTTCGGGTCAAAACGGGGTCCACATGTGGGCCCCCTTTGCACCGAAAAATGTGTCAGGGTCAAAGGTCTCCAAATTCACAAAACTTAGTGTCAACTGGTCAGAAATGATGATACGAACCCAACGGAACTTCTAGAATTGGATTCCGATGAGCCGAACACAAAATTGCCCGTCGAGCGGGGCTTGTGGGGCCCACGACACGCGATTTCGTCAACGTTCTCAGAATTGAACCAAACTTGGCCCACAGGACCAGCGTATCGCTACGAGTCCGATGGCATAAATTTCGTTTTAATCCGACGTGTGTACACAAAGTTAGGATAAAATGTAGAAAAGTCGGATACGGGGCGATGTCTGCGGATACGCGTTGATTTCGGTATGCACGCACATCCGAATCGACTTCTGCAAAATCCCACATGTCCGTATCGACGATGCGCACATATCTGTGAAGACCGCGCGCGACCAAGTCATCCCGTTTGGCGGGACGTACCCAGTTCCGGGGTGAATCGGGGCATTATTTTTCCTGTTTTTGGATCGCGGTATGCGATCACCACAGGACGCGATGCCCCAAGCGGTTTGTCCGGGAACCAAGAGGGTTATACAGGCTTCGCAACACAATTTACGGAATCGAAATCCGAGCTACGAGCAAGAAAATACACGCATCTGAACGGGCTGAAAAACCGGGGTTCTCGTCGTGTCCGACACGTGTCGGATTCGGGGATCAAATTAGGGTTAGGGTTAGGGCTTGGGATTTCTCGCCGGAGGGCGGCGGCTGGGCGGCCAGGCTGAGGCGGAGGGGGCCGGGCCTCTGCAGCGGAGGGCGACGCGGTGGCTGGGGACTCGCCGGCGGCGGCGGAGGGGTCTGCCAGAGCTGCCGCTGTGCTGCTGCTGTTGCTGTGGCTGCGGCTGCGGTGGCCGCCGGAGTGGAGGAAGGAGGAGGACGGGGAGAGGCGGGGCGGAGCTGGGGGTCTGCACGGCGGCGCGGCGGCGTGGTGGCGAGTTGTTGGGGAAGGGCGACGGCGGTGGAGGGATTTAAAGGGAAGCCGGGGGTGAGGGGGCCGAGACGGGCGGAGGACGTGGGTGGCGTGGCGAGGCTCGCGGGGGCGTGGCCGGGCGGAGCGGGCCGGAGACGACGGCTCCGCCGCGAGACGCGGGCAGCGGGCAGCGGGGAGAGGGTCATCCGGGTCTGGGGTGCGGGTCTCGGGTCGGGTCGGGTCTGGCGGATCCGACCCGACCCGCTAGGGGATGGGCCGGATTGGGGCTGGGCCCAGTGGGCCGGGTCCAGCGGGCCGATCAAAATAATAAATAATAATAATAATAATAATAATAATAAATCAGTAATTAATAAATAAATAAATAAATAAATTCTTTTTAGGTGTTTTAAAATAGGTCCGGGGCCCAATAAATTCCATAAAAATTGCCCTAAGTCCAGTTTTTCATTTTAAATCCAAAAATATTATTTCCATAAGATTTTAATATTGTTTATTATCATTTAAAAATATTTAAATATTAAAACCCTGTTTTTAAATTACAGAAAATTCCCAGAAAAGTCCAGAAAATTGTGAAAAATTCAGTTTTAAAAATTTTGAAAAATCAGGGGGTTTACAATCTACCCCCCTTAAGAGGATTGCGTCCTCGCAATCAAAGAATAACCGGTCAACAGAGATGACGCGATCGCAAGCATCGTTTGAAAACACATCACAAGATACTTAGGGAAATATCGTTTCCCTAAAAATGAAAGTTATACACTTTCCTGAAAAATCTAGTTAAAGTAAAAAAAACTACAACTTTTATGAAAACCAGGTTATTATTAACAAGTTGCATTTTACTAGGTTGGGGCTGAGGTCACGAACCAATAGGCACGAGCTACAACAAGACTAGAAACGGATAACTACGAATCACTTACTCGTAATCGTCAACAGACAGACTTTCTTGCACCAGATTGCTGAAGTCGTCTTCCTTCTGTTGACGCACGGCCCAGGGAATATATTGTTCAATGAAGGCATATTTGAATATTTCCCAAGTGATTTTGCAGTTGGGATTGGCATCATAAATCCCTTGCTTAGTTGCCTCCCACCAATCATGCGCACGCAGTTCCAGCTGAACTGATGCACAGGCCACTCGCTTGGATCTCCCGATGCCGACCAGATTGAAGAGTCCCTCCAGCTTCGCAATCCACCCCAATACCACGTCCGGTTCCGCCAGTCCGTTAAACATTGGTGGATGCATTTTTGTGAACTCTGCTGCACGACAGGTGTTCCTAGTTGAAGGCTGAGTTTCTTCTGCCTCATCTTCTACCGCCACAGCCGGCGACGTCACTGTAGCTCCTCCGTTGCTGGGTACCAATGATGCAATCAGTTGCATCATAGTATCCATCTGCTTCTATTGAGCAGCAAACTGGGTCTGAATATTTGCCTGCTGAGTAGCAGCTTATTGTTGCTGCGCCTCCATGAGGTGCATTAGCCGTTCTGACATCCAGTTCGAACCCGCTCCTCCGGATTCTCCAGAACTTGTCGGATCGCTCTGAATAGGCTGAGCACTGCTTGCAGCGGCAGTATTTTTCTTAGCCATTGCTATAAAAGAGAGTAGCTTGTTAACACTCCAAAATCGATAGATTTTATATCTATGGGCTCATTGTATAGGCGACTCATCTCATGCAGCGGACGCTGAACGCAACTCAATTGAGAGGCGCATCAAACTCCTTTATATTCTTTTGAAATCCCAAGGAAGTATAGCCGTGCTCTGATACCAATATGTCACGCCCCGATCCCGAAAGGGTCATTCGCCCTCGCCGTATCATTTACAGAACCGATTCGTCCTCGCTGGGGAGTGATGCCGTGCGAGCCTGGAGTTGCGCTCGCACAAGGCAAGAACTTGAAGTTATAGGAACCCATTTTGAAACACAATTTATAAAACACATTCACAGAGATTTGAACACAAGTGCAGAAAAAATATGCTTTTTTATTGATAATTCAGAGTAATTTATATAGAGTTTACATTGATGCGCCTTCTCGGCTATTGAATTATATTACAAAAGATAACTCAAAATGCAGGGCGCGCTCCGTCAGATAGTCCACGTCGTTTATTTTTTACCCTTGTATAAATTGAAGTCCATGCCTCCAAAATGAACTGACTTCAGCTATACTTCAAATTAGAGGTGCTCCTAACGCCTCATTGCTATGCTCTAGCGTTGCACCGACTGATTGCCTGAAATAGTTGCCCACAACGTGGGTCAGTACTCAACTTGTACTGGTGAGCGGGATGTGTCACGCCCCAGTCCCAAAAATACGTAGGACTAGGACACGTAAGCATGCCAGCCGCATAGATATGGCAACTCCAATATATGAAAACCAAATCCATACGTACGCTGTAATATGAATATAAAATCCACATGTGGTATAAAATATAATACAAGTCACAGGGTAAAATCTAAATCTCATCCACCAAAATCATATAGAAATAAATAACCAGTATCTATGAAACTAGATCTCAATAATAAGTATCTAAGGATGATAGTTGGATGGAAACAAATCCACTACCAACTCGAATATAAGAGTAAATACAATATGAGTACAACACCACAACACAATATAAGAATACCAGCTATCCATCACAGCTCGAAGAGAAGACATCCTCGGATCACATGTAACCATCTAAATCTGCGCTCCTGCAAATACTCAAGAAAAGATACACCTGGCAGCGGACCAGGTCCTCAGAGGGACGTAACAAGATACAGAAAATACGAGCTAATTTGAATACAGTAAACATGCATATGGTTTGAAAATAAATAACTACGCTGTACAAGATAATCTATATGAATGCAAATGAGGACAACTTTTCGACGTATGGGCAAGGGTAGTCTACTCGATCTAAGCCTCACAACTCACACACCCGTCTAGAACATCAGAAATCGACATACCTCTAGGGTAGCGACCAGCGCGACTCTACAGAAATCGACATACCTCTGGGGTAGCGACCAGCGCGACACACGCCCGTAGTGCAAACTATATACTACGATTTACCATAGTGGTTAAAAGCCCATACGACTAATGATTGTTCTCCCATGATACTAGGTGCCATGCGTGTGTCAACATATCTAATACATAGTACTGACGGGAGAAAAACTACACATGCAAGAACTATACAGAAATGAAATAAATAAAAAAAAATATAAATAGTATGCAAAGTACTATAAATAATTTGGTAAGGTATCTTGCCTGGGGTCCTGCTGCTGGTATGAATCAGAGTCCAAGTCAAAGTCCAAATAGCCTATGTATTACAAATTTATCACGTCAAAAGATAATTTATTTTAATTTATTTAATTCTGGAATAATTACTCTAAAATCCTATTTTAATCTTACTATTCTGATTTTTATGTTAATTCCTAAATTTTGTCCAAAAAAAATTGAATTTTATCAACTCGAGACTCATGGCACGCAAATTGAGGCGATCTGTTGACCAAAAAGTCAACCGATACAAACTCGACTTTTATGCATAATTTCTATAGATTTCAGCATCAAAAATATACTAGAATTTATGGCTCGTCCGAATTTAAATTCGTTTGGGAATTATGGCACATACAAATTTTGTATTGTGCACCGATGGTTAAATTCTAACCTAGAAGTTCTACAGAATTAACAGTATATAAATACTTCGAAATAAATTCTGGGAAAATATATATTTCGATGATCTCGACATTAGCTTTCCGAAACTTCAAACGGTTCATGATTCTGATTCCTGGTTCTCCCGGAATCGCGAAAATATCGAAACACGTCTATTTTCGGACATGCTGTACTCTACGAATTTTTCAGAATTTAGTACTCATAATTTCGTAAAAAAATTTATATAATCAGAAAGCTAACCTCAATATCGTTCTAACAAAAAAAACTAGGCCTCGTTTGGAGTCCGGAGCTAGGAGATATCGTTCTTTTAATTCGTCATAACTAGTAGAAAATGAGGCTAAATTTATGACGAATTTTGACTATCTTTTGACGAAAAAGAGAGAAATTTGGGGAAGAAAAATATGAAGGATGAGTTATTTATAATGGTGGACACTACTTAATTAAATACGACTAGGATTGGTTAATTTGAATAGGATTATGATGAATTTAAATAAGGATATGATATGCATGAGGTTGCTTTCCTAGTAGGTTCAGGATTTGAATTAATTTAAAATAGAGTTTGAATTTATCTCAATAATTTATAATCTTAAATATAATTAAAGATAATACAAATAATTTATAAAATCTTATTAATATCTATTAACACTAAATTAGCATCTATCTAATATTAAGATTATATATATCCAAATAAATCCTAAATAATTTTAAAAATCTAAATAAATTTCTTAAAATTCTAAATAAATTATAGAAAAATATAATTAAATATTTTAAACTAAAATAAATATTTGGTATAAACAATATGCAAGTATAGTCTCATAGTAAATCATAAAAGTCCTAAAACTTTACGTTTCCTATGTTTTAATTACCCAAAAAATTCTGGAGAAATCTCCAAAAATCTAAAATAGCCTAAAAATGATTCTAAATAAATATTTGTATAAGTAAATATATCATAAAATTTATTTTCAAATTAACTAAGAGAATACTCTAAAAAAATCAATATTTAAAATAAATTATAATAAATATAATAATATAAAATACACACAAAATACCTATTTTGGGTGAGGGAGTTTACAATCTACCCAACTTAAAACAATTTCGTCCTCGAAATTAAAATAAGGCATAATTTGTTAAATCCTTCACATTCATACATAAGGTACGTCAATCGCAATCTCTTCCAAAAATTTAAATAATAAAATCTATTCAAATCTATCGCGATCACTTCAAAATTTAGATAACCACTGTTTAAATCAAAATTCAACCTGTCGTAATCTCTTCTCAATTTTTTTTTATAATCAACATTCAAATCTAACTCAAGTCTATATGACATCCCACATCAAAATTTATATCACCATTTCCAACTATCATAATCTCCTCTAGACTTTGAACAATAAACAATTCTAATCAAATCTTATTCCTATTCTCAGATTAAGAATTTGTACTCTTCAAATATTTAAACTCAATTTACATCCTCAATATTTCAAATAGGTGACCCAACAATCAAAATTAAACTTTTAATTCAAATCATCAAATTGTAAAATTTAAGTCTAATTCACCAGTTATTCAAGTCTAAAATTCTATATTTATCCTAAAAATTTAAATCGATGATTCATCCTTCAATATTCAAAATTTAAATCATGTGCTCAAAGTATAAATATTGGGTCCTCAATATCAAGATTTTTAAAATTCATTAAATACTCATTATCTTAATCCTTCTTTTAAAATTCTTCACATTTAAAAGGACTTAATCTCTCAATCTAATCCTACTTGATCACAATCTAAAAGAATTCTCCTCAAGTTTAATAATGTAATTTCTACCCAACTTAGAATTTATCCATCTATCACATAAGGCTCTTACACTTAAGAAAAATATTCCTCAATTTATTTTCTCATGTCATTCAATCCTCAAAACTTTAACACCAACTATATCATATGTGATATGCCCTTAATCAATTATGAAAGATAGTCACCAAATAATGTGATTGGCCTATGGGGTATATCTTGTACTATCCGTATCACTTATATCCAAGCACAAGATTTTGTCTTTCCGAAACAAGAAAAGACGGAAAGCAACGAAAAAGAGTTCAAGGAGGGATAATAGAATGGAAGTATGGGAATCAAAGCGTTTAAAGAATTCAAATGGGAATTGTCAA
The DNA here is from genome assembly GCA_036927795.1 of Iris macrosiphon. NCBI lineage: Eukaryota > Viridiplantae > Streptophyta > Magnoliopsida > Asparagales > Iridaceae > Iris > Iris macrosiphon. Next base: position 130,553,002 of record JAYESA010000003.1, read on the forward strand.
GACAGTTGTGGATTGAAATCTTAATTTGGTAATTTCCTATTCGCATGCTCACATCGGTGCAGTTATGTACTTGATATGATATGCTTTGTCGTATCTAGAGGGTAAGTATATTTGTCTACTGGTCCACTATACATCTCAATCCACGTAAAATACTATTGCGAAGGATGAATCAAGCGCATTATGGCTAGCTAAACCATAATACATTGATTCTGATTAGACAATTTGTATTAGTGTGGTTGATCAGGCCCCAATAACACATATGTCATGAACAAGCTCGATATAAGATTAAGCTTGCAAAAACTAGGCTATAATAGCAGCATAATTCAAGGTAGCACAGAAAATATAACGCTGGATTATGATGTGAGAAGTTATAAAATAATTCAAGTTCGCAAAAGCAAAAATAACATAAGCAATAATAATAAAAGACTCTACAATCTCTACAGTTATCATACAACCTCCTTATCTAAGTCGCTAGTCGACCAAATAGGGCAAGGACCTCTAAATTCTATGGTCTGAATAAACACTGTCGTCTTTTGCTAGCATGCGATAAATATCATTCGGTTACACTTCAATTAATAGGTCAAAAGACTATGTGATACTAGGTGTCAAACATTATGGTAAAACTTCTAACTAACTCTAGTAGTGTCTATACTACTCTCAAGTCTTCTTAATACATCAAGGGGTAATGGTATAACAATCTAAAGATAAGAAATTCTAGGTTCACTAGATATTCTAAACTTAGTGGTGTGTCTATATTCTCGTTGTATTCTTAATAGGTGTGCTACTCTAATTATCATCCTAATAACAGGGGTTCCTATATTCTAGCAGAAGACTATACTCAAGGAACTATTAGGGAAACAAATGAATCAAGCAGGATACAATTATTCAAAATAGAACAGATAGGAGGAGATGAATCACAGTCAATTGTGGATGAGATCCTATACTCTAGTCCTAGGTGCAGGCTTGTTCGATACAGTAACGTAACCGAGACAATATGCTCTCGACCTGCATGGGCCACCACAAAAATATGTCACGTCCCAGTCCCAAAAATACGTAGGACTAGGACACGTAAGCATGCCAGCCGCATGGATATGGCAACTCCAATATATGGAAAGCAAATCCATACGTACGCTGTAATATGAATATAAAATCCACAAGTGGTATAAAATGTAATACAAGTCACAGGATAAAATCTAAATCTCATCCACCAAAATTATATAGAAATAAATAACCAGTATCTATGAAACTAGATCTCAATAAGAAGTATCTAAGGATGATAGTTGGATAGAAACAAATCCACTACCAACTCGAATATAAGAGCAAATACAATATGAGTACAACACCACAACACAATATAAGAATACCAGCTATCCATCACAGCTCGAAGAGAAGACATCCTCGGATCACATGTAACCATCCAAATCTGCGCTCCTGCAAATACTCAAGAAAAGATACACCTGGCAGAGGACCAGGTCCTCAGAGGGACGTAACAAGATACAGAAAATACGAGCCAATTTGAATACAGTAAACATGCATATGGTTTAAAAATAAATAAGTACGCTGTATAAGACAATCTATATGAATACAAATGAGGATAACTTTTTGACGTATGGGCAAGGGTAGTCTACTCGATCTAAGCCTCACAACTCACACACCCGTCTAGAACATCAGAAATCGACATACTTCTGGGGTAGCGACCAGCGCGACTCTACAGAAATCGACATACCTCTGGGGTAGCGACCAACGCGACACACGCCCGTAGTGCGAACTATATACTACGGTTTACCATAGTGGTTAAAAGCCCATACGCCTAATGATTGTCCTCCCATGATACTAGGTGCCATGCGTGTGTCAACATATCTAATACATAGTACTGACTGGAGAAAAACTACACATGCAAGAACTATACAGAAATAAAATAAATAAAAATAAATATAAATAGCATGCAAAGTACTGTAAATAATTTGGCAAGGTATCTTGCCTGGGGTCCTGCTGCTGGTATGAATCAGAGTCCAAGTCACAGTCCAAATAGCCTATGTATTACAAATTTATCACGTCAAAAGATAATTTATTTTAATTTATTTAATTCTGGAATAATTACTCTAAAATCCTATTTTAATCTTATTATTCTGATTTTTATGTTAATTCCTAAATTTTGTCCAAAAAAACTGAATTTTATCAACTCGAGACTCATGGCACACAAATTGAGGCGGTCTGTTGACCAAAAAGTCAACCGATACAAACTCGACTTTTATGCATGATTTCCTGTAGATTTCAGCATCAAAAACATACTGGAATTTATGGCTTGTCCGAATTCAAATTCGTTTGGGAATTATGGCACATACAAATTTTGTATTGTGCACCGATGGTTAAATTCTAACCTAGAAGTTCTACAGAATTAATAGTATGTAAATACTTCGAAATAAATTCTGGGAAAAATATATGTCGATGATCTCGACATTAGCTTTCCGAAACTTTAAACGGTTCGTGATTTTGATTCCTGGTCTCCCGAAATCGCGAAAACATCAAAACACATCTATTTTCGGACATGCTGTGCTCTATGAATTTTCTAGAATTTAATACTCATAATTTCGTAAAAAAATTTATATAATCAGAAAGCTAACCTCAATATCGTTTTAACAAAAAAAACTAGGCCTCGTTTGTAGTCCGGAGCTAGGAGATATCGTTCTTTTAATTCGTCATAACTAGTAGAAAATGGGGCTAAATTTATGACGAATTTTGACTATCTTTTGACGAAAAAGAGAGAAATTTGGGGAAGAAAAATATGAAGGATGAGTTATTTATAATGGTGGACACTACTTAATTAAATACGACTAGGATTGGTTAATTTGAATAGGATTATGATGAATTTAAATAAGGATATGATATGCATGAGGTTGCTTTCCTAGTAGGTTCAGGATTTGAATTAATTTAAAATAGAGTTTGAATTTATCTCAATAATTTATAATCTTAAATATAATTAAAGATAATACAAATAATTTATAAAATCTTATTAATATCTATTAACACTAAATTAGCATCTATCTAATATTAAGACTATATATATCCAAATAAATCCTAAATAATTTTAAAAATCTAAATAAATTTCTTAAAATTCTAAATAAATTATAGAAAAATATAATTAAATATTTTAAACTAAAATAAATATTTGGTAGGAACAATATGCAAGTATGGTCTCATAGTAAATTATGAAAGTCCTAAAACTTTACGTTTCCTATGTTTTAATTACCCAAAAAATTCTAGAAAAATCTCCAAAAATCTAAAATAGCCTAAAAATGATTCTAAATAAATATTTGTATAAGTAAATATATCATAAAATTTATTTTCAAATTAACTAAGAGAATACTCTAAAAAAATCAATATTTAAAATAAACTATAACAAATATAATAATATAAAATACACACAAAATACCTATTTTGGGTGAGGGGGTTTACAGGATGAACCCACTCGACTAAATCGACATTAGCTTATTAGGGGAGAGCATGCATTAAGATATCTTCTATAAGGAAGCAAGTGAAATCAATTTATTTCAGTTGCATGTTTTGATAGGAATGAAAATAGCATCGAATCCAACCAGTACACTGATTGCTTACTCAATCGATGCACGTCTTCCCTGCAACGAAACACAAGTATACTTACCATCTGCACAAGACAATAAGTTAGCATGCGTTCTATTCTATGCGTTCAATGGTGTGATCGACACCTTGGGGACTATCTCAAGCATTAGCGGCGCGCCCTATCAGCCCGGGTAGCAAGCCCTGCTGGAGGTCCCGCTATGCATCGTGACTAGCACGAATCAAATATTTCCCTCCGGATCGATACGGTTCCAGTGCCCCGGAAAGCCGTTTCGAGAAAATACCAAACCCTGTGGACAAGTTGTCCCAGACCATGCAAATGCATAAATAATTCATATCTCATACAATGCATCGAAATAAACAGAAGAAGTAAAGCAGCAACATATATATCTTATGCAACAGTTCATATTTTTTTAAGCGGTGTTCCGATTCAGTTATCTCATAAGTCCAAACTCTATCCGAGGCACTAGGCCACCACCAACAACCAACTTTCCTTATAAACAAGCTCAAATTATAAGGTGTGCAAGCATATGATAAATTAGTCTACAAATCCCATGTTCATTTCTTAGTGGCAGGCATGCCTTGTGGCTAAGGATTTCCTAGGCGTCCAACCGGGCATCATCGAGTGAACGTTTGAAAAATTAGAGATGTTGGCGTAAAGAAGTAGGAAAGAAGGGACCAAACCACTCACTAGTTAAGGGAAAAGAGGCTAAAACAAGGAATCCCGCTAGCGACGATCAAACGTCAGTTACGCGGACCTGAAACAACACGAGCACCGAGTTAGAATTTTTGTCTATCCTTCCTTGTCGAACTCCCCAAAATCCAAGCTCCAAACGATAAAACCAACAGCGAAAACCAAGCAAATCGAAAGCAACACCAAATCAAAATTCCAAAGCGGCAATCAAGAAAACCAAGCAACCAAAACACGAAAACTATTGGACTCGTTTCAATAGAGGCCTTTCCATGAGTTGGAAAGGATCATCGTATTTTGTTCGTGGCAAGAAGATGCCGAGATCTAAGTTACGACTCAGACGGACTAGCCACAAGCCCAATTACATAGTGCTCATCCCTGTCGGATCAGGATTTGAGGTACTACATAATATACCACTAAGAAAAAGTTTTGCCCCGAAACTTAAGAACAAGGCCGACCCGAAACTTAAGAACAAGGCCCTACCTCCGACTAAATGAACAATAAAGGATACTTCTCCTTCATCTCCGATTCCATCTCCCAAGTTAATTCCCCAACTGTATGGTTCCACCACAGCACGCGAACTAAGGACATCGTACGGTTGCGAAGTACTTTTTCCTTACGATCCAGAATATGCACCGGCTCCTCTGAGTATGACAAATCTGTGCGCAATTCCAATTGTTCGAAGCTAACCACATGACTAGGGTCATGCACATACTTTCGAAGTTGAGAAACATGGAATACGTCGTGCACTCTAGCCAAGGCGGAAGGTAGTGCAATCCGGTTTGCCACAGCTGCCACCCGTTCTAGTATTTCAAAGGGGCCGACAAACCTGGGACTCAGTTTGCCCTTCACGCCGAAACGCATCACTCCATGCATCGGCGTCACTTTCAAGAAGACATGATCCCCGACCATGAACTCCAAAGGCCTACGATGAGCATCGGCATAGCTTTTCTGTCGGCTCTGCGCAGTGCGGAGTCTTTCCCGAATCAAGCGAACTTTCTCGACTGCCTGCTCCACCAGCTCTGGCCCGAGTACCTGCCGCTCGCCGACTTCGTACCAACAGATTAGAGATCGACACTTGCGCCCATAAAGTGGTTTATACGGTGCCATCTGGATGCTCGATTGGTAGCTGTTGTTGTACGCAAACTCCGCCAACGGAAGGTGCGTGTCCCAACTAGTCTTTAAATCGATCGCACACAGCCGTAACATATCTTCAAGTATCTGATTTGTCCTTTCTGTTTGTCCATCAGTTTGGGGGCGGTATACGGTACTGAACTGTAGCTTGGTTCCCAAAGCAGACTGTAAGCTAGTCCAGAAATGAGATAAGAAATGTCCGTCACAGTCAGAGACGATTGAGGCAGGCACTCCGTGTAATCGAACAATCTCGTCTATGTAAATCTGTGCTAACCGATCGACGCTCCAAGCAACTTTTATAGGCAGAAAGTAGGCTGATTTGGTCAAACGATCAACTATGACCCAAATTGCATCATGCCCCCGCGGCGTCTTCGGAAATCCCATGGTGAAATCCATAGTGATGTTGTCCCATTTCCACTCGGGAATAGCGAGGTTCTGCAGCTCCCCGTCGGGCCTCTGATGTTCAGCTTTCACCTGTTCACATGCCATGCACTGTGACACAAAGGTCGCCACATCCCGCTTCATACCTTGCCACCAGAAGGTTCTGCATAAGTCAATGTACATCTTAGTGCTCTCCAGATGCATCGAATACTTTGCATAGTGTGCTTCTGCCATAATTTCCCTTCGGAGTTCAGGGTCGCTAGGGACGCATAGCCTTCCTTTCATCTGTAAGGCCCCATCTTCGCCTGCCACAAAGTCAGACGTCTTCTCCGCCGAGATCAATCTGCGTACCTTCGCTAGGAACTGATCGCCCTCCTAAGCTGATTTGATTCTATCACGTAAACTCGGTTCAAGATGGAGTGGTGCCAGCTGCACTCCTTGATGCCGAACTCGAAACTCGATGCCCATCGCCTCAAGATCTCGAAATAAACGGTTGTTTATAGATAACAAGCCCACGTGCTTTCGACTCAGAGCATCAGCAACAACGTTTTCCTTGCCCGGTGTATAAGTGATCGTTAGATCATAGTCCTTAATAAGTTCTAGCCAACGCCGCTGCCGGAGGTTCAGTTCCCGTTGGGTGAATAGATACTTGAGACTCTTGTAATCTGTGAAAATTTTGCAAGCAACACCGTAAAGATAATGCCTCCACAACTTCAGTGCAAATACAATCGCCGTCAATTCCAAATCGTGTGCCGGGTAGTTTTTCTCGTGCGGCTTCAGTTGCCTGGAGGCGTACGATATTACCTTATCTCGTTGCATGAGTACACATCCCAAGCCGAGTCCTGAAGCGTCACTGTATATCTGAAACTCCTCTACCCCATCTGGGAGTGCAAGAATCGGAGCTGAAACTAGACGCCGCTTAAGTTCACGAAAGCTGGCTTCGCAGTCATCACCCCATTTGTATACAATCCCTTTCTGAGTAAGACGAGTCAAAGGTGAGGCCAGTTTAGAGAAATCTTTCACGAACCTACGATAGTATCCTGCTAGGCCCAGAAAGCTTCGAATTTTGCTGGCTGACGTAGGTTGTTTCTAGTCCACCACCGCCTCTATTTTCTTTGGGTCTACGGCGACGCCTTCTGCCGAGACGACATAACCAAGGAACGCCACGCTGTTCAACCAGAACTCACACTTGCTGAGCTTAGCGAACAACTTATGCTCTCGTAATATTTGCAGCACAGTCTTCAGGTGTTCCTTGTGTTCTGCCTCGTTCTTGGAATATATTAGTATGTCGTCGATGAACACGACGACAAACTTATCTACGTACGGCCGAAACACGCGGTTCATCAGATCCATAAAAGCTGCAGGGGCATTCGTTAAACCTAACGACATCACGAGGAATTCATAGTGTTCATAACGGGTCCTGAACGCAGATTTTTGAATATCTTCTGGTTTGATTTTTAACTGGTGATACCCTGACCTGAGATCAACTTTAGAGAAAACTGTTGCACCTTGCAGCTGATCAAACAAGTCATCTATTCTTGGTAATGGGTACTGATTTCGCACGGTCTCCTTATTTAATTCTCGGTAGTCAATACACAGCCGCATGGATCCATCCTTCTTCTTTACGAACAGCACTGGAGCACCCCACGGAGAAATGCTTGGACGAATGTATCCTCGGTCCAACAGATCTTGTAACTGAACCTTAAGTTCTTTCAGCTCTGCTGGGGCCATTCGATAAGGTGCCTTCGATATCGATCGCGCATCCGAAAATGTGTCAATGCTAAATTCGATCTCACGATCAGGAGGCATTCCAGGCAGCTCGTTCGGGAACACGTCGAGGAAATCTGCTATGACATCAGCCTGAGCTGTATTTGCACTTTCCTGCCGGGTGTCTCGAACAGAAGCTAAGTACCCTTCACAACCCGAATGCAACATACGCCTAGCCAAAATTGCTGATATCACCATTGCCGTCTTCGGTGCAGCGCTGCACGAATAGTAGAAGTCTGTCTCGCCGGGGAGATGAAATACGACTCGATTCTTCGCGTAATCGATTGTTGCATGGCAAGCACCCAACCAATCAATCCCGAGAATAATATCGTAATCCTTAATGTCTAGTACAATGACATCTAAGGAAAGCTTCCTTCCTCCGATGCAAATATAACCATCCCTACAGATCACATGGGCGGGCATGTCGACTCCCGAAGGTGTGCTTACGCAAACATTCATAGTTAAGGGAGTAGAAGCTAATTTATGCTCAACAGTAAAATCAACAGATATGAAACTATCCGTAGCACCTGAATCGAATAAGACACTAGCGGGCAATTCTCTAAAAAGTAATGTACCTGCCACGACCGTTTCAGAGACAGATGCCTCATCCCGAGTCAATGCATAGACTCGGCCTTGAGCACCCTGGCGTTGTGGGTTCACTGGCACAGCATTGGCATCACTTGATGGAGGCCCCCTGTTCTGATTCCCATTATTCCGGTTCCCGTTGTTCCGAGTCCCGTTGTTCCGATTCCCGTTGGTCTGATTCCCGTTGTTCTGATTCGGTTTGCCTTCTTGACAGTTAAAGTGTTTGTCGCCCAGACGACCATATTTGAAACATCCAGTAACCCGACATTCGTCTACTCGATGCCCTGATTTGCCGCACCTGTTGCAGTATGGTGCCTAGGATTGACCCCTTTGTTCGGTTGTGTGCGAACATTTTTGTGCTCCAGACCCTCCCGTTTCCTGAGGTCGCTTATTGTTGTTGGTACGGGGGGTTTGCACCTCGACCTTTGGGGGATAGCGTCCAAAGATCCGCTCACTATTCAGGGCTGCTTCGTAGCATTCCCTGTAGGTTTGATATTTCTGGTTGATAACGTCCCTACGTAACTCATCATTCAAACCTTTTTGAAAACGATAACACCACGCCTGCTGGTTAGGCAAGAAGTGCCCAGCAAACTTAGCCAGTTTAGCAAACACTGAGTCATAATCGTCAACAGACAGACTTTCTTGTACCAGATTGCTGAAGTCGTCTTCCTTCTGTTGACGCACGGCCCGGGGAATATATTGTTCAATGAAGGCAGATTTGAATATTTCCCAAGTGATTTTGCAGTTGGGATTGGCATCATAAATCCCTTGCTTAGTTGCCTCCCACCAATCATGCGCACGCAGTTCCAGCTGAACTGATGCACAGGCCACTCGCTTGGATCCCCCAATGCCGACCAGATTGAAGAGTCCCTCCAGCTTCGCAATCCACCCCAATACCACGTCCGGTTCCGCCTGTCCGTTAAACATTGGTGGATGCATTTTTGTGAACTCTGCTGCACAGCAAGTGTTCCTAGCTGAAGGCTGAGTTTCTTCTGCCTCATCTTCTACGTTGCTGGGTACCAATGATGCAATCAGTTGCATCATAGTATCCATCTGCTTCTGTTGAGCAGTAAACTGGGTCTGAATATTTGCCTGCTGAGTAGCAGCTTATTGTTGCTGCGCCTCCATGAGGTGCATTAGCCGTTCTGACATCCCGTTCAAACCCGCTCCTCCGGATTCTCCAGAACTTGTCGGATCGCTCTGAATAGGCTGAGCACTGCTTGCAGCGGCAGTATTTTTCTTAGCCATTGCTACAAAAGGGAGTAGCTTGTTAACACTCCAAAATCGATAGATTTTATATCTATGGGCTCATTGTATAGGCGACTCATCTCATGCAGCGGACGCCGAACGCAAGTCAATTGAGAGGCGCATCAAACTCCTTTATATTCTTTTGAAATCCCAAGGAAGTACAGCCGTGCTCTAATACCAATATGTCATGCCCCGATCCCGAAAGGGTCATTCGTCCTCGCCGGATCCTTTACGGAACCGATTCGTCCTCGCTGGGGCGTGATGCCGTGCGAGCCTGGAGTTGCGCTCGCACAAGGCAAGAACTTGCAGTTATAGGAACCTATTTTGAAACACAATTTATAAAACACATTCACAGAGATTTGAACACAAGTGCGGAAGAAACATGCTTTTTCATTGATAATTCAGAGTAATTTACATAGAGTTTACATTGATGCGTCTCCTCAGCTATTGAATTACATTACAAAAGATAACTCGGAATGCAGGACGCGTTCCGTAAGATAGTCCACGTCGTTTGTACATTACACCCTTGTATAGATTGAAGTCCATGCCTCCAAAATGAATTGACTCCAGCTATACTTCAAAATAGAGGTGCTCCTAACGCCTCCTCGCTATGCTCTAGCGTTGCACCGACTGATTGCCTGAAATAGTTGCCCACAACATGGGTCAGTACTTAACTTGTACTGGTGAGCAGGATGAACCCACTCAACTAAATCGACACTAGCTTATTAGGTGCGAGCATGCATTAAGATATCTTCTATAAGGAAGCAAGTGAAATCAATTTATTTCAGTTGCATGTTTTGATAGGAATGAAAATAGCATTGAATCCAACCAGTACACTGATTTCTTACTCAATCGATGCACGCCTTCCTTGCAACGAAACACAAGTATACTAACCATCTGCACAAGACAATAAGTTAGCATGCGTTCTATTCTATGCGGTCATTGGTGTGATTGACACCTTAGGGACTATTTCAAGCATTAGCGGCGCGCCCTATCAGCCCGGGTAGCAAGCCCTGCTGGAGGTCCCGCTATGCATCGTGACAAGCACGAATCAAATATTTTCCTCCGGATCGATACGGTTCCAGTGCCCCGGAAAGCCGTTTCGAGGAAATGCCAAACCCTATGCACAAGTTGTCCCAGACCATACAAATGCATGAATAATTCATATCTCATACAATGCATCGAAATAAACAGAAGAAGTAAAGCAGCAACATATATATCTTATGCAACAGTTCATATTTTCTCAAGCGGTGTTCCGATTTAATTATCCCATAAGTCCAAACTCTATCCGAGGCACTAGGCCGCCACCAACAACCAACTTTCCTTATAAATAAGCTCAAATTATAAGGTGTGCAAGCATATGATAAATTAGTCTACAAATCCCATATTCCTTTTTTAGTGGCAGGCATGCCTTGTGGCTAAGGATTTCCTAGGCGTCCAACCGGGCATCATCGAGTGAACGTTTGAAACATTAGAGATGTTGGCGTGAAGAAGTAGGAAAGAAGGGACTAAACCACTCACTGGTTAAGGAAAAAGAGGCTGAAACAAGGAATCCCGCTAGCGACGATCAAACGTCAGTTACGCGGACCTGAAACAGCACGAGCACCGAGTTAGAATTTTTGCCTATCCTTCCTTGTCGAACTCCCCAAAATCCAAGCTCCAAACGATAAAACCAACAGCGAAAACCAAGCAAATCGAAAGCGACACCAAATCAAAATCCCAAAGCGGCAATCAAGAAAACCAAGCAACCAAAACACGAAAACTATTGGACTCGTTTCAATAGAGGCCTTTCCATGAGTTGGAAAGGATCATCGCATTTTGTCCGTGGCAAGAAGATGCCGAGATCTAAGTTACGACTCAAACGGACTAGCCACAAGCCCAATTACATAGTGCTCGTCCCGGTCGGATCGGAATTTGAGGCACTACATCTATTGTATGTTGCAACTTGAACTAAGATAAGATAGAAAACCACAATAATAAATTGTATGCTTCACATGAATATTGTGTCAATTTGGTTAGTTGTGTTAGCTCGCCCTCACCGGTACTTTTTAAAGTACTGACTCTCATTGCATCAGGTTCCCCAAGCCAAGGCGACGCGACGAGGAGATGAAGCTTCTTTCCCCAATAAGTCCATTACTCGGTGCACTCCATTCGTGTCTTTTGAAGCTTGTACAAAATATCCCAGATCTCGTGAACAAATTCTATGCAGCTTCGAGGCAAGACGATTGCTTCACCTGAAGGTCTATTATCTTTTGAAGTTCTAGTATGGGATATAATGAATGGAACGGGTATCTCATTTTTTGTCCATATGGTAAGACCGCGCGACAACCCTTTACTTTTGTGTCAAGCGTTTGTAACAAGATTTACATTATCAATAAAGAGAACTTTTTTTTTCTTCAATGTGTGTTCTTTAACTTGTGCACTCTGCTGTTATGTTTCTATACATATCACTATGGTAGGCCTTGTGCGGGCGCGCCTTACGCTCGCACGGCATCACGTCCCGGGGGACGAATAACGATATTGCAGAATCGGGGCATGACAATATATATATATATATATATATATATATATATATATATATATATATATATATATATATATATATATATATATATATATATATATATATATTGAAACATGAAATTGTGTTACAGACTCCGGGCCTGGAAGTCTACAAACTCGGCCTGAAGGCCCGCACTTGCATCGCACCCGCACTCGACCTGCATTCTGGCTACCTTCACATTAATTTTTCCACAGGAAATTAAATGTACTTCCCATGTTGCTTGGACCTGGAACCTCTTGGGGAGATTCCTCATTCTAACCACTTGAGGTAGAGGTCCTTATATATATATATATATATATATATATATATATATATATATATATATATATATATATATCACGTCTACGGATCTAGCACAATGGATAAACGGGGGGTACTCGGGCGTGGCAACACTGGTTCGAATCACCCCCCTACTCCCACTCGTGGGCGGTTGGAGGCTCCCTTGTGTGTGTGTGTGTGTGTGTGTGTGGAGGGATTATGATTTTCGCACTTAAGTATTTTTACATATTTTCTGAAATAGCAATCGATGGATTATATTTTTTGACCGTTCATAATAGATCCTTAAACAATATAATTTCTGACAATATTTTGATCTAATCTGAACGGTCAAAAAAGATAATCCAACGACCGATATCTCGGGGAGCATCTAGATTATTTATAATAAATTTAACAAGAAAATGAATATATTAAAGAAAATATAGTCCAACAAAATTATTTATAATAAAATTAGATAAAACAAAAGAATATAGGAGAAATTGCTTGGAACGAAATGTTCTTCCAGAGAATCTGACAGAAATTTGGCATTGCTTAAATTCTGCAAAAGTCTCTAGCAAAAATTTGGCATTGGCCAAATTCTGCCAGAAGCACTTGCTGAAATTTGACAAGCTTAGATGGGCTCCACCGTCACCCCTTCTTCTTCTTCTTCTTCTTCTTCTTCTTTGCTTGCATGCATGATGCATGAAGAATGTTGCTAACCACGTTAATAATTTTAGCCTACCTTAGTGGGCTTCATTGTTATGTCCCATAATCAGAATACTGGAGAGCGGGGAGAGACAAAACCAACTACGTATATCAGAGCACATAACTACCCCGATATACTGTCACATCTGTCTAAAAGACAAAAGGAATGACTCTAACATGCTATGATGTCAGTCCTAAGGCCGACAAATTCTAATATCTCAATCCAATAACATGAAGTAGTAAAGATTAAATCACATATGTGATGGATAAGGTATCCCAAACACAGATACATACATAATCATGAGAGCTAATATGTCAAGGATACATCAGCTGAATATACAAAAAGGTACGTAAATGTAAAACTATCAGATGTTCCAGAATATACATCAACGTCGTCCAAAGACGGAGGGAATAAAATCCAAAAAACAAGGGCTAACATATATCCTTGGCTAAATACCACAAAATAAAAAGTACAAAAGGAAGTAGGAGATAAAGGTAACCCACTCGCGAGTCCGTGTCGCGGTCCTTTGAGTGCGATCCATCCGGAGAAGAAGATGGTAGATCCTCGTGCTCAACTATGGAACCTGGCCATACAAAATCAGTGGGGTTAAAATCCCAAATAGCAAGTACCACAAGGAAGTCCGAGGTGAACGACAATACCCACAAACAAACAATAATAACAATAAATAAATGAATTCGAGACTTGTGCGGTAGCAATGCATCCATCTTGAGAATAAAGAAGACTACAAATAAAGTCTGAACAACATAGCTATAGAAAAAGTTAAGCCGACAAGTGACAACGAAAATTATGAACTACTCAAAATCGGAGCCACAACCCTTAAACCAAATAAGGACCAGGGTTGCAAATATTTTTTCGAGCAGAACTTAATCCCCGGCCACTCACCGATACATAGAACAAGCGCGAGCATATAAGTAACGAGCAACCAAAATAGCACAACCAAACATTTCCTACGGCTTGCTACAAATTAACTAACTAGGGTAATTCACAAATCCTAATTACTAACATATACAATTTTAGGAACTTCGCTACCACCTACGATGTAGACACTCTGCTGGCGACGGTATGAGACATTAGAAACATAAACAACTACAAGAATCTGTTAAAAAAAGATAAACATCAACTCATAAAATATATCAATACTTAGTAGTGCCATCAGCACATAAGAATCAGTAAATAGTAGATAAACATCTACTATGAAAACATATCAATACTCAATAGTGCCATAGGCACTCTAATCAGTAGTGGTTAGGGGTCCATGCCAGTCGAGGTTATCCGTGCCACTATATGGGGGGGGGGGTATAGCGACCCGAGTCACTGGTAGCGCGAAATATCCTCTCTTTCCTAATAATCTATATGAGTTTACTAATCAATTATCCTACAAGTACACTGGACAATACTCACATTCGATTGTATAATGCCAAGATACAATAGATTTGACATACAACATATAGTTCTACGATGTCGTGATGTACATGAACTCGTGTCAAGCATATAGGGAAAATAGCTTTCCAAAATTATTCAAAGTCAGAATATTATACTAAGGAATCAAAACAATCAAAGAAAGAAGCAAAAACGGACAAAAATAACCAAAATCAGCCTAAATCAGCCAATTCGAATTACAGACGGATTATCCATCACAAAACAACAAGTTTTTGGTGAAAATTCAGATGATCCATCGAATTTTTGCAGATTATCTTTGGATGATCCGAATTTTACAGCAGACAAGACATGAAAATTTCGAAAACTTGTTTCGGCCATAAAAATCTTATTTTAAATAGAAATTCGGATTATCAAAGATCAAAATTGAATTGCCTACAACATGAGAGCATTTTTTTTATAAATTTTATGTTTTGAAAGATGAAAATCACGAAATACTCCAAAAATGGGCTTTCGGAAGTCGAAACTCAAAACCAACGACAAAAACCAAAAATACCATATACAATTGATGTATACAATTTGAAGAGAAACACTTTTGACTATATTTAAGCATGAATATCATAAGAAACGAAAATACAAAAAAATAGGTTATCACTTTGAGCAAGATGTACTTGGCTAAGATCGAGCTCCCAGCCTAATTCTTCTACTCCACTACTAAGAGGGGTTCAGAAACCACACTCTTAGGCCTCAAGGCCAAGCTTCAAGCTCAAAGTCCAAGCAAGTACTTTGGATAGAAAAAGAAGAGAGAAGTAGAAATCTAGAGAGAGAGAGAGAGAGAGGAGGGAGAAAATGAAGGAACTTATATAGATGAGGAAAATTAATCGTGATCATTGGATCTGCCACGTCAGCAATTCATGTCACTTCCCAAATCAATCTCATCCACTCAAAAGAAAACCACCAAACCACTAGATAATAGATTGATTCAGGACCCAAGAAACTAATAGATAATAGATTGAACCAAGCCATATTCACAAAAATATTCCGGACGAAAAATTCTACGGAGTTTCGCAGAATGCCGACGGAAGATCCAGAAGAAGAAGAAAAATTCTCACTTCGAAATACTTTCAGTGTTCTCCGTTCTACGCACGGGTCCTAACACGAGTCTATGGCAATGCCAAAAGGTAGTCTACTAGTTTAGGATAGTCTCACATAATCAGATAAACAAAAATACAGAAATACAATAAATAAAACACGAAATACATCACAATACCATTTTACGAGAAATTTTTTAAATATCCAAAAATAAGAAATACAAAAACTGGAAACGAATGTGACATCCACCATCATCGCTTCTTCTTTGCATGGAAGAAAGTTGCTAACCACGTCAATGCATGACAATTAGCTCTATTCAACTCGTATTTGCCAAATTTCAATCAGAGCTACTGTTGGAATTTGCACAATACCAAATTTCCGTCTGAGCCCCAGGCATAATTTGAGCAATGTCAAATTTCTGCTAGAAACACTGACAGAACGTTTCGTTCCAGACATTTTCTCCTATATTCTTCTTTTTATCTAATTTTATTATAAATAATTTCATTGGATCAAATTTTCTGATATATTTAACAAAATAATGCAAAACCTCAAATGAAACTAAAAAAAAGATTTCACACAGTCTTCAAATCCTCCTAGATCTGATAATAAATAGAGATGTAACGAGGGAGAAGATCGAATGAGAGAAAGAGCGAATAAATTCTTTCAATTTCTAGGTAATTTTGAAATTGGGGTATGAATGATTTGTATTTTCCAATTTCTCTTCTCCTCTACGGACATAGAAATGAGAGCTGATGTTTTTTTTGGTCTTTTATATCTTTTTCTGTTAACATAGTTAGAATATTAAGTAGTCTAATTATAGTTTAGTGATATAATATTAAAATATAGAAAATCAAGTTGTAAAACTTAAATGATTGAGAATATTTTGTTGAAAATAAGCCTTACTTTTACTATAATAATAGATTGTATATGGAAGAGAGATATTAAGTTGATTGTTATTATTTGATTTATCAATAAGAATGATTTGTTTTTAATTTTTATGTGCAAATAACTCTTATTGAGATGTTTTCATGTTGTGTCAAAAATTTGTCCATATTTTAAATTTACAATTTTAATTTTCAGAGAAAACTTTTTCTACGGTTTTCAAAACCAGAAATAAGCATCGATTTTGAGACGTGGGAGGCCCACCGTAACCTTGTAGGAGGAATGCGATATGTATGTATCGAAAATTAAAATGTCTCTATTACCTTGTACATTTGTTTTTACTAAACAAAAATTTAACCAAAACTAAATTGAGTATTGTTGGAGGAACTGAATGCCAATGAACAAATAGGAGTACGTAAATGTAAAGCAACAAAATGTAGAAATTATTAAAAGCATATATAACCCCCACTTTCATGAGGGGCTGTTTGATTCCTTGATTTAGAATGCTGAAGTGAGAAAATTTTAAATTTTAGATTATTTTACGTATTTGGTTAAAAAATTTGCAGACATAATTTACTGTTATTTGATATAAACAGTAAATTTTATCTGTCACAAAATTTAAAATTTCGATATAGAAGTTTTTTCCTCTAAAATGGAGTACGGAAGAGAAAAATCATTATTTCTATTTTGTGCGTTTGGTTGGAAGACGACTTTCTCTTTTCTTTTTTTTGAAGCAAATATAAAAAGTAAATCTTTTTTTTTTTTGTTAAAGTAGAGAGAAATGGTCCTCCAACTAAATGCAGAAAGTGAAAATGAGAATTTGTCACTTCTGCGTTCCACTCTGGAAAAAAAATTCCGATATCAAAACTTGAATTTCGTGACAGATTAGATTTATTGTTCATGTCAAATCATAATAAATTTTGTCTATAAATTTTTCAATCAAATACATAAAATAGTTCAAAATTTAAATTTGAATTACTTTTGCATTTTAAATCAACAAACCAAACAGTCTATAAAATAAAATAAAAACCAAAATTAGTTACGGTTAATACAAGGATAAAGTACAAAAAAGAATTCCGTAATTTGTCTCTTTAGCAAATTAAAACCCTCTAAATTTTTTGTTCGAAATAGTCCTTCCCATTCATTTTCCGTAAAAAAATACCGTTAAAAAAATGAAAACCCTAAACTACCCTTCCCCTCTCCTCCTCCATCACAGAACCTCCCTCTCCCCTCTCCCCAACCCTCCTCCTCCTCCTCCTTCTCCTCCTCCCCGCGCACCCTCCCCCCACCATCACCACAACCACCAACCCGACCCTCACCCCCTTCCTCCACCGTGCCCCATAGCTCCCCAGCAGCCGCCCTCCGCAACTCCCCCGCGGTCGCCACCACGCGCGCGCAGCTCTCTCGTGTCAGTCCCTGCACGCGCAGCTCTCCAGCGGCCGCCCCCGCGCGCAGCTCCCCAGCTTTGACCCCCCGCGCAGCTCTCACACGGCCGGTCCCTCGGCCCGAGCCCCCCCCCCCCCACCCTTGCGCCTCACCCCCTCTGCTCTCTGAGCTGTCGTCCCCACCATAGCGGAAGAAGGAGGAGGGAGAGATGGTTAGGGTTAGGATTATGATTAGAATTAGAATTATGATTATGATTAGATTAGATTATGATTAATATTGGGGTTAGATAGGTATATTTGTCATTTTACGTCGAATTTGACGTCCGTTAAAAACAGAGCACCAAATTGAATACAAAATACACCAAATATAAAATATAAAAAAATTTTAAATCTAAAAAATCTTTAATTACAAAAACATAAATCTAAGAATTTTTTTTTTACACTCTACCCTTAATACAATCCATCCACCCAACCTCCCTACGGGGCCCTGTATGTACCTACCCCCCTCAAGTTCCAAATAGGAGTCAGACCACTTTCTTCTCATTCAAGTTTGTCTTCTCTTTCATCCGTTTAGAAAATGACAAGGCCTGTTTGGTCTTTTTCTGTTAATTTACAAGACAAAATGAAGTGGAGGGACCTCCACTCCATTTGCACACCTGTCCACGTATCAGCATCATGACATCATGTCGCTGGATGTTGGATTCTTTGTCTGTTACTCGAGATCTTTGTTTTTAGAAGTGGTTGACAATTTTTACCATCTTCATCTTTTTCCTTTTCTTTTTCTTTTTCTCTTTCTTTTTTGCTAATTTATGTCATGTAATTTTTTTTTAGCTATTTGCATATAAAATTCTAGAATTTCAAATTCTGTATTCTTTATCTGCTATGAGAAAAGTACATTTTCTTCTGGTACCGGTAACGAGTGAATATGATAATAACACTAAGGGCTCATTTAGTTTGCTTAGATTGAACAACATAATATAATTAATATTACGTTATAAATCTAATTTGACTGTTTCGTTAGACATTTTTTTAAAATATAATCAAAATATTTTAGCAAATATCTCCGTTCATAATATAGATACCAGCATATACCTCCATTTTTATAAAAAAAAAATAGTAAATTTATCCATTCCTTTGTATGAAACAATTAAAAATTTAAGATATACCTCCACTATTTAAGCAAAATTTTGGCTGATTTACAAAGAATGTAGTTATTTTCTATTTTTTAAAATAATGGGAGTATATACTAGTTTCTATATTTTGAATGAAAATATTTGCTAAAATATTTGAATATAATATAATGACGATTACAAACTTGTTTATATTACATCATTTTCTTAAAACAATTACATCATAAAACTCATGTAATTGCAATTACATTACAACTTAAAACTTATAAAATTATTTTTTTGTTCTTTTTTCAAAATTTTAGATTTATTTTTTCTTATTTTATAAAATATTTTCCTCAAAATTTTATAATTTTCTTTAGTTTGTTATTTGATTTTTATAATTTTTGTTTATCTTAATTTTTTTTTAAATTTTGTCTTTTTTATTTTCCTAATTTTTAAATCTTTACTTGTGTTTTACTTTTTAAAATTTTCTATTATATTAAAATTCAGTTACATTAAATGGTAAACCAAATATTTGAATGTAATTGACATTTTATTGCATGGTTTGATTACATGTTCCTACCAAATATGATAATGTAATCATAATTCAATTACATTATAAATTCAATTTTATTATGATTACAATATTTGCATAAAATAAATTAAACCGACCTAAATTCAGAAAACATGTGTAGTGTCTCGCTCTTCATTCGGGAGCACTGTGTTTACAATCCTAGGTATCGATTGATCGAGACATATTGAATTAATACACTTTCTCTCTTTTGACTGGCTTCTTTGGAATTAGGTTGCATATGCAGTAGATCGTGTCTAAGGAAGAGTTATATATAATAGTCGCTTTCCCAAATCTTTTCACTATTTGTCTTCGTTGTCGTTTTTGTTATTTGTCACGTCCTAGTACCGAAATATAGAGAAAGATATGGCCAGCTATCCCTTACAAGGTATAGAACGTCGTACGACAATCACAGCTGTAGCTAGACAAGGGGGTACGTACTACAAGCAAGTCACTTAGGGTCACACAAAATATCTATTGTCTCAATCAGTCAAGTGAGGATAGTAAACATAGTACATGTGTGATAAAGCAGTAAGGCGTCTCAAACACTCTATCAAAATATTCCAGAAACCAGTTGTACAAAATGAGAAGCTGACAGAGTAGCAAAAGTACATAACCATGATCAGTTGTAGTCTGATTAATTACAATCATGTAAGAAAACTAAATGTCCAGATTTACGGCTAACAAGTATCGGTGGCTAAACGCCCAAAAGAGTACAATGTATAGTAACGAGTAGGAAAGAAGAAACCTACTCGTGTCCCTCAACGGCCATCCATCTGGTGCGCGCCATTATTCAGGGGGAACTACGCTAGATCCTCGGGTGCTGGCTCTAAACCTGGCCATGCAAAACCAGTGGGGTGAGACCCCATAGAGCAAGTACCATAAAAGAAGCACGAATGAAAAAACATAACCAGTAAGAATAAACATACATATATATAGTTCTGTCTAGTAGTTTCGGTTCATAGCCTATCGTGATACAACAATCTAACCCTACAGCCAAACAAGGACAAGGGTTAGACCGTCGCACCATGATAGTTTATGTCCCTAACTATTTAACAGAAGATACAATACACAATCAAGCTTAGTTACATAATTGGCCAATCACTTGTACGACTTGCTAGGTAAAGTCTGGGTTATCCCAGAGATATTATGCATATAATAGAAATCCTCAGATCAAGCCATGTTCAAGCAGGGCTAGCCGAGCCATGAATCACCGCGTAGCACATAATATTATGCACCGGTCGCTCGCAAGGCTACTGTGCTAAGATCGCATAAAACACATAGAATAATATAATAGTAGGATATTGTCATCTACTAATAAGAATTTAAATAATATCCATGGGGGCCAGCCTGCATACCCCGGACAATTGTTTGAGGGTGGCTAGGTAAGCACGATCTCTGGATTCAGTCCCTCCCAATGTTCTACATATTTTAGTTGCCTAGTTAACCCTATGGTTATTTGGAAGCAGATGGCGTGGTCACATGTTATTCTCCTTATATGTCATACCATAGTACGGGCACGCTAGATGCGAATCCACTTTGTCACTTGATAGTTCAATTTGGATTCATATGAGCATGATGCAACAATCAAACAAATCCTTACCACACTTTTGTTATCGACCTACTATGATGTCCATGCTGGAGGAAATCGTATCATATCATATGTCTCATAGCACGTAGGTACACCTCGATGTAAAATATGTAACATAATCGCGTAGGAACACTTAGCATGTAAGAACACATAGCACAAAGTAAGTGTATCAGAACGGATACCAATAGTCGAGTCAAGTTATCAATCATTGGTAAATCACATGAGTTCTACTACATAGGTCAAGTTAGGCACATAAGTAGTCATAGTCACTTAGCACATGGTCTATTTCTTTACACAGTCGGGGCAGGCGCATAGTTGAGTCCAATACGTGGTCACTTAGTTCTCATACAATTACAATCATTAGAATCACAAATGGAATCACAAAATCCAATAAAATATCCAAACCAAGCAAATCAATAAAATATGCACATAAGGCCGTATAGGAATCAGGGACGCATCTGATCAGGGACGCATGGGATCAGGGCCACATGGAGCGGGGCCGCATGGAACTCCTTCGTTCCAAAACAGCACGAACTCCATGAAAAAAGTTCCAAAAATCCGAAAACTTATTTTCTTCATAAAATCTTAATTTAAACTCCAAATCAAGTGAACCAAAAGCCAAAATGCTCGAAATGAAGTTCTCCATCACATAGAACAACTAGATTTTTGAAGATACCAAGTTTTGATAGATAAAAACCAAGAAAATACATAAAAATTATAAAAAATCTAAACTTAAAATATAGATCTACTCAAATCCACCCATCAAAACCGAAAACTTCAAGTATTAAAAGTGCTTAGAATCATAATGTATACATATTAGGCTAATAAAATGCAAGAAAAGAGCAAGAATTAAAATCTAAGGATTTTTCGATGTCATGCAAGGTGTACTTGTCTAAATAAAAGAAAGATGAGAAAATGAAGAATGAGGGAAGAGAGAGAAAGGAGTTGGATTATATAGCTAAGGTTTGAGATTTTGACCATGGGTTCAACTCATAACAAACCAACCCAAAAATTAAACCATAAGCCAAATGAACCAAAGAATGGGTCTAGTCACCAAGGCATGCATCCTAACTACCATGCAAGCAAGAAATAACATCAGCATAAAAGTAATATGTTTCAAATATGTATATTGAGAACGGGAAGTGACATCGCGACCCACCTTAGAAAATTTTCGTCCTCGAAATTCAAACCCAAGGCTAGCTAGAGAAATCAGAACAAGCACTATACTAACAACAAGCACATCTACACATGTAATCAACAATAAATCATATAATAAAGAAAAACAATATCAAAATGCATGGGTGAACGAATCACGAGATTCGAGATACGAAGTGTAAACCCCCTCACCCAAAATAGGTATTATGTGTGTATTTTATATTATTATATTTATTATAGATTATTTTAAATATTGCATTACTTTAGAGTATTCTCTTAGTTAATTAGAAAATAAATTTCTTAGTATATTTAATTATGTAAATATTTATTTAGAATCATTTTTAGGCTATTTTAGATTTTTTAGAGATTTTTCTAAAATTGTTAGGTAATTAAAACATAGGGAACCTAAATTTCTAGGACTTTCATGATTTACTACGAGTCCATACTTGCATATTATTTCTACCAAATATTTATTTTAGTTTAAAATATTTAATTATATTTTTCTGTAATTTATTTAGAATTTTAAGGAATTTATTTAGATTTTTGAAATTATTTAGGATTTATTTGGATATATATAGTCTTAATATTAGATATATGCTAATTTAGTGTTAATAGATATTAATAAGATTATATATAAATTATTTGAATTATCTTTAATTTTATTTAAGATTATAAATTATTGAGATAAATTCAAACTCTATTTTAAATTAATTCAAATCCTGAACCTACTAGAAAATCAACTTCATGCATATCCTATCCTTATTTAAATTCATCATAATCCTATCCAAATTAACCAATCCTAGTCCTATTTAATTAAGTAGTGTCCACCATTATAAATACCTCATCCTTCATATTTTTCTTCTCCAAATTCCTCTCTTTTTCGTCCAAAAATAGTCAAAATTCGTCATAAATTCAGACTCATTTTTCACTAGTTATGACGAATTAAAAAGACGATATCTCCTAGCTCCGGACTCCAAAAACGCTCCAGTTTTTTTTGTTAGAACGATAATAAGGTTAGATTTCTGATTATATAAATTGTTTTTCTAAATTATGAGTATTAAATTCTGTAAAATTCGTAGAGCACAGCATGTCCGAAAATAGACGTATTTCGATGTTTTCGTGATTCCGGGAGAACCAGGAGTCAGAATCACGAACCGTTTAAAGTTTCGGAAAGCTAATGTCGAGATCATCGACATAAATTTTTCTCAGAATTTAATTCGAATTATTTATGTACTGTTAATTCTGTAGAACTTCTAGGTTAGAATTTAACCATCGGTGCACAATACAAAATTTGTATGTGCCATAATTCCCAAACGAATTTGAATTCGGACGAGCCGTAAATTCCAGCATATTTTTGACGCTGAAATCTACAGAAAATTATGTATGAAAGTTGAGTTTGTGTCGGTTGACTTTTTGGTCAACAGATCGCCTCGATTTGCGTGCCATGAGATCCGAGTTGATAAAATTCAGTTTCTTTGGACAAAATTTAGGAATTAACATAAAAATAAGAATAATAAGATTAAAATAGGATTTTAGAATAATTATTCCAGAATTAAATAAATTAAAATAAATTATCTTTTGACGTGATAAATTTGTAATACATAGGCTATTTGGACTGTGACTTGGACTCTGATTCATACCAGCAGCAGGACCCCAGGCAAGATACCTTGCCAAATTGTTTACAGTACTTTGCATGCTATTTATATTTCTTTTTATTTATTTCATTTCTGTATAGTTCTTGCATGTGTAGTTTTTCTCCAGTCATTACTATGTATTAGATATGTTGACACACACATGGCACCTAGTATCATGGGAGGACAATCATTAGGCGTATGGGCTTTTAACCACTCTGGTAAACCGTAGTATATAGTTCGCACTACGGGCGTGTGTCGCGCTGGTCGCTACCCCAGAGGTATGTCGATTTCTGTAGAGTCGCGCTGGTCGCTACCCCAGAGGTATGTCGATTTCTGATGTTCTAGACGGGTGTGTGAGTTGTGAGGCTTAGATCGAGTAGACTACCCTTGCCCATACGTCAAAAAGTTGTCCTCATTTGCATTCATATAGATTGTCTTGTACAGCGTACTTATTTATTTTCAAACCATATGCATGTTTACTGTATTCAAATTGGCTCGTATTTTCTGTATCTTGTTACGTCCCTCTGAGGACCTGGTCCGCTGCCAGGTGTATCTTTTCTTGAGTATTTGCAGGAGCGCAGATTTGGATGGTTACATGTGATCCGAGGATGTCTTCTCTTCGAGCTGTGATGGATAGTTGGTATTCTTATATTGTGTTGTGGTGTTGTACTCATATTGTATTTGCTCTTATATTCGAGTTGGTAGTAGATTTGTTTCCATCCAACTATCATCCTTAGATACTTCTTATTGAGATCTAGTTTCATAGATACTGGTTATTTATTTCTATATGATTTTGGTGGATGAGATTTAGATTTTACCCTGTAACTTGTATTACATTTTATACCACTTGTGGATTTTATATTCATATTACAGCGTACGTATGGATTTGGTTTCCATATATTGGAGTTGCCATATTCATGCGGCTGGCATGCTTATGTGTCCTAGTCCTACGTATTTTTAGGACTGGGGCGTGACATGTTTTTGTGGTGGCCCATGCAGGTCGAGACCATATTGTCTCGGTTACGTTACTGTACCGAGCAAGCCTGCACCTAGGAATAGAGTATAGGATCTCATCCATAATTGACTATGATCCGCTCTCCTTCCAATCCATTTTGTCTGAATAATTGTATCCTGCTTGATTCTTGTACTTCCCTAATAATTCTTTGAGTATAGCCTTCTGCTATAATATAGGAACCCCTATTATTAGGATGATAATTATGGTAGCACGCCTATTAAGAATATAACGAGAATATAGACACACCACTAAGTTTAGAATATCTAGTGAACCCTAGAATTCCTTATCTATAGATTGGTTTATCATTACCCCTTGATGTATTATGAAGACTTGAGAGTAGTATAGACGCTACTAGAGTTAGTTAGAAGTTTTACCATAATGTTTGACCCTAGTATTGAGGAACCAATAGAAAACCAAAATTGAATATTAGGACTGAACCTAACCTTCATAGTTAGATAAGTAGTAGAGAACTATAAACTTAGATCATTGTCTTATTATTAGTAGACAGCACCTTAGGAAGCCTAGAGGATTGTGAACAATACTTTTTCCTTAATCATACCTCGAACATAGCAACTAGCATACCACTCCCTCTTAGAAAATTATGATGCTATCTAGAGCCCTCTATTTTAATTTCATATATTATTCCTTTGCGACCTTAGCGTTCGCTAATTGCGCGACGACTAAATTTTGTTCTTCTATTCTTCATTTTTTTAACTCGTGCCATCTGAAACCTCTGCTTATAGACCAAGTGTTTTTATTCTATGATTAGTATATATAGCCGGCTAGGATTATAGTTGTAATTTTGAAATTTTAAAATTGTGTGCTTAGTAGTTAGAACTTGATAGTTTAAGTTATTCTTGTAGATTGAGACATGGTGCTTATCCCTTAGTTTTAAATTGCGTAACTTGTACCACACCTCAATACGAGTTATATTCCCTTTCCCTTGAGGCCAGTAACTGTTCCATTCTTACTATTGACACTTGCACTATGACTAAGATGTAAGATGACCATGACCTATGTAATAGAAGAGGATACCCCAATAAAGTACCAAGACCCTTTCTCATAGACCTTAACAGGAGCTTTTACGGTATCCTTAAGACAATAAAATAGTAGTTAAATTATTTTAAGTTGGGTAGTATACCTCACCACCTAGTATCATATAGTCCTTGTGATCCATTGATAAAGTGTAACTAAATGACATTAATTGTATGCTAGCAAAGACACAGTGTTTATTCAGACAATAGAATTTAGAGGTCCTTGCCCCCATTTGGTCGACTAGCGACATAGACAAGGAGGTTGTATGATAACTATAGATATTTGTAGAGTCTTTATTATTATTGCTTATTTTGTTTTTTTGTTTTTGTTTTTGTGAACTTGAATTGACTTGTACCTCCTTTCATCATCATCTAGCGTACTTATAATTGTTGTACCACCTTGACTTATGCCGCTATTATAGCCTAGTTTTGCAAGCTTATTCTTTCATCAAGCTTGTTCACTATATATGTATTAGTGGATGCATACATTAATACATTTCAGAATCAGTGTACTACGGTCTGATCAACCATAGTGCGCGTGGTTCGCCCTTCGTATAACTACTTTACGTGGATTGAGATATCTAGTGATTAGTAGATGAATATACTTACCCTCTGGATACGACAAAGCATATCATATCAAGTACATAACTGCACCGATGTGAGCATGCGAATAAGAAATTACCAAATAGTGTTTCAATCCACAACTGCCTTGACAATTCCTATCTGAATCCTTTAAACGCTTTGATTCCCATACTTCCATTCTATTACCCCTCCTTAAACTCTTTACCATTGTTTTCCGTCTTCCCTTATTTCGGAAAGACGAAACCTCGTGCTTGGAAATAAGTGATACACTGATAGTGCTAGGTACACCCCATAGGCTAATCATATGACTTGGTGACTCTCTGTTATAAATGATTAAGGGCATATCATAGATGATATGTTTGGTGTTAAAAACTTTGAGAATTCAATAACATGATTAAATAATTTGGGGCATAGCTTTCTTAGATGTATAGCCTTAGATGATAGATGGATAAATTCTAAGTTGGTTAGAGACCGCAATGTTCACTTGAGAAGAATTCTTTAGACTGTAATCAAGTGAGATTTGATAGAGAGACCATACCCTAGTTTAATTTCGAGGACGAAATTGTTTTAAGTTGGGTAGATTGTAAACCCCCTCACCCAAAATAGGTATTATGTGTGTATTTTATATTATTATATTTATTATAGATTATTTTAAATATTGTATTACTTTAGAGTATTCTCTTAGTTAATTAGAAAATAAATTTCTTAGTATATTTAATTATGTAAATATTTATTTAGAATCATTTTTAGGCTATTTTAGATTTTTTGGAGATTTTTCTAAAATTGTTAGGTAATTAAAACATAGGGAACCTAAATTTCTAGGACTTTCATGATTTACTACGAGTCCATACTTGCATATTATTTCTACCAAATATTTATTTTAGTTTAAAATATTTAATTATATTTTTCTGTAATTTATTTAGAATTTTAAGGAATTTATTTAGATTTTTGAAATTATTTAGGATTTATTTGGATATATATAGTCTTAATATTAGATAGATGCTAATTTAGTGTTAATAGATATTAATAAGATTATATATAAATTATTTGAATTATCTTTAATTTTATTTAAGATTATAAATTATTGAGATAAATTCAAACTCTATTTTAAATTAATTCAAATCCTGAACCTACTAGAAAATCAACTTCATGCATATCCTATCCTTATTTAAATTCATCATAATCCTATCCAAATTAACCAATCCTAGTCCTATTTAATTAAGTAGTGTCCACCATTATAAATACCTCATCCTTCATATTTTTCTTCTCCAAATTCCTCTCTTTTTCGTCCAAAAATAGTCAAAATTCGTCATAAATTCAGCCTCATTTTTCACTAGTTATGACGAATTAAAAAGACGATATCTCCTAGCTCCGGACTCCAAACACGCTCCAGTTTTTTTTGTTAGAATGATAATGAGGTTAGATTTCTGATTATATAAATTGTTTTTCTAAATTATGAGTATTAAATTCTGTAAAATTCGTAGAACACAGCATGTCCGAAAATAGACGTATTTCGATGTTTTCGTGATTTCGGGAGAACCAGGAGTCAGAATCACGAACCGTTTAAAGTTTCGGAAAGCTAATATCGAGATCATCGACATAAATTTTTCTCAGAATTTAATTCGAATTATTTATGTACTGTTAATTCTGTAGAACTTCTAGGTTAGAATTTAACCATCGGTGCACAATACAAAATTTGTATGTGCCATAATTCCCAAACGAATTTGAATTCGGACGAGCCGTAAATTCCAGCATATTTTTGACGCTGAAATCTACAGAAAATTATGTATGAAAGTTGAGTTTGTGTCGGTTGACTTTTTGGTCAACAGATCGCCTCGATTTGCGTGCCATGAGATCCGAGTTGATAAAATTCAGTTTCTTTGGACAAAATTTAGGAATTAACATAAAAATAAGAATAATAAGATTAAAATAGGATTTTAGAATAATTATTCCAGAATTAAATAAATTAAAATAAATTATCTTTTGACGTGATAAATTTGTAATACATAGGCTATTTGGACTGTGACTTGGACTCTGATTCATACCAGCAGCAGGACCCCAGGCAAGATACCTTGCCAAATTGTTTACAGTACTTTGCATGCTATTTATATTTCTTTTTATTTATTTCATTTCTGTATAGTTCTTGCATGTGTAGTTTTTCTCCAGTCATTACTATGTATTAGATATGTTGACACACACATGGCACCTAGTATCATGGGAGGACAATCATCAGGCGTATGGGCTTTTAACCACTCTGGTAAACCGTAGTATATAGTTCGCACTACGGGCGTGTGTCGCGCTGGTCGCTACCCCAGAGGTATGTCGATTTCTGTAGAGTCGCGCTGGTCGCTACCCCAGAGGTATGTCGATTTCTGATGTTCTAGACGGGTGTGTGAGTTGTGAGGCTTAGATCGAGTAGACTACCCTTGCCCATACGTCGAAAAGTTGTCCTCATTTGCATTCATATAGATTGTCTTGTACAGCGTACTTATTTATTTTCAAACCATATGCATGTTTACTGTATTCAAATTGGCTCGTATTTTCTGTATCTTGTTACGTCCCTCTGAGGACCTGGTCCGCTGCCAGGTGTATCTTTTCTTGAGTATTTGCAGGAGCGCAGATTTGGATGGTTACATGTGATCCGAGGATGTCTTCTCTTCGAGCTGTGATGGATAGTTGGTATTCTTATATTGTGTTGTGGTGTTGTACTCATATTGTATTTGCTCTTATATTCGAGTTGGTAGTGGATTTGTTTCCATCCAACTATCATCCTTAGATACTTCTTATTGAGATCTAGTTTCATAGATACTGGTTATTTATTTCTATATGATTTTGGTGGATGAGATTTAGATTTTACCCTGTAACTTGTATTACATTTTATACCACTTGTGGATTTTATATTCATATTACAGCGTACGTATGGATTTGGTTTCCATATATTGGAGTTGCCATATTCATGCGGCTGGCATGCTTATGTGTCCTAGTCCTACGTATTTTTAGGACTGGGGCGTGACACGAAGGCATAAGAACAAATATACCTTTCGAGTCAAATAGGTACGGATACCGAGAACATATATCATCATCACGCTCCCACGTCGACTCTCCCAATGGGTGATGGCCCCAAGCAATCCAGACAAGTTGAATAGTCTGATTCTTGAGCACCTTCTTCCTTCGGTCCTAAATGGATACGGGTTGCTCCTCATAAGACAAGTCGGTGCCAATGACTAGCTCGGAATGGTTGAGGATATGACTCAAATTCGGAACATACCTACGAAACTGAGACACATGAATATGCACCTCACGTACCGAAGGAGGAAGGGAAAGACGATAAGCAATATCGCCAACCCGCTCGAGAATATGGAACGGACCAATGTATCGCGGGCTAAGCTTTCCGCGAACCGCGAATATAATGACCCACAGGTCGACAAAATTCGCAAGAATACGTGGTCACTGTAGCGCCCCGTTCCTCCTATTCGAGGAGCGCGACTAAGAAACACAAGACGGTATCGTTCGATCGGGATAGATTGAATTAAGAACTCGTCCTCGTTATGGATTTGTTTCTTCGGAATCGATTCCCATATTCAGTGGACTGCGCCCCAAGGATCGGCTTAGCGGCAGAGTCAGGAGGGACCTCTCCGCTGCTATCTTTTATTGCCTTGGTTTTCGATGTCGCTTGTTGCTTTCGTGCTTTGAGTTGGTTTTGGGATTTGCTTGTTTTCCTTGAACGGTTTCGATGGTTTTCATTGTTTTCGTTCATTGACTTGCACTTCTATTCCGAGATTGGAAAGAGAGGAAGAAGTATTAATCGAGCTGTTCGTGTGCAGGTGAACGAGCAGTAGGTGGCGTGCGAGCGGAGTCGTGAAGCGCCTCTTCCCTTCTTCTTTCCAAAAATTTAAGTGAGTGGCTACCAACCCGATTAGCTAGCCTTGCTTCCAAGCCTCACTCCTTCGCCCCGATCAAACGATACCAAGTAATAATAAAAGAGATCATGATAAAAAGGGAATAGACTTAGAAATATTGCTTGTCAACTAAACTTATGAACGGTTATCATCCTGTATGCTAGTACGTTTATAACTGTTCTATGAATCGTGCTAAGTATGGAAATATATGCTTGTTAAGAAATAAACTGTCAGGATGACTATGCTAAATTGTTATGCTATGGAATAAATTCTATGAGTGCTCTTGATCACGGACAACTTGTGCACAAGGTATGTTATGAGTTCCTCGGACGGTCACCGGGGCGCCGGGACCGATCCGATCCGGACGGAACGTATGTATAGTCGTATGTTATGGGGCAAAGTGTTATGCAGCGGGGCTCGCCACCTGCGTTGTATATCATTTATGTCTTGAGACTATAACCCGTCCCTTCGTAGCATCAAGCCAGTGATCCTATGTATATTTAAACCTGTTGCATACTAACTTGTGTCTTCGTTTCAGGGAAGGCATGGTAAGTATTATGCAGGTAATTCAGACGGGCAGGTAAAATCCACCGAACGGTGGCACGTTCATTTCAGTAAATTCAATATGCTGCTTACTTGTAAATGAACTAAGGCAAGATAGAAACCCACAAAATATGCATGCTTTACTAAACAACGTGTTGATTGGTATAGTCAGGCTAGTTCGCCTTCACCAGCATGTTTCGATATGCTGACTCTCGTTGAAACAGGTTCTCCGCACCAAGGCGAACCGAGCGAGGAGCCGAAGTCGTCTACCCGATCCAGTCCAAGCTGTTGGCGCATCTTCACCGCGCCTCGAAGCCTTTTGAAGCCAGAAGCTGCAATTCTTCATACACAAATGCAGCTCCGTGGCAAAGCTATCCTCCAGCCTGGAGGTCTTTATCGTTTGAGTTTATAAAGGGATGTAATGTACAGGACTGCTATCTCATTTTGAGTCATCTCTTTTGTAAGCCGTTCGGCATATTAGCTAACTCGTTCAAGAGTTTGTAATAGATGTTCATTATCAATAAAGAGAACTTTTCCATATTATAAATCTGTGTTTCAATTTATCTGTGTACTCTGAATATGTGCTTGCTATGCAAATTATTAAAGCCTTGTGCGGGCGCAACTCCAGGCCCGCACGGCGGTCACGATTCGGGGGACGTCTCAAACGATTCTACAGAATCGGGTCATGACATAGTGGTATCAGAGCACAGATTCAAAGTTCCTTAGACTTCGTGCTGGAAAAGTTTCTTTAACGATCAAAATTCCTGTGCGAACTCTTGAACTCGCTAGGCCAAAATGAGATACGTTCATGCAATAAGTCCATAATACATTATGATCCTAATGTAATTTACCTTCTTTTGAAGGAATGGATCCAGCGCAATCTGTAGCGCAAGCACCGAACGAAACACAAGAAAGCAGTTCGGGCACTTCGGGAAGCTCTCGGAGCCAACGAGGCATATCTCAAGTCGACCCGCTTGAGCGGGTAATGCAAATGTTAGAATCGCAACGACAACGAGATGATGCTCGCCAAGCCAAGCTCGAGAGTAATCTAAAGACCCGATTCTCAGTCCAACAAAAGCAGGTAGATGCCCTGCAATAGATCGTTCAGACTTTGGCTGTCAACCATTCCGCCGCAACAGCAACGACTCCGGTGGGACAGCCCGTGCTTGAAGTGGAGACGCCTCAAATTCTAAGGCCGAGGGACGTGACTGTCTTCAACTTGGGCCATTTCAAGAAGGTCTGCAACACCCCATTCAACGGGACTGAGGACCCGGTGGTAGCTCTAGATTGGCTAGCCGAGCTCGAAGATCACTTCGCTCTGTTAGAGGTCCCCGAAGATAAGCGCGTCGCCTGCGCGCAACTACAGCTCCGCCTCAACGCACACGATTGGTGGGACGTACATCGACGATCTCTCCAATTTGATCACGGAGAGGAGGCGATCTCGTGGACGATCTTTCGTGCCGCGTTCGAAGAGGAATTTATACCCCCTCCAGTACAACATCAAATGGAGAATGATTTCGTGCAACTGAGGCAGGGCAGTTTGACTGTGAAGCAGTACTCCGCTGAATTCAACCGACTCTCCAAATTTGCTAGAGCCTATTTACCTGATGCAGCGAGTCGAGCCAGAAGGTTTGAAGATGGACTATGCCCTGCCATCCATTCGCACGTGGTCAATAATCAGTACGGGACAATGCGTGAAGTCATGAATCACGCCCTATCTCTCGAACCGCAGTATCCTCACGTTTCCATCGGCGCTGTGCATACCTACAATCACAAACGCCAAGGCAACGATAGAGGAAATACCGCTGCAAAATGCCCTAACCACGGCGGTTCACAAAAAGGAAACCCGAGACCATTCTGTGATTACTGTAAAAGGCAAGGGCACACTACTGATAGATGTTATAGCAAAAAAGGTTTATGCTTCAACTGTGGCGGGCCAGGCCACGTAGCTCGGGATTGTCCACTCCCCTCTAAGCTCCTGCCTCAACCCAATAATCCCTAACGGTTGGTTCTATTCCTAAGTTTTGGGACAAAACTTCCAATTAGTTGGGAAGGATGTAGCGCCCTGTTCCTCCTATTCGAGGAGCGTGGCTAAGAAACACAAGACGGTATCGTTCGATCGGGATAGATTGAATTAAGAACTCGTCCTCGTTATGGATTTGTTTCTTCGGAATCGATTCCCATATTCAGTGGATTGCGCCCCAAGGATCGGCTTAGCGGCAGAGTCAGGAGGGACCTCTCCGCTGCTATCTTTTATTGCCTCGGTTTTCGATGTCGCTTGTTGCTTTCGTGCTTTGAGTTGGTTTTGGGATTTGCTTGTTTTCCTTGAACGGTTTCGATAGTTTTTATTGTTTTCGTTCATTGACTTGCACTTCTATTCCGAGATTGGAAAGAGAGGAAGAAGTATTAATCGAGCTGTTCGTGTGCAGGTGAACGAGCAGTAGGTGGCGTGCGAGCGGAGTCATGAAGTGCCTCTTCCCTTCTTCTTTCCAAAAATCTAAGTGAGTGGCTACCAACCCGATTAGCTAGCCTTGTTTCCAAGCCTCACTCCTTCGCCCCGATCAAACGATACCAAGTAATAATAAAAGAGATCAAGATAAAAAGGGAATAGACTTGAAAATATTGCTTGTCAACTAAACTTATAAACGGTTATCATCCTGTATGCTAGTTCGTTTATAACTGTTCTATGAATCGTGCTAAGTATGGAAATATATGCTTGTTAAGAAATAAACTGTCAGGATGACTATGCTAAACTGTTATGCTATGGAACAAATTCTATGAGTGCTCTTGATCACGGACAACTTGTGCACAAGGTATGTTATGAGTTCCGCAGACGGTCACCGGGGCGCCGGGACCGATCCGATCCGGACGGAACGTATGTATAGTCGTATGTTATGGGGCAAAGTGTTATGCAGCGGGGCTCGCCACCTGCGTTGTATATCATTTATGTCTTGAGACTATAACCCGTCCCTTCGTGGCATCAAGCCAGTGATCCTATGTATATTTAAACCTGTTGCATACTAACTTGTGTCTTCGTTTCAGGGAAGGCATGGTAAGTATTGTGCAGGTAATTCAGACGGGCAGGTAAAATCCACCGAACGGTGGCACGTTCATTTCAGTAAATTCAATATGCTGCTTACTTGTAAATAAATTAAGGCAAGATAGAAACCCACAAAATATGCATGCTTCACTAAACAACGTGTTGATTGGTATAGTCAGGCTAGTTCGCCTTCACCAGCATGTTTCGATATGCTGACCCTCGTTGAAACAGGTTCTCCGTACCAAGGCGAACCGAGCGAGGAGCCGAAGTCGTCTACCCGATCCAGTCCAAGCTGTTGGCGCATCTTCACCGCGCCTCGAAGCCTTTTGAAGCCAGAAACTGCAACTCTTCATACACAAATGCAGCTCCGTGGCAAAGCTATCCTCCAGCCTGGAGGTCTTTATCGTTTGAGTTTATAAAGGGATGTAATGTACAGGACTGCTATCTCATTTTGAGTCATCTCTTTTGTAAGCCATTCGGCATATTAGCTAACTCGTTCAAGAGTTTGTAATAGATGTTCATTATCAATAAAGAGAACTTTTCTATATTATAAATCTGTGTTTCAATTTATCTGCGTACTCTGAATATGTGCTTGCTATGCAAATCATTAAAGCCTTGTGCGGGCGCAACTCCAGGCCCGCACGGCGGTCACGATTCGGGGGACGCCTCAAACGATTCTACGGAATCGGGTCGTGACAGTCACCGACACAAAACTCTAAAGGCCACGATGCTGATCTACCCAATGTAGATGTCTGTCTTGCGTAACCCAAAGTCGCACTCTTATATCATCCTATGCCAATGGTGACCTGTATTTTCTCCCATATATACTTCAAAAGGTGCCATCTAGATACTTGCTTGATAACTGTTGTTGTATGAGAACTCGACGAGATGAAGATGATCTTTCCAGGACCCTCCAAAATCTAAGATACAAGCTCGCAACATATCCTCAAATGTCTGGATCGTTCTCTCTGATTGTTCGTCCGTTTGAGGATGGTAAGTGGTACTGAATCTCAACTTGGTGCCCAAACTCAGATGCAGGCTCTTCCAAAAAATATGAAGTGAACCGAGTGTCTTGATCTAATATGATACTCACTGGGATACTATGTTGTATCACTATCTGTCGCATGTATATTTCTGCTAACTGCACTGTGGACTGTCCTACTCGAAAAGAAAAAAAATTGAGCTACTTTCGTGAGACGATCTACTATCACCCAAACTACATCATGACCAGTTGGGGATCTAGGTAAACCGGTCGCAAAGTCTATCGTGATAAGTTTCTACTTCCACTCTGGGATAGGAAGCGACTGTAATAATCCAGCCGGTCTCTACTGGTTGGCCTTCACCTACTGACAAACCAAATACCGAGAAACAAATCATGATATCTACCTCTTTATCTCGTTCTACCAAAAATGTTGCTTGATGTCTTGATACATCTTAGTACCTCCTGGATGAATTGAGTACTGGAAACTGTGTACCTCGGTCATAACTTCTTGCCAGATATCTCCGCTTGGTACACAGAGACGATACCCAAATCTAAGGGTCCCATATTCATGAATAGTTAACACCTTTCTGAGACCATACACACATTTTGTTATAAGTCTCGGAATTTGCGGATCCTCTGCCTGGGCCACCTTAATCTTTTCTACCAAGGTAGACTTGTCACGCCCCAGTCCCAAAATACGTAGGACTAGGAACACGTAAGCATGCCAGCCGTATGTATATGGCAACTCCAATATATGGATACCATAATACACACGTACGCTGTAATATGAACAATAATTCATAAGTGGTATATAATTATCATAAGTCACAGGGCATAACTAGATCTTATCCACAGAATCAATTAACCAATCAACTATATGACTGAATCAAGTATAAAATGCTTGATAAGAACAAGTAATTGGGTGGAGACAAATCCACTACCAACTAGGATATAAGAGAAACTATATAAGAACATCTAATGAACAATGAGACTCGAAGAAAGATCTTCTTGAAAGAGAATAGAGTAGCAAGTCCTGATCCGTGCTCCTGCGAATAGTCATGATCGTCTACACCTGGAAAAGGACCAGGTCCTCAGAGGGACGTAACAAGATACATAGAAGTATGCCAATTTGAATACAGTAAACATGCATAATAGGTAGAAAATATGTAAGTATGCTGTACAAGACAATCTATATGAATGCATAATGAGGACAAATTTTTGACGTATGGGCATGGGTAGGCTACTCGATCTAAATCTCACAACTCACACACACGGCATGGACAACAGAAATCGATATACCTCAGGGGTAGCGACCAGCGCGACACCAAAAATCGACATACCTCGGGGGTAGCGACCAGCGCGACACACTACCGTAGTACGTGCTAGATACTACAGTTTACTAGAGTGGTTATAGTCCATACGCCTACTGATTGTCCTCCCCTCCCATGATACTATGTGTCAAGTGTGTGTCAGCATATATATAGTATATAATTATGACTAAAAAAATACACATGCAATAAATATATAAAAATATAATAAGCATGCAAAAGCAATTTGGCAAGGTATCTTGCCTGATCTAAAAAATGATGAAGTCCCAACTCAATGCGTCGTCCGATCTACCCGTCACATAAATTAATTAAGTTAGGTTACAAAAGTGGGTGAATAGGTTCCTCCATTTTAATCTATTTTAATTATGAATAAAATAACTTAAATAGTATTTTAATCTTATTATAATCTGATTTTATTGCTAAACCCTAATTTCGGTCCAAAGAAAGTCAACTTTACGGATTTGGGATCCATGGCATGCAAATCGAGGCAATTCGTTGACCAAAAAGTCAACCGACTCAAATCCTAGATTTGTGTGTGAAATTCTATAGATTTTAGCACTACATGAATGCTGGAATCTATGGTTTCATAAAATCACAAGTCGATAAAGAATTATGGCCACAAGGGCGCATAGATGACAGTTTTCGATAATTTTTTATTTACGTCTATGTTGCACGAATTTTACAGTAGACTAAACTTGCATGTTAAATTCTAAAAAAATAATTTTATGTAAGTTCATCATGTCTTATTTTCAAAAATTTAAACGGCTCATAATTCCGAGTTCGGAATCTCGCAAAATCTCTAAAATACAAAAACGTGTCTGATTTCGGACAACTGGCACTTTTAGAATAAGTTTTGAAATTATTAAAATAATTTATATATTCGGAAAACTAACCTTGATATGGTTCTAACAAAAAAAACTGGAGCACGTTTGGAGTCCGGAGCTAGGAGATATCGTCTTTTTAAGTCATCATAACTACTAGAAAATGATGCTGAATTTATGACGAATTTTGACTGTTTATGGACGAAAAAAGGGAAATTTGGGGAAGAAAAATATGAAGGATGAGGTATTTATAATGGTGGACACTACTTAATTGAATACGACTAGGATTGACTAATTTGGATAGGATTATGATAAGTTCAAATAAGGATAGGATATGCATGAAGTTGCTTTCTTAGTAGGCTCAGATTTTGAATTAATTTAAAATAGAGTTTGAGTTCATCTCAATAATTTATAATCTTAAATAGAATTAAAGATAATACAAATAATTTATATATAATCTTATTAATATCTATTAACACTAAATTAGCATCTATCTAATATTAAGACTATATATATCCAAATAAATCCTAAATAATTTCAAAAATCTAAATAAATTTCTTAAAATTCTAAATAAATTACAAAAAATATAATTAAATATTTTAATCTAAAATAAATATTTGGTAGGAATAATATGGAAGTATGGTCTCATAGTAAATCATGAAAATCCTAAAAATTTATTTCCTATGTTTTAATTATCCTAAAATTCTAGAATAATCTCTAAAAATCTAAAATAGCCTAAAATTGATTCTAAATAAATATTTACATAATTAAATATACTAAGAAATTTATTTTATAATTAACTAATAGAATATTCTAAAGTAATTCAAAATTCAAAATAATCTATAATAAATATAATAATATAAAATACACACAAAATACCTATTTTTGGGTGAGGGGGTTTATAAGACTGAATCTGTAAATTGGAAAATACTCCTACATCTTGCGGAAGTACTACCTCTATACCCATCTCTTGAAGCTCTTCTAATATATTCCACTGCGATGTCAACATGTATACGCTGCCCCTCCTACTAAGAGCATCTGCTACCACATTTGCTTTGCCTGGATGGTATTGAAGTTCCACGTCATAATCTTTCAACAATTCTAACCACCTTATTTGCCTCATATTCAGGTCATTCTGAGTAAATATATACTTTAGGTTTTTGTGATCCATACATATCTCTACTCGATTACCATATAAGTAGTGCCTCCACAGCTTAAGTGCAAATACTACCGCCGCCAACTCCAAATCATGAGTCAGATAGTTCTTCTCATGATCTCAAAGATGTCGAGATGCATAAGCTATCACCCTTCCATATTTCATTAATACACACCCAAGTCCCTTGCCAGATGTATCGCAATATACTATAAACCTTCCAGAACCTACTGGAAGCGTAAAAATCGGTGCCGAAATCAGTCTCTTCTTTAACTCCTCAAATGTTGGCTGAGACTCTGTTGACCAATCAAACTTAGCCTTTTTGTGTGTCAAACGAGTTAATGGTGCTAAAATTCGAGCAAAGTCTGCCACATATCCCATGTAATATCCTGCCAAGCCCAGGAAACTGCATACCTCAGCTACTGTCTTAGGGACTGGCCAACTCTTTACGGCCTCAACCTTCTTTGGGTCCACTATCACTCCTGTTACCGAGATGATGTGACCCAAGAATGACACGTGATCCAACCAAATTCATACTTGCTAAGGTTCGCAAATA
The DNA here is from genome assembly GCA_036927795.1 of Iris macrosiphon. Classification (NCBI taxonomy): domain Eukaryota; kingdom Viridiplantae; phylum Streptophyta; class Magnoliopsida; order Asparagales; family Iridaceae; genus Iris; species Iris macrosiphon. The sequence continues at coordinate 130,591,699 of JAYESA010000003.1, forward strand.
ACTTGTATTCTCTCAAGATCTACAAGACCTTCCGGAGATGCTCTTCGTAGTCTTCACTACTGGAATAGACTAGAATGTCATATATGAAGACCACCACGAATTGATCTAAATATGACATGAAGATGCGGTTCATCAAATCCATAAATATTGTTGGAGCATTTGTCTGTCCGAATAACATAACTAATAATTCGTAATGCCCATATCGTGACTTAAATGCTATCTTGGGTATGTCTTGCCCCCGAACTCTTACTTGATGATATCCAGATCGGAGATCGATCTTGGAGAAAAACTTAGCCTTGCTCAATTGATCAAACAAATCATTGATTCTCGACAATGGGTACTTGTTCTTCACCGTTACTGCATTCAGCTGCTTGTAGTCGATACATAACCGTGTCGACCCATCCTTTTTTTTTACTAGAAGGTGATCCACTGGTTCGGATAAACTTCTTTTTCTTCAGCTCTTCCACGTGTTGGTACAACTTGTCCAGTTCTGATGGTGTCATATGGTGTACTTTACAAGATATTGGTCCTGCTCCGAAAATCAGCTCTATACAAAACTCAACATCTCTCACTGGTGGTAACCCTGGAAGTTATACTAGGAATACTTCTAAGAGCTCCTTGACTATCTCGGAAAGTTGTTCTTCTTCTATTGATGCCGCTACGATCCTCTCTTCATGATGGTCTTCCACAAATCAGTCAAAGATAAAGTTTTCTGTGCCTGGGATACTAAACAATATCCTACCCCTATGGTAATCTATCGTAGCATGAATGCCTCTCAGCCAGTCCATGCCTAGGATAACGTCAAAGTTACCCATAGGGAACTCTATCAACTATGTAGGTAATGAATGTCCGCACACTACGACTGGACATGCTATATATACTCTACTAACTTCTACGAGCCTAGTACCAGTGAGTATATTCAACCTCTCTAGCAACACCTCGAACTTCAATCCAATACGTGTCATAAATCGCGCAGATATAAATGAATGAGATACACCCAAATCAAATAATACTACAGCAGAAAAAGATATGACAGAGATGTTACATGCCACCACATCGCCTGATGCCAAAGCTTCTTCCAAGGACAAAATGAATGCTTGCCGTTGGCCCTGCTGTGCTCCTCGTTGTTGCCTACCTTGGAAACGTTATTGTGGCCTATGTTGGCCTTGTTGTTGATTTTGCTGTTGTTGGTACATCTGAGCTTGCATCAATAACGGATGCTGAGCTAATGGTCATACTGTTATCGCTGGACCTCTGTGCTAAACTACCCCTGGTGCTGGCAGTGCTGGTAACTCTTAGATTGGCCCTCCTGGCCTCTGCATTATCGGACAATTGGCAATCTGGTGATCTGGACTACCGTACCTCATACACAGCCTATTGGTTGCCCTACACACATCTATGGTGTGGCCTCCCTTGCTACAGTAAGTGTAACCCACCGGTGCTCCCTGGCGCTATTGTTGTTGCTGCTGCTGCCTCAGCTTCTGCCGAGCTGGTACTGTCACTATTAAAATTGCAGTCCTCCGCGGTGCTTAATCATGAATACGAACGCCAGGTAATAGTATTGACGTTTGGGGTACACCTCCACCTCCTCCTCTACTCTGAGAACGAGACCTCTTCTGGCCTCCTGCCCTCGCTGACAAACTCTGCATGGTAAGCTCGTGCCTCCGAGATGCTATCAGTACTTCCTCATAAGTCTACTAGTTGTACCCCTCTACCAATTGTAGAATCTCCCGATGAAGTTCTTGTTGGAACCTCATCGCTCTGTACGACTCCGTAGCCACCATGGTCGGAGCGAATCTACTCTGTCTACAGAATTCTGCTGTATATCTGTCCAAAGTTCTACCGGCCTGGTTGAGACCGATAAACCTTTGCTAAAGCTCATATTGTTCGACGACTCCAAAATACTTTGCCTAAACCTGAGTCTTGATACTATCCCAAGAGATATGATACCTCAAGCCAACCTCTACTGACGCCCACCAGTCACGGGTATGGTCTTGAAGTTGCAGTCGGACCTGGTCAACTTGTTCATCAGCTGGAACCTTCATTGCTGCCAGAATAACCTTAATATATTGTAACCATGTGTCTTCTATGATGGCGTCCTCCGTGCCATCGAAGTACCTTGGGTTAAGTCAACAAAATCTAACCGATGCCCCCGAATCAGTCCTTCCACCTTTTTGCAGAGCCGTTTGTAAATGCTGACTCAACAAGATATTTTGCTCTTGTTGTTGAAACTGCTGATGTTGTTGTACTGCCATCTGATGTTGTTGTGTAGCCATTATTCCCCGGAAGATCTCTAGTAAGTCGAGGTGTCAAGTACTGTTGGTACTGTTGGTACTACTTAGGGTATGGGGATTTCAGGGGCTTGTTTCTCAATATGTCCAACTTCTGGTTCCACTGTGCCAACTTGCTCAACTACAGGATCTATCCGAATCTGACTCTGAGCATATGCTACCTCCCATTATTTCCAAGGGGGACCCTGTCCTGCCATGCCTGCTACTCCAGCAACTGAGGAAGCCTTAAAGGAAAGGACAAGAAACATCAAGAACATGACGGAAAGGATCGAGGAAGACAAAGCAAGGTATCAAGATATAGTAGTTTTAACAGTTCAAGCATTGGTATCGAGGAATACGAAGCAAGATATCAATTGGGACATATTGGATTGAGACTCATATGACCATAACACCCTACAAGTCTGAAAATACTGACCTGCATAGGCCACCACTAAAACCTTGTCTTGCCCCAGTACCGAAATACAGAGACGGCCATGGCCAGCTACCCCATACAAGGTATAAAATATCATAAGACAATCATGGCTGTAGCTAGATAAGAGGGTAAGTACTACAAGCAAGTCACTTAGGGTCACACATAATATCTATAGTCTCAATCAGTCAAGTGAGGGTAGTAAACCTAGAATATGTTTGATAAAGAAGTAAGGCATCCCAAACATGCTATCAAAATATTCTAGAAACTATCTGTACAAAATGAGAAGCTAGCAGAGTAGTAAAAGTACATGACCATGATCAGCTGCAGTCTGATTAATTATAATCATGTAAGAAAACTAAATGTCCAGATTTACGGCTAACAAGTGCCTGTGGCTAAACACCCAAAAGAGTAAAATGTACAGTAATGAGCAGGAAAGAAGAAACCTACTTGTGTCCCTTAACAGCCATCCATCTGGTGCACGCCATTTTTCAAGGTGAAGTATGCTGGATCCTCAGGTACTGGCTCTAAATCTGGCCATGCAAAACCATTGGGATAAGACCCCAAATAGCAAGTACCACAAAAGAAGCACGAATGAAGAAACGAAACCAACAAGAATAAACATACATATATATAGTTCTGTCTAGTAGTTTTAGTTCATAGCCTATCGTGATACAACAATATAACCCTACAAAAAAACAAGGATAAGGGTTAGACCGTCATACCATGATAGTCCATGTCTATAACTATTTAACTAAAGATACAATGCACTATCAAGCTCATTTACATAATCAGCCAAACACTTGTACGGCTTGCTAGGTAGAGTCTGTGTTATCCAGAGATATTATGCATATAATAGGAATCCTCAGATCGAGCCATGTTCTAGCAAGGTTAGCCGAGCCATACAATATAATAGTCGAATATTGCCATCCACTAATGAGGATGTCACGCCCCAGTCCCAAAATACGTAGGACTAGGAATACGTAAGCATGCCAGCCGTATGTATATGGCAACTCTAATATATGCATACCATAATACACACGTACGCTGTAATATAAATAATAACTCACATGTGGTATATATATTGTCACAAGTCACAGGGCATAACTAGATCTCATCCACAGAATCAGATAAAAATAAATAACCAATCTACTATATAACTGAATCTCAATATGAAGTATCAACGAATGATAGTCGGGTGGAAATAAATCTACTGCCAAACTAGAATATAAGAGAAACAAAATAGGTACATCTAATGAACAATGAGACTCGAAGAGAAGACCTCCTCGAAAGAGATAAGTAGCAAGTCCTGATCCGTGCTCCTGAAAATAGTCAAGATCGTCTACACCTAGAAAGGGACCAGGTCCTCAGAGGGACGTAACAAGATACATAGAAGCATGCTAATTGAATATAGTAAACATGCATAATAGACAGAAAATATATAAGTACACTGAACTAGACAATCTATATGAAAATGCATAGTGAGGACAACTTTTTGACGTATGAGTATGGGTAGGCTACTCTATCTAACCTCACAACTCACACACACGTCAGGAAAATCAAAAATCGACATACCGCGAGGGTAGCGACCAGCGCGACTCCAGAAATTGACATACCGTGAGGGTAGTGACCAGTGCGACATACTACCGTAGTGCGTACTAGATACTACGGTTTACCAGAGTGGTTATAACCCATACGCCTACTGATTGTCCTCCCCTCCCATGATACTATGTATCAAGTGTGTCAACATATATATAGTATATAATTATGACTGAAAGAAAACACGCATGCAATGAATATATAAAAATATAATAAGCATGCAAAGGTACTGTATGCAATTTGGCAAGGTATCTTGCCTGGTCTGAAAAATGATGAAGTCCCAACTCAAGGCGTCGTCCGATCTACCCGTCACATAAATTAAACAAGTTAGGTTACAAAGTGAGTGGATGAGTTCCTCCATTTTAATCTATTAATTACAAATAAAATAACCTAAAATAGTATTTTAATCTTATTATAATCTAATTTTATTACTAAACCCTAATTTTGGTCCAAAGAAAATTAACTTTACGGATTTGTGATCCGTGGTACGTAAATCAAGGCAATCCGTTGACCAAAAAGTCAACCGACTTAAATACTAGATTTGTGTGTAAAATCCTATAGATTTTAGCGCTACATGAACGCTGTAATTGACGATTTTATAAAATTACAAGTCGGTAAAGAGTTATGGCCACAAGGGCGAATAGATGATAATTTTTAGTGGTTTTCTATTTACGTCTACGTTGCACAAATTTTACAGTAGACTAACTTGCATGTTTAATTATGAAAAAATAATTTTATATAAGTTCATCATGTCAACTTTCGGAAACTTCAAACGGTTCATAATTCCGAGTTCGGGATCTCCCGTAATCTCAAAAATACCAAAATACGTCTGATTTTGGATATCTGACACTTTTAAATTTTTTTGGAAAAATAGGTTCATAAATTATTAAAATAATTTATATATTCAGAAAACTAACCTTGATATGGTTCTAACAAAAAAATTGGATTGCGTTTGGAGTTTGGAGCTAGGAGATATCGTCTTTTTAAGTCGTCATAACTAATAGAAAATGAGGCTGGATTTATGACGAATTTGGACTCTTTTTGGACGAAAAAGAAAGGAGTTTGGGGAAGAAAAATATGAAAGAAGGGTTTATTCTATAAGTCTAATAGATATTTATAATGGTGGACACTACTTAATTGAATACGACTAGGATTGGTTAATTTGGATATGATTAGGATCAGTTTAAATAAGGATCGGATATGCATGAAGTTGCTTTCCTAGTAGGCTCAGGATTTGAATTAATTTAAAATAGAGTTTGAGTTCATCTCAATAATTTATAATCTTAAATAGAATTAAAGATAATACAAATAATTTATATATAATCTTATTAATATCTATTAACACTAAATTAGCATATATCTAATATTATGACTATATATATCCAAATAAATCCTAAATAATTTCAAAAATCTAAATAAATTTCTTAAAATTCTAAATAAATTATAAAAAATATAATTAAATATTTTAACCTTAAATAAATATTTGGTAGGAACAATATGCAAGTATGGTCTCATAGTAAATCATGAAAGTTCTAGAAATTTACGTTCCCTATGTTTTAATTACCTAAATATTCTAGAAAAATCTCCAAAAATCTAAAATAGCCTAAAAATAATTATAAATAAATATTTACATAAGTAAATATACTACGAAATTTATTTTCTAATTAAATAAGAGAATACTCTAAAGTAATTTAATATTTAAAATAATCTATAATAAATATAATAATATAAAATACACACAAAATACCTATTTTGGGTGAGGATATTTACAATCTACCCAACTTACAAAAATTTTGTCCTTGAAATTAAAAATAGGCATGATTTGCTAAATCTTTCACATTCGTACATAAGATAAGTCAATCGTAATCTCTTCCAAAAATTTAAATAATGAAATCTATTCAAATCCATCGCAATCACTTCAAAATTAAGATAATCACTGTTCAAATCAAAATTTAACCTATTGTAATATCTTCTCACTTTTTTAAATCATCAACATCCAAATTTAAATTGAATCCATATAACATCTTCAAGATTTAAATAACCCACATCAATTTTTATATCACGATCTCCAACTATCCTAATCTCCTCTAAATTTTAAATAATAACAATTCTAATCAAAACTTATTCCTATTCTCAACGTATGAATTCTGTACTCTTCAAATTTTAAATTCAATTTCTATCATCAATAATTCAAATAGGTGATCCAACAATCAAAATTCAACTTTTAACTCGAATTATCAAATTATAAAATTTTAAATCTAATTCACCAATTGTTCAAGTCTAAATTTCTATACTTATCCTCAAACTTTAAATTGATGATTCAACCTTCAATATTCAAAATTTAAATCATGTTCTCAAAGTATAAATATTTGGTCCTCAATATCAATATTTTAAAATTTATTAAATTCTCACCATCTTAGTCATTCTTAAAAATTCCAAAATTAAAATGACTTAAATCTCTCAATTTAATCTTACTTGATCACTTGATCGCAATCTAAAAAATTTACCTCAAGTTGACAATGCGACTTCTACCCAACTTAGAATTTACCCATCTATCACATAAGGCTATACATTTAAGAAAAACTTTCTCAAATTATTTAATCGTGTTATTCAATCCTCAAAAATTTTAATACCAAATATATCATATATGATATGACCTTAATTACAAAAAATATATTCACCAAGTAATACGATTGGCCTATGGGATATATCTAGTACTCTACTTGTATCAAACTTATACCAAGCACGAGCGTTCATCTTTTCGAAATAGGGGAAGATGAAAAACAATAATAAAGAATTCAAGAAGGAGGTGATAGAATACAAGTACGGGGTTCAAGGCAATTTTAAGAATTCAAAAGAGAGTTGTCAAGGCAGTTGTGGATTGAAATCTTTTTTTTTTTTGGTAAATTTCTATTCACATATTCATATCAGAACATTTATGTACCTGATATGATATGCTCTGACTTGTCTAGAGGGCAAGTATATTCATCCAACAAGTTGAGTCAACTATATATCTCAATCCACGTAAGGTAGTCATGCGAAGAGCGAACCAAGTGAACTAAGGTTGATCAGACCATAATACATTGATTCTAAATAGATAATTGTATATTATATGCACCGAATAATACATATGTCATGAACAAGCTCGATAAAAAATAAGCTTGCAAAACTAGGCTATAAAAGCAGCATAAGTCGAGGTAGTCCAAAAAATATAAGTACGCTGGAATATGATGAAGGAAGGTACAAAATAATTCAAGTTCACAAAGAAGATAAGACTCGTCTAGTGTTGTGCCTCTACAGTTGTCATACTAACTTCTTGTCTAAGTCTCTAGTCGACCAAATAGGGGTATGAGCCTCTAAGTTTTACAGTCTAGATAAACACTATCATCTTATGCAAGTCTATAGTTGGTGTCATTCAATTATACTTCATTAATGGGTCAAAAGGGCTATGTGATACTAGGTTATGAGGCATACTACAAAACTTACAAAAATTTAATTAATAGTGGTATTGAACATTAGAGTGGATATACCTAGTATAATTCATCTTCCTAACCCCTATCAAGCACGAAAGAAAAGATAAGATTGACGTTGTGAAAGGATCAAGCAAGATGCAATACAAGCAATCAAATAAGAATGCGAAATAGAATCAAGGGAGGTGATAAAATAAGTGGATGAGATCCTATATTCTAATCCTATGCGCAGGCTTGCTCGGTACAATAATGTAACCGAGACAATATGTTCTCGACCTGCATGGACTACCACAAAAATATGTCACACCCCAGTACCAAAATATGTAGGACTAGGAATACGTAAGCATGCCAGCCGTATGTATATGACAACTCTAATATATGGATACCATAATACACACGTACGCTATAATATGAATAATAACTCATATGTGGTATATATATTATCACAAGTCACAATGCATAACTAGATCTCATCCACAGAATCTGATAGAAATAAATAACCAATCTATTATATAACTGAATCTCAATATGAAGTATCAACGAATGATATTCGGGTGGAAATAAATCCACTGCCAAACTAGAATATAAGAGAAACAAAATAGGTACATCTAATGAACAATGAGACTCGAAGAGAAGACCTCCTCGAAAGAGATAAGTAGCAAGTCCTGATCCATGCTCCTGCGAATAGTCAAGATCGTCTACACCTGGAAAGGGACCAGGTCCTCGGAGGGATGTAACAAGATACATAAAAGCATGCTAATTAAATACAGTAAACATGCATAATAGATAGAAAATATATAAGTATGCTGTACTAGACAATTTATATGAAAATGTATAATGAGGACAACTTTTTAACGTATGGGCATGGATAGGCTACTCTATCTAACCTCACAACTCACACACACGTCAGGAACATCAGAAATTGACATACCGCGAGGGTAGCGATCAGCGCGACTCCAAAAATTGACATACCGCTAGGGTAGCGACCAGCATGATACACTACCGTAGTGCGTGCTAGATACTACGGTTTACCAGAGTGGTTATAGCCCATACGCCTACTGATTGTCCTCCCCTCCCATGATACTATGTGTCAAGTATATAATTATGACTGAAAGAAAACACACATTGTCATGTCCCAGTCCCAAAAATACGTAGGACTAGGACACGTAAGCATGCCAGCTGCATGGATATGGCAACTCCAATATATGGAAACCAAAGCCACACGTACGCTGTAATATGAATATCAAATTCACAAGTGGTATAACTGTAATACAAGTCACAGGGTAAAATCTAAATCTCATCCACCAAAATTATATAGAAATAAATAAACAGTATCGATGAAACTAGATCTCAATAAGAAGTATCTAGGATGATAGTTGGATGAAAACAAATCCACTACCAACTCGAATAGGAAAGGTAAATACAATATAAGTACAACACAATCAAACCCAATATAAGTATACCAGCTATCGATCACGGCTCGAAGAGAAGACATCCACTAAGCATATACAACCATCCAAACCTGTGCTCCTGCAAATACTCAAGAACAGATACACCTGGCAGCGGACCAGGTCCTCAGAGGGACGTAACAAGATACAGAAAATACGAGCCAACTTGAATACAGTAAACATGCATATAATTTAAAAATAAATAAGTATGCTGTACAAAACAATCTATATGAATGCAAATGAGGACAACTTTTTGACATATGGGCAAGGGTAGTCTACTCGATCTAAGCCTCACAACTCACACACCCGTCTAGAACATCAGAAATCGACATACCTCTGGGGTAGCGACCAGCGCGACTCTACATAAATCGACATACCTCTGGGGTAGCGACCAGCGCGACACACGCCCGTAGTGTGAACTATATACTACGGTTTACCAGAGTGGTTAAAAGTCCATACGCCTAATGATTGTCCTCCCATGATACTAGGTGCCATGTGTGTGTCAATATATCTAATACATAGTAATGACTGGAGAAAAACTACACATGCAAGAACTATACAGAAATGAAATAAATAAAAAGAAATATAAATAGCATGCAAAGTACTGTAAATAATTTGGCAAGGTATCTTGCCTGGGGTCCTGCTGCTGGTATGAATCAGAGTCCAAGTCACAGTCCAAATAGCCTATGTATTACAAATTTATCACGTCAAAAGATAATTTATTTTAATTTATTTAATTCTGGAATAATTACTCTAAAATCCTATTTTAATCTTATTTTTCTGATTTTTATGTTAATTCCTAAATTTTGTCCAAAAAAACTGAATTTTATCAACTCGAGACTCATGGCACGCAAATCGAGGCAATCTGTTGACCGAAAAGTCAACCGACATAAACTTAATTTTCATGCATGATTTCTTGTAGATTTCAGCATCAAAAATATGCTGAAATTTATGGCTCGTCCGAATTCAAATTCGTTTGAAAATTATGGCACATACAAATTTTGTATTGTGCAGCGATGGTTAAATTCTAACCTAGAAGTTCTACAGAATTAACAGTGTATAAATACTTCGAATTAAATTTTGGTAAAAATATATGTCGATTATCTCGACATTAGCTTTCCGAAACTTTAAACGGTTCGTGATTCTGATTCCGGGTTCTCCCAAAATTGTGAAAAAATCAAAATACATCTATTTTCGGATATACTATGCTCTACGAATTTTCCAGAATTTAATACTAATAATTTAGAAAAACAATTTATATAATCAGAAATCTAACCTCATTATCATTCTAACAAAAAAAACTAGGCCTCGTTTGGAGTCCGGAGCTATGCGCAATGGCTTCTGGAAGATGAAGGAACCCTAGATGACAATTCTCCAAAAATCGGCTGAAGAAAAACCCTAGAAATTAATATCTAAACTATTATATATATATATATAGGAGAGATAAAGTGCAGCCGTGGCTCACAGCGCGCCACGTGGCAGCCATCCGTGTAGCTCTGCCCAGATCGAACGGTCGCAGTTCGATGCGGCTCGGCTCAGCTGAGTCCGAGTCGAACTCGGTCTCGGCTCGGCTCGCACCCACTCAGCGGTCACTGACAGGCGGGCCCGGCACTGTTCACTGCTGGAGGCTGACAGGTGGGCCCCCTGTTTGCTGACTGGGCAGAATTAATTACTTTTTGGGTTTTCTTTTTTAGAAATTAGTTTTTAATTCAGTTTTTCATAATTAACTCGAAATAAATGCTAAAAATAATCAAAAATTTCCCAAAAAATTCTAGAAAATATATTTTATTATTTAGAACCTAAAATAAAATTTTGGAATATTTTTAATTAAGTTTGAACATAAAATAAATTCTTTAAGGTCCACAAAAATTAGTGTTACTAGTTTTTAATTAACTAAAAATTATGGAAAAATCCCAATAATCTAAAATAGCCTAAAAATAATTCTAAATAAATATTTATATAAGTAAATATACTAAAAAAAATTATTTTCTAATTAACTAAGATAATACTCTAAATAAATTCAACATCTATAATAAATATAATAATATAAAATATACATAAATACCTATTTTGGGTGAGGGAGTTTACAATCTACCCAACTTAAAACAATTTCGTCCTCGAAATTAAAATAAGGCATAATTTGTTAAATCCATCACATTCGTACATAAGGTACGTCAATCGCAATCTCTTTCAAAAATTTAAATAACAAAATCTATTCAAATCTATCTTGATCACTTCAAGATTAAGATAACCACTGTTTAAATCAAAATTCAACCTGTCGTAATCTCTTCTCGATTTTTAAATAATCAACATCCAAATCTAACTCAAGTCTATATGACATCCCACATCAAAATTTATATCATAATTTTCAACTATCATAATCTCCTCTAGACTTTGAACAATAAACAATTCTAATCAAATCTTATTCCTATTCTTATCTTAAGAATTTTGTACTATTCAAATATTTAAACTCAATTTACATCCTCAATATTTCAAATAGGTGACCCAACAATCAAAATTGAACTTTTAATTCAAATCATCAAATTGTAAAATTTAAATCTAATTAACCAATTGTTCAAGTCTAAAATTCTATTTTATCCTCAAAATTTAAATCGATGATTCATCCTTCAATATTCAAAATTTAAATCATGTGCTCAAAGTATAAATATTTGGTCCGCAATATCAAAATTTTAAAATTTGTTAAATCCTCATTATCTTAATCCTTCTTTTAAAATTTCTCAAAATTAAAATGACTTGAATCTCCCAATCTAATCTTACTTGATCACAATCTAAAAGAAATTCCTCTCAAGTTGACAATGCACTGTTACCCAACTTAGAATTTATCCATCTATCACAGAAGGCTATATACTTTAAGAAAAATATTCCTTAATTTATTTACTCATGTCATTCAATCCTCAAAACTTCAACGCCGATTATATCATATATGATATGTCCTTAATTACAAAAGAATAATCCTCAAGTATGTGATCGGCCTACGGGGTATATCTAGTACTCTCTGTGTATTAAACTTATACCAAGCACGAGGTTTCGTCTTTCCGAAATAAGAGAAGACGGAGATCAATAATAAAGAGTTCAAGGGCGAGGTAATAGAATAGAAGTATCGGGATCAAGGCGTTTAAAGAATTCAAATAGGAATTGTCAAAGAAGTTGTGGATTGAAGTCCTATTTTGGTAATGCCTATCCACATTCTCGCATCGGTACAGTTATGTAACGGATACAATATGCTTAGACATATCTAGAGGGCAAGTACAGGTGTCTACTAGTCAACTATATATCTCAATCCACGTAAAGTATTATTGCGAAGGGCGAATCAAGCGCACTATGGTTGATCAGACCGTAATATACTAATTCTGAATTGTATTATTGTGGGCCTCCCCAATAATACATATGTCATGAACAAGCTCGATAAAGAATAAGCTTGCAAAAACTAGGCTATAATAGCAGCATAAGTCAAGGTAGTACAGCAAATATAAGTACGCTAGATGATGATGAAAGGAGGTACAATTTAATTCAAGTTCACAAAAACAAAAACAACTAAACAACAATAATAAAAGACTCTACAATCCCTACAGTTATCATACAACCTCCTTGTCTAAGTCGCTAGTCGACCAAATAGGGGCAAAGACCTCTAAATTCTATCGTCTGAATAAACATTGTCGTCTTTTGCTAGAATGCAATTAATGTTGTTCAATCATACTCCATTAATAGGTCAAAAGACTATGTGATACTAGGTGTCAAACATTATGGTAAAACTTCTAACTAACTCTAGTAGTGTCTATACTACTCTCAAGTCTTCTTAATACATCAAGGGGTAATGGTATACCAATCTAAAGATAAGGAATTCTAGGGTTCACTAGATATTCTAAACTTAGTGGTGTGTCTATATTCTCGTTGTATTCTTAATAGGCGTGCTACTCTAATTATCATCTAACAACAGGAACTTCTATATTATAGGAGAAGGCTATACTTAAAGAACTATTAGGAAAGTACATGAATCGAGCAGGATGCGGCTATTCAAATAGAACAGATTGGAAGGAAGGATGAGTCATAGTCAAATATGGATGAGATCCTATACTCTATTCCTAGGTGCAGGCTTGCTTGGTACAGTAACGTAACCGAGACAATATACTCTCGACCTGCATGGGCCACCACAAAAATATGTCACGCCCCAGTCCCAAAAATACGTAGGACTAGGACACGTAAGCATGCCAACCGCATGGATATGGCAACTCCAATATATGGAAACCAAATCCACACGTACGCTGTAATATGAATATCAAATCCACAAGTGGTATAACTGTAATATAAGTCACAGGGTAAAATCTAAATCTCATCCACCAAAATCATATAGAAATAAATAAACAGTATCTATGAAACTAGATCTCAATAAGAAGTATCTAGGATGATAGTTGGGTGGAAACAAATCCACTACCAACTCGAATAGGAAAGGTAAATACAATATAAGTACAACACAATCAAACCCAATATAAGTATACCAGCTATCGATCACGGCTTGAAGAGAAGACATCCACTAAGCATATACAACCATCCAAACCTGTGCTCCTGCAAATACTCAAGAACAGATACACCTGGCAGCGGACCAGGTCCTCAGAGGGACGTAACAAGATATAGAAAATACGAGCCAACTTGAATACAGTAAACATGCATATAATTTGAAAATAAATAAGTACGCTGTACAAGACAATCTATATGAATGCAAATGAGGACAACTTTTCGACGTATGGGCGAGGGTAGTCTACTCGATCTAAGCCTCACAACTCACACACCCGTCTAGAACATCAGAAATCGACATACCTCTGGGGTAGCGACCAGCACGACTCTACATAAATCGACATACCTCTGGGGTAGCGACCAGCGCGACACACGCCCGTAGTGCGAACTATATACTACGGTTTACCAGAGTGGTTAAAAGCCCATATGCCTAATGGTTGTCCTCCCATGATACTAGGTGCCATGTGTGTGTCAACATATCTAATACATAGTAATGACTGGAGAAAAACTACACATACAAGAACTATACAGAAATGAAATAAATAAAAAGAAATATAAATAGCATGCAAAGTACTGTAAACAATTTGGCAAGGTATCTTGCCTGGGGTCCTGCTGCTGGTATGAATCAGAGTCCAAGTCACAGTCCAAATAGCCTATGTATTACAAATTTATCACGTCAAAAGATAATTTATTTTAATTTATTTAATTCTGGAATAATTACTCTAAAATCCTATTTTAATCTTATTAATCTTATTATTCTAATTTTTATGTTAATTCCTAAATTTTGTCCAAAGAAACTAAATTTTATCAACTCGAGACACATGGCACGCAAATCGAGGCGATCTGTTGACCAAAAAATCAACCGACACAAACTTAATTTTCATGCATGATTTCCTGTAGATTTCAGAGTCAAAAACATGCTGGAATTTACGGCTCGTCCGAATTCAAATTCGTTTGGGAATTATGGCACATACAAATTTTGTATTGTGCACCGATGGTTAAATTCTAACCTAGAAGTTCTACAGAATTAATAGTATATAAATACTTCGAATTAAATTTTGGGAAAAATATATGTCGATGATCTCGACATTAGGTTTCCGAAACTTAAAACGGTTCGTGATTCTGATTCCGAGTTCTCCCGAAATTGCAAAAACATCAAAATACGTCTATTTTTGGACATGCTGTGCTCTACGAATTTTCCAGAATTTAATACTAATAATTTAGAAAAAAAATTTATATAATCAGAAATCTAACCTCATTATCGTTCTAACAAAAAAAACTAGGCCTCGTTTGGAGTCCGGAGCTATGCGCAATGGCTTCTGGAAGATGAAGGAACCCTAGATGACAATTCTCCAAAAAAGGCTGAAGAAAAACCCTAGAAATTAATATCTAAACTATTATATATATATATATATATATATATATATATATATATATATATATATAGGAGAGAGAAAGTGCAGCCGTGGCTCACAGCATGCCACATGGCAGCCATCCGTGCAGCCCCGCCCAGATCGAACGGTCGTAGTTCGATGCGTCTCGGCTCAGCTGAGTCCGAGTCGAACTCGGTCTCGGCTCGGCTCGGCTCGGCTCGCACCCACTCAGCGGTCACTGACAGGCGGGCCCGGCACTGTTCATTGCTGGAGGCTGACAGGTGGGCCCCCTGTTTGCTGACTGGGCAGAATTAATTACTTTTTGGGTTTTCTTTTCAGAAATTAGTTTTTAATTCAGTTTTTCATAATTAACTCAAAATAAATGCTAAAAATAATCAAAAAATTCCCAAAAAATTCTAAAAAATATATTTTATTATTTAAAACCTAAAATAAAATTTTGGAATATTTTTAATTAAGTTTGAACATAAAATAAATTCTTTAAAGTCCTAAAAAATTAGTGTTACTATTTTTTAATTAACTAAAAATTATGGAAAAATTCCAATAATCTAAAATAGCCTAAAAATAATTCTAAATAAATATTTATATAAGTAAATATAATAAAAAAATTATTTTCTAATTAACTAATATATAATACTCTAAATAAATTCAACATCTATAATAAATATAATAATATAAAATATACACAAATACCTATTTTGGGTGAGGGAGTTTACACACATGCAATGAATATATAAAAATATAATAAGCATGCAAAGGTACTGTAAGTAATTTGGCAAGGTATCTTGTCTGGTCTGAAAAAGGATGAAGTCCTAACTCATGGCATCGTCCGATCTACCCGTCACATAAATTAAACAAGTTAGGTTACAAAAGTGGGTGAATGGGTTTCTCCATTTTAATCTATTTTAATTCTGAATAAAATAACCTAAAATAGTATTTTAATCTTATTATAATCTAATTTTATTACTAAACCCTAATTTCGGTCCAAAAAAATTAACTTTACGGATTTGTGATCCGTAGTATGCAAATCGAGGCAATCCGTTGACCAAAAAGTCAACCGACTCAAATCCTAGATTTGTGTATAAAATTCTATAGATTTTAGTACTACATGAACGCTAGAATTGACGGTTTTATAAAATCACAAGTCGGTAAAGAGTTATGACCACAAGGACGAATAGATGATAATTTTTAGTGGTTTCTATTTAGGTCTATGTTGCACAAATTTTACAGTAGACTAACTTGCATCTTAAATTCTAGAAAAATAGTTTTATGTAATTTCATCATGTCAACTTTCCGAAATATCAAACGGTTCATAATTTCGAGTTCGGGATCTCCCGTAATCTCAAAAACACCTAAATACGTCTGATTTCGGACAGCTGACACTTATAGAATTTTCTGAAAAAATAGGTTCATAAATTATTAAAATAATTTACATAATCAGAAAACTAACCTTGATATGGTTCTAATAAAAAAGATTGGACTGCGTTTGGAGTCCGAAGCTAGGAGATATCGTCTTTTAAAGTCGTCATAACTACTAGAAAATGAGGCTGAATTAATGACGGATTTTGACTCTTTTTGGACGAAAAAGAGAGGAGTTTGGGGAAGAAATATATGAAAGAAGAGTTTATTCCATAAGTCTAATAGATATTTATAATGGTGGAGACTACTTAATTGAATACGACTATGATTGGTTAATTTGGATATGATTAGGATCAATTTAAATAAGGATATGATATGCATGGAATTATTTTCCTAGTAGGCTCAGGATTTAAATTAATTTAAAATAGAGTTTAATTTCATCTCAATAATTTATAATCTTAAATAGAATTAAAGATAATACAAATAATTTATATATAATCTTATTAATATCTATTAACACTAAATTAGCATATATCTAGTATTAAGACTATATATATCCAAATAAATCCTAAATAATTTCAAAAATCTAAATAAATTTCTTAAAATTCTAAATAAATTACAAAAAAATATAATTATATATTTTAACCTAAAATAAATATTTGGTAGGAACAATATGTAAGTATGGTCTTATAGTAAATCATGAAAGTCTTAGAAATTTGCGTTCCCTATGTTTTAATTACCTAAATATTCTAAAAAAAATCTCCAAAAATCTAAAATAGCCTAAAAATGATTCTAAATAAATATTTACATAAGTAAATATACTATAAAATTTATTTTCTAATTAACTAAGAGAATACTCTAAAGTAATTTAATATTTAATATAATCTATAATAAATATAATAATACAAAATACACACAAAATACCTATTTTGGGTGAGGGATTTTACCGTCTAGTTAACCCTATGGTTATCTGGAAGCACATGGCGTGGTCATATGTTATTCCCCTTATATGTCGTACCATAGTACGGGCACGCTATATGCGAATCCACTTTGTTACTTGATAGTTCAATTTGGATTCACCCGAGCGTGATGCAACAATCAAACAAATCCTATCCACACTTTGGTTATCGACCTACTATGATGTTTATGATGGAGAAAATCATATCATATCATATATCGCATAGCACGTAGGTACACCTCGATGTAAAATATGTAACATAATCGTATAGGAACACTTAGCACGTAGGAACACATATCACATAGTACGTGTATCAAAACGGATACCAATAGTCGAGTCAAGTTACCAATCATTGGTAAATCACATAAGTTATAGCACATAGGTCAAGTCAGGCACATAGGTAGTCATAGTCACTTAGCATATGGTCTATTCCTTTATACAGTTGGGGCAGGCGCATAGTCGGGTCCAACACGTGGTCACTTAGTTCTCATACAATTACAATCATTAGAATCACACATGGAATCACAAAATTTAATAAAACATCCAAACCAAGTAAATCAATAAAACGCGCACATAAGGTCACATAGGAATCATGGACGCATATGATCAGGGACGTATGTGATCAGGGACGTATGTGATCAGGGACGCATGAGATCAGGGATGCATGAGATCAGGGATGCGTGGAGCTAGGACGCATGGAACTCATTCGTCACAAAACAACACGAACTCCATGAAAAAAACTCCAAAAATTCAAAAACTTATTTTCTTCACAAAATCTTCATTTAATCTCCAAATCTAGTGAACCAAAAGCCAAAATGTTCAAAATAAAGTGCTCCCTCACATAAAATAACTAGATTTTTGAAGATACCAAGTTTTAATAGATTAAAACCAAGAAAATACATACATAAAAATCTAAACTTAAAATGTAGATCTACTCAAATTCATCCATCAAAACCGAAAATTCTAAGTATTAAAAGTGCTTAGTATCATAATTTATACATATTAGACTAATAAAATGCAAGAAAAGAGCAAGAATAAAATCTAAGAGTTTTTCCATGTCATGCAAGGTGTACTTGCCTAAAATGAAAGAAAGAGAAGAAAGTGAAGAATGAGGGAAGAGAGAGAAAGAAGTTGGGTTATATAGCTAGGGTTTGAGGTTTGGACCATGGGTTGAACTCATGACCAAACCAATCCAACGATTAAACCATGAGCCAAATGAACCAAAGAATGGGTCTAGTATCCATGGCATGCATCCTAACTACCATGCAAGCAAGAAATAACATGAGCAGGAAAATAATATGTTCCAATTACGTATATCGGGAATGGGGAGTGATATTGTTGCTTTCCTTGTCGGTTTTATAAATGCATTTTCGTAAATATTTTTGATGGTTTTTATTTCTTGCGTTCATCGACTTGCTCATTCATATTAAATTTTAGGACAAAGAGAGAAGAAGAGTATTGTTATTCTGTTGGTGCAAATGTAGGTGATCAGGTAAACGAAGCGTAGGCGAAACATTGGAGATCTTTTTTCTCCATAATTCTCGAATAGTGAGGGGATTTGATCATTCTTTCCTTATTTTTACACCCAAAAAAAATATCTCTCTTGTTACTTCCATCGATCAATGATATCATTAATAAAATGAATCCAGATAAAATAGAGTAAACTTATTGTTGCATTCTTGTCATATAAATGTGTGTTCTCATACTGTTCTAGTAGAAATGGATTCATGGATACATGTTGTAACAAGTAGTATGAAAGTTACGATCGATGGTTCAAGGTAGGTAGATTACATAATGAGAATATGTTTTGGAGTTATATCAATATTTTTGTTATCTTGAATTAACTTAGTTCTTAGACATGTGTAATCATAAACATTTGTGCACAAGGTTTTTGTTCCTCAAATAGTTGCCAGGGCACCAAAACCGGTTTAGTCTAGGGGGAGTAGTGCTGACGTACTAGTACGGGCTGAGTTTGGGACCTCTAGTAAGGCTAACTACCCAAATTGGAAGGATCTTTATCTCACTAGAAGTCCAAGATGACTTGTGGAGCCAGTGACCTTAACATATTCAATATATTTAATTAGCGAACAATGTCTTATTCAGAAGGAAGAATATGGTAAGTCATATTGCAAGAAATGAGTATCGGCTTTGGATAAGGATCACCGTTAGGTAATGCATATTGTATGTTATATTTTCTGTCTTTCAATTCTATAAAATTAAACTAAAAAAGTTGGAATATCACTATAATAATATTTGCTTCACATGATTACCGTGTTAATTTGGGTGAGTTGGGTTAATTAGCCTTAAACAATATATTTTAAATATGCTGACCCTCATCTTCACAGATGTCGCAAACCAAATAGACGCAGCGATGAGCTGAAGGCCCGTCTCGTCAGACAACCAATGTGTATATTCTTTTTGAAGCTTCTAAGTTGAAGTTTGAAGAATCATGCCAAAGGTGTTTATATCTTTTATTTTTAATAAAGGGATTTGATGTATGGAATGATGTATCTTATTTTGTTGTTCAAGTTGTAAGTCTGTACGACTCCCTTTAATCAGCTATGTACGAGATGTGAATTATCACTAAAAAAGAGTTAGCTTCTTCTATGCCATGTTGTTATTCAATTTCTCTGCTTAACTATATTGCACACACGGACACACCTTGTACAAGTAAAAATTAGGCTTGTACGATATCACATCCGTTGACAACTTATCAATTCGACAGAATTAGGACGTGACAACATGTAACCTCTACCTTTTGCATTATTGATTCTAACTAATGTAAGGTAACATCAGGAACAGGCCCGACCGGAAGGAGTGCAAACGGTACGAGGGAATAGGTCCCTCACTATATAGAGGGCCCTTATATTTTTTTCGTTTAGGCCTAATGTTCATTTTATCCCATTTTTATATTAAATAAAATTCCTATTTAAAGAGAGGACCCAATTGGCAACTAGCCAACCCATAATTGCTGTTAAACAAGATAGCTAAATAAGAGGCATTCATGATTCATCCAACTGCTAGGATTCCAAAAATATTAGATCATTCATTCGACTATTAGCATTCTTTGTAAAACCCCTATTTCTAAAAATCGTATTTTTTTTTAATAATTATGGTAATTATGTGCTAAATAGGAGAAATAGATTTTTAATAATTTTTATTTTAGGTGTTCGGACACTTAGATTATTTATGGGACCATCAGGAATTTTTCGGAATTTATTCCATGTAGGAGACCCCTTAAGCAGTTGCTAGCCTGATGGTGTGCATTATTCTAATCCATGAATTTTCTTATGAGTATATATATATAATATATGTATACACAAATATATATATGTATATATATATTTAGAAAGGAAAAGGAAAGAAAGAAAAAGAATTAATTAAATAGGAATTAACTAATAGAATATAATAATAATAGTAATAATAATAACACAACTATTTGCTATTCCTATTCCTACTTGCAGCAACTTGCAATTCCTAGCAAACTTGCTGATGACCACCCGCCAAGCAACTTAGCAAAAGTTGCTATCACGACCCCTTCATCCCACTTCAGCAGCTTGTTTCCAGACCCCCTTCGGCCGAGCCAACTCACCCTCTCTCTTCCTATCTTAAATAAATAAATATATATATATATATATATATATATATATATATATATATATATATATATATATATATATATATATTTCATAAAAACCTAACCTAAATCTCCAGACCTCCTCTTCTCATCTAGAGCCGTCACCGCAGCCAGAGAGCCCCGCCAAGCCATCCAAACCATCCCGACGACTCCGACCTCGCGCACTGCGGATTCCCACACGAGGCACCTTCGCTCCGGAATTATTTTCCGTCGACTCGCTCAACCAAACGCCGTTCCGTCTTCACCGGTATGCTCACCCTTAACCCTCTTCCATATTTGTATTATAGCCAACCTCGTAAAACGTGTACCCCTAGGCGGAAAACAGCGTCCAAGTGGGCGCGAGTAGACCCAATTCTGGGATCGCAGAAAACTGTGGTGACCACCCATATTGCCGAGTTCGTATCTCCCACCACAGAGATCCAAATTTGGTGATTATTTTTGATATGTGTAGAACACTTGACCTAGTTTATTTTCTGTTAAATAACCCTATGCTATTAGTTGCTGTGGACATAATTAAATTCGTCACAAAACTGCACGAACCCACTTTTTCCAGATTTCTAAAAGTTGAAAAATGGAGCACGCCCCGCCAAACGGGACCGCCCCGCCGTGTACCAAGTGTACCGAACGGTGCACGCAGCGTAACCGGACACGTAAAAATTCGTAGGGACTGATTCGGACGCGTGTGCGCGCCGGAATCAGGCCGTATCCGCGGACACATCCAGTGTCGCAACTTTTGTGGAACTCGTGCATATTTTTTGTACGCTTGTCAACTTGCGCCACTGGACTCGTGGTAATGCGCTGGTCATGTGACCCAATTTTTACGCAATTCTGAGAGGGTTGACCAAATCGCCAATTGACGGGCCCCACAGTTGACTTTTTGGACAAAATTTTGTTCGGCCCATCGGAATCCACATTTGAACATACCATTGGGTTCGTATTGACATTTATAGTTGTTTGACCTATAGTTTGTCTCATTTAGAGACTGTTACCCTTGGCACGCTTTTCGGTACAAAGTGGGCCACACATGGACCCCACTTTTGCCCGAAATTACCGTTTTGCCCCTGTGTCCAAATTGGACGAAAGGGAGGTGCTTTTTAGCTATTTTGCTTATTCTGGGAACGTTAGTGATGTTTATTTCAGCATCCGGAGACGTTCATTCTGAGGCTGTAGTTTCTGACTCTTGGTGTTGACATTGTGACACTACATCTTGCAGCTTTCTTACCAGGCAAGATACCTTGCCAAATTGTTACAGTATTTTACATGCTTAGTATATTTTTGTATAATTATTTCATTCTGTTTATTTATTGCATGTGTATTTCCTTTCAATCATTACTATATATTAGATATGTTGACACACACATGGCACCTAGTATCATGAGAGGACAATCATTAGGCGTATGGGCTTTTAACCACTCTGGTAACACCGTAGTCACTAGCATGCACTATGGTGGGTCGTGTCCGATGGTCGCTACCCCCGCGGTATGTCGATTGATGGAGTCCGAGGGTCGCTACCCCCGCGGTATGTCGGCTGATGATGTCCACTGACGAGCGAGAGGTTGTGAGGATTAGATCGAGTAGCCTACCCTTGCCCATACATCAAAAAGTTGTCCTCATTTACATTCATATAGATTGTCTTGTACAGCGTACTTATTTATTTTCAAATTATATGCATGTTTACTGTATTCAAGTTGGCTCGTATTTTCTGTATCTTGTTACGTCCCTCTGAGGACCTGGTCCTCTGCCAGGTGTATCTGCTATTGAGTATTTGCTGGAGTACGGGCCTGGACCTGACGCATTCCTTTCTGCCGAGGAGGTCTTACCTTCTGAGCATCGTTGATTATCTGGCGATGGATTCTTTTAGCTGATACACTTCTGTCTTCACATTATTTTATATTGGAGATTTTATACTCCTCTCTCATTTTAGTTTTGGTTATAGTCATTGGTAGTGGATTTGGCTCCACCCGACTATTATTTTAGATATTTCAGACTCCTTATTCTAGTTTAGTATTTCTTTTCTATGACTTATTATTTGGATGAGATTAGCATATCTGTGACTTGTGACATTATATATACCATATGTGAGTTATATTCATATTACAGCGTACGTATGAGTTATGGTTTCCATATATTGGAGTTGCCATACCCATGCGGCTGGCATGCTTACGTGTTCCTAGTCCTACGTATTTGGGACTGGGGCGTGACATGTTTTTGTGGTGGCCCATGCAGGTCAAGTTAGCCGTTTCGGTTACGTCACTGTACCGAGCGGGCCTGCACCTAGGATTAGAATTTTAGATCTCATCCACACTTGACTATAACTTACCTTCCTTCCAACATGTCCTACTTAAGTTCTTGCATCCTGCTTGATTCATGTACTCTTCTTAATCCTTCGTCCATCTCTTGTAGAGAGATGAATTTGCATAACGGGCATACCGCCACCGGGGATAACACGTCTCCAGGGGACGACGACCAACCACTAGGAGTGACCCCATTGTGACACAAGATCTTAGATGTACAAACAGATATAGAATTATATATATGGTAGTTTAGCAGTTATGAGGATATATTTCTAGTCTATACAGATGGCATACACGCGATGCTAATGGATGACGGGAGTAGCAGTAGTAGTATTCTTCCCCTATCCTTATCTCGCCCTCTTGGGTGACTCATTTTCTCCTTTTATATTCATTCCCTATCTCGTGCGTAACTCTTCCTATCATAGTCGTATCTTTCGTGCCATTATGAATTGTTGATTTATGTCAACCTTATCCTTATTTTGTTAGTTAAAATGTAAATCTGTTAGTAATGCTTGATAACTAAGGATGAGTTCTTAATATATATATGCACTATAGCAATATCTGTATTCTTTATTAGTTTAACCCTTAAGTAGCACCATGTAGCATAGTAGAAATTGTTAGATCAGTTGAGCTAGATCATACCCCTAATAGTTAGTCAAGACCTTAAGTGTTTCCCTAAAAACTTAGACTATGCCTAGGAAAGAGTTGAAGGCACTTGTTATGAACTGATGACTATGACAAATCACCGGCGAGGTAGCGACAGTTGCCGCCAGACGATTTTGGTAGAGTAGTCGAATTACTTGCAGCCATACTGGCCAGGTGGCGTGGCAGTATTAGACTATGATACTTGACGGTTATGGGAAAAGTCATAGTTATGAGATTCTAGACAGGTATCCCAAGATTCTCGACCAAATAAATGTATTTACCTTACAAACACTAGACAATAGTTTCAAAGATGTGACTACTAGTAGAAATTTTGTAAGTTGGGTAGTGTAGACGAGTTAGAGGATAATAAAATAGTGGATGGACAATAGATGAGGAAGTGTTAGAATGGCAGACCATGAGTTTTAGGAGTCCTACTAGATACCAATGTAGTGTAATAGTTATAGTTAGCATTATGAATATAGGTTAGTGTCAATTTCGAGGACAAAATTTTTGTAAGTTGGGTAGAATGTAAAACCCCTATTTCTAAAAATCGTATTTTTTTTAATAATTATGGTAATTATGTGCTAAATAGGAGAAATAGATTTTTAATAATTTTTATTTTAGGTGTTCGGGCACTTAGATGATTTATGGGACCATCAGGAATTTTTTAGAATTTATTTCATGTAGGAGACCCCTTAAGCAGTTGCTAGCCTGATGGTGTGCATTATTCTAATCCATGAATTTTCTTATGAGTATATATATATAATATATATGTATACACAAATATATATATGTATATATATATTTAGAAAGGAAAAGGAAAGAAAGAAAAAGAATTAATTAAATAGGAATTAACTAATAGAATATAATAATAATAGTAATAATAATAACACAACTATTTGCTATTCCTATTCCTACTTGCAGCAACTTGCAACTCCTAGCAAACTTGCTGATGACCACCAGCCAAGCAACTTAGAAAAAGTTGCTAAGTCACGACCCCTTCATCCCACTTCAGCGGCTTGTTTCCAGACCCCCTTCGGCCGAGCCAACTCACCCTCTCTCTTTCTATCTTATATATATATATATATATATATATATATATATATATATATATATATTTATTTATTTCATAAAACCCTAACCTAAATCTCCAGACCTCCTCTTCTCATCTAGAGCCGTCACCACAGCAAGAGAGCCCCGCCAAGCCATCCAAACCATCCCGACGACTCCAACCTCGCGCACTGCGGATTCCCACACGAGGCACCTTCGCTCCGGAATTGTTTTCCGTCGACTCGCTCAACCAAACGCCGTTCCGTCTTCACCAGTATGCTCACCCCTTAACCCTCTTCCATATTTGTATTATAGCCAACCTCGGAAAACGTGTACCCCTAGGCAAAAAACAGCGTCCAAGTGGGCACGAGCAGACCCAATTCTGGGATCGCAGAAAACTGTGGTGACCACCCATATTGCCGAGTTCGTATCTCCCACCACAGAGATCCAAATTCGGTGATTCTTTTTGATATGTGTAGAACACTTGACCTAGTTTATTTTTTGTTAAATAACCCTATGCTATTAGTTGCTGTGGACATAATTAAATTCGTCACAAAACTGCGCGAACCCACTTTTTCCAGATTTCTAAAAGTTGGAAAACGGAGCGCACCCCGCCAAACGGGACCGCCCCGCCATGTGCCAAGTGTACCAAACGGTGCACGCAGCATAACCGGACATGTAAAAATTCGTGGAGACTGATTCGGACGCGTGTGCGCGCCGGAATCAGGCCGTATCCGCGGACACACCCCGTGTCGCAACTTTTATGGAACTCGCACGTATTTTGTGCATGCTTGTCAGATTGCGACGAAACTTGTGCCACTGGACTAGTGGTAACGCGCTGGTCCTGTGACCCAATTTTCACGCAATTCTGAGAGGGTTGACCAAATCGCCAATTGGCGGGCCCCACAGTTGACTTTTTGGACAAAATTTTGTTCGGACCATCGGAATCCACATTTGGACATACTGTTGGGTTCGTATTGACATTTATAGTTGTTTGACCTATAGTTTGTCCCATTTAGAGACTGTTACCCTTGGCACGCTTTTCGGTGCAAAGTGGGCCACACGTGGACCCCACTTTTGTCCGAAATTATCGTTTTGTTCCTGTGTCCAAATTGGACGAAAGGGAAGTGCTTTTTAGCTATTTTGCTTATTCTGGGAACGTTGGTGATATTTACTATTTAGAAATATTGCATATTTTATTGATATTTACTGTTTTGCCCCTGTGTCCAAATAAGTCTTTTGTTGATATTTACTGATTAGAAATATTGCATATTTTATTGATAATAAAATATGTAAAAATTATTTATTTAATAACCACTACAAATAACATAGATTATGTAAAATATGACTCTATTGAACTTGGTAATCTAAATCTCGTCTCTGATCAGGATCTAATAGTAGAGACAATAAATTAAACATATATTTTATTTGTGATTATTATGTAAATAAACAACAGCCCATATTGCACTTTAGGTGTATTGTCCTTGTTGGTGTTTTCCACTTGGCTTTGGGAGTTTTAGTCCCACATTAAAAAATCACCAATGTGTATATCTCAATATATAGCTATGCTTAGTATTGGTATATGCACATGGGGTGGAGGCCCATGTAGGTTGACTTTTCCTAGAAGATTTAAGTGTGAACTCTATTATGACAATCTTTGTTTTGTCACCACCTTTGGAAAGTTTTTCTTCGGAGCTAAGTCCCGCAAGGGCTTAGCGACTCGGACTCGTGCTCGTGCTCGTGCCCGTGCTCAAGGGCGTAAAGTGGCGCTTTGTTGGCGCACCTTACACTTAGCACGTCAGCATCATTGCATTGCACTCGTGCGCTCCTTTTATGCACGGTTGCTTGCTCGGGCGCATTCTTCGTGGAGCCATGCGGCCTGGAGCGCATATAGCCAGGGGCCATGAGGTCATGTGCCCATGTGGTCAGGTGTCCATACGGCCAGGGGCCATGCAGTCAGGTGCTCATGCGGCTAGGGGCCATGCGACCAGGTGCGCATGCGGCTTGGTGCCCATGTGCTCTGTGGAGAGTCTGATATGGAGGGTACAGGGAATGCTTTCAGTATTTGGCGGCATTGTCTTTCTCATGCAGTACATCGTGTCAGGCGGCGCGAGCGGCTGCTTTCGCCATTTGCTGGCGCTGTCTTCCTCGTGTAGTGCAATGTGACTTGCGGCACCGACGACTCTGACACCCAAATTTGGGGGATCTGGTCAATCAGCGCTTATGTGGCCTAGAGTTTCCTCAGGCTGCATAGGTACTATTTTATTCTCTTTATATAAAGGACCTCCTCTTTTATTTGATGAGAGGAAGAGAGAGAATATAGATGGAAAACCGAGAACACCAGATCATATGCTGCCCAGAGTGTCTCCATTTTACATGGTATATTCGAGTATTTTCGAAGGTGACTTTAAGCGTTCCAGAAGTTCTTTTTTGAACTTGCTGGTTCCTGGAGGCAGATCGTCTGTACGACGAATCTCGCTTTGAGCAACGGTGGATTTGACCATCCCAGTAAGGAGCTTCTTTTCAGTTTTTTCTTTGCTTCGTTCTTTCTCATTGTAGCATCTAAGAACGTAAAGAGAAGACCATTTTTCTTGTTGCTTGTTGTAATATTTATTTTTTTGGAGCCAGTTTGTAACCTGTTCTTGGTTCGTGCTTCGTTGGAATCAAAAAATATCAGATGAGGAACAATTGTGTGAATATCTGATCTAGATGACAACTTGGATTCCAGTAGAGAGCGAACCTTCGGGTCTCCCTAGCAGCTCTGCTATGGCCCGCGTTCTACCATCTTTGATCCATCTTGGGACTAACAATCTCAAAGCAAGATCCGAAGAAACATATAGAATATCTGATCAAATCTTCTCGGCAATAAGTTTTCATAAACTTTAGAAGATTAACGGGATACACTTCGAATATTTGGATGAGGGAAGGAGTTGTCAAATGTTGAATGTGAGTTGTCAGAACCTACCATTTCCTAGAATGGAGGAGTTAGCGTTTGAAGGACGCGCATTCCAGTTGGAAGAAAGATTACAAGTTGACCAATAATTGCAGAGTATACGCATAACGAGACTTAGCGCATGACAGTTCTTGGCGGTTGGCAAGATTTTGCCGCATAGAAGTCTCTTGCTGCATAAAGACTCCTGCCGCATAAAAGACTCTTAGTAGATGGCAGATTCTGCCGCATGACAGAGGTGGCCTCATATTGTCTTGGACGCATGCAACATGCATGGAGAATTATGCGCATACAGGATGCATGGAGGCTTATACGCATGGTATAACTTGGCGCATGGAGGCTTTGCGTATGAAGCTCACTGCTCTGGCAGGACTTGACGCATGACTGTAATTGGAGCTTAAAAGCAGAACCAATTCGAATTAATATAGCAAGGTTTAGCTAAAACTTGGCTCCTTTGATTACTTAACTTGGTTTCTATGATTGCGCAGGTTGAGTTATCAAGCGTGGCTACTGACAGGTGGATAGACACTGGTGTATTCGGCCACACATGCTCTATGAAAGAGATATTCACCAAGGAAGAGCACTATCTAAGAAGGAGGTCTCTATGACGAACAAGTGTCAAGCAGAAGATCTAGGGATCATGATTATGACTCTGGACTTCCGACTTGAGGAAGAGATTGCTCTTATTGAGTTGTGTCACATCTGACTAAGACATGTTCTTTTCAAAGATGTCTAAGTTCAGGGATATCTCCAAGATGTGGGGGTAAGGAGGTGGAGACACGTGATGGCTATGTTCATACATAGGTAGTCAGGAATTCGTTTAGACGGATGACTACAAGTAAAGATCCTTTGGAGTTGGTACGATCAGATATATGTGACTTCTACTCTCCATGTAATAAGTGTAATTTTTTTTATTCATAATTATGTACATATGTAAGTATATTAGTGAGTATATATATATATATATATATATATATATATATATATATATAATTTTTTAACTTAATTTGCAAAATTGGACATTTGTGCAAATACCAGAATTGGAGGGGCTTAAATAGGTATAACCAAATCAAGGGGAAGGGAAGAGAAACCAACACCTCCTAAACCATAACCCTTTTCTATGACTCATCTTCTCCCTTTACATATGTAAGCATCTCCAATCTTCTTCATTTCCCACATGAAGACTTGACAACTTCTCCTTCTCTCGTCATTTTCAATAAACCAACTCACCCGTACTTATTCACCAGAACCTCCCCTTCTAATTTCCATCTTCACCATCATCTTCAACCTCTCCTCCTCTCCTTGCTACTCCCTCTTCTCATAAGCAGCTACTGCTGCTGCTACATCTGCTGCTGCGACTACTGTGACTGCTGTCGCTGCCCGTCGTGCCGCTCACCATTGGACGTCGTCGCCCATGACCCACGACCCCCATCGCCGGATTCTCCTTACTCCTCCAACAAACTCCTCCCTCTTCCTCAAAACCTAGGTATATCTTCATTTCTTCCCCAAAATTTTCTTCTTAATTCAAGTTTAGAGTATAGTTTAATCTCAAAACCTCTTTGGAATAGGAGTATAAGAAGAAATCAAGAATCAACTTGGAAATTTTGGAAGAAACTCTAGGTTTTGCTCAAGACAAAGGCAAGTCCTCTTATATCCTTCTCCTTTGAATTCTTTCCAATTATGTATATTCTATGCAAATCCTTTTTGTTAATTTTTGGAAATTTTCAAGATGTACAGTTTAGAATTATGATGTTTTGATTTTGGTTTTGTTAAATACTATCCTTGCGACACAGTCGGACACAGACACGAAGGCATATATTTGTTTTAATTAAGAAAGATGTTATGTATACATGGGTTAACATTCATTTAAATTTATTTTAGAATACTTCAAAAAGGTCCTTGGAGCATCTGACACGGGTGCGGTTACTGACACTTGTCGATACTCTTTCAAGACCTAAAACACTAAGTGTCTAATAGTTGTCCAAAATAGTTCTAAAGTATATTTAAGCTTAAAAGCAAAGATAGCTTGATACGTATACTTGTATTATAAACCAATTGACTAATAGAAAATTTTGACAAATGTCGAATGCTTAAAATCTACATGTGTTATCACTAATTGAGTTCGTAGTATGAAAAAAAATGAAGTTCCAGAATAACTGTGTGGAGTTGGACTTATGTAGACTTGGATATGGTTAAATTTAGAAATATTCTAAGATTTAGGATCATGAACTAATATTGAGGTTTTAATTTTAGTATCATCGACAATTTAGACTAATACATACCAACCTATTTACAAATATTACAAGTTCATCCATAAGTAGGTTACTATTGCGTTTAGCTAAAGTCTAATTTATTGACTATATAGTTATAATTAACTTGCTACCGACTTTATCTTAGAGCAATTTCTCACTAGTGTCAGTTACTGGTACAAAAAAAAAATTAAAGTCATACAAAATCTAGCATATTTATCATTTCTAAAGTAATTAGAATACCGTGCTAAGTGTATAATGGTAGTATAATTCCCTTAAGACCTAAGGATATGTTGGAAGAAATGATTAATTTTATGTTTTATGTCCAATATTATAATATGAAAATTTTCCCTTATGATTAGGTGTTTCACAATTCTAGTATGGATGTTAACAAGTGGAACCCAAATGTAAAGAGGCTAAAAGGACCTATTATGGTCAAATTTTTCAATAACCTAGGTTCAGGATCTTATCAATTTCTATACTTATTCATCATTTTTAGTTGAGAATAACCCGGTTATCTTTTAATTTTGAATTGTTCTTGGTTTTAATATAAGCCATTGGTATCCAGTGAAATAATTTCTTATGGTTATGACCTGATAGTGATTGCACTATATATATATATATATATATATATATATATATATATATATATATATATATATATATATATATATATATATATATATATATATATATATTGCGTACTTATGAAATTTTGGAAATCACTGACTCTTGATCTTTTTGATCCATATGACATATGTAGTGAGTGAGTCAAGAACTAAGAATGCTTGCTTAAATTCCAAATTAATTCGCTTCTGTAAGAATTCTTTCCTTCTCTAGTTGTTAAATTCAATTATAAATTATTTATGACCGCTTGAGTTTTCGATGTTGAGAGTTGCTCCACCGAAGGGGTCGACGAACCCAAAAAATTCTACAGAGGGTTGTTTCGGGTCTTATATATAAACTATTAAATTTCTGGAGCCTGAAATACAAAGAAAACTTTGCCGAAGTTTTCAAGAAATTTAGGAGATAACCAAATTTCGATATCCAGAAGTTAACGCTTATATTAATCCCCAACTTATAGGCTACTATATCTGAAGTAGCGACAGACTCTCGAAAAACGTTAAATAAATCATGCTTAGGGGACAATTTGTTGGAGTCTAGGATGCATAGGATACTGACACTAGTCACGCAAACGAAACTCAATTCTATATTTCTGCTGGAGAAAAATTTAATTATTCAATTCAAATAATATTTTGTGTTTTGTTACGTCCTCATTTTAAAATGGGAACGGAGTATTGAGATTATGATATTATATGTTTCAATTAGAAAAGGAATACAGTTTGAATCCAGTGTTTCTTTTTTGATTCCTTCAAAAAAAGGACAAGTATTGAAATCCTTATGCCAGTATAATAATTTAATCCTTGTGAAAAGTGAAAAAATATTGAATTATACTCGTTATTCGTGACATACATAAAGTGAGATCTGGATTCATACTTGTACCCAGGAGAAATATAATGCAAGATAATATAATAGGATTGTTTGTAGTTTTATGTTAGTGCATCGGACGGGAGAGAACAACTGGATCACACCAAAAATCTCTATAATATAATAAATAAACAAAAACTGATCAGAAGAGTTTTTTGCATTATAAGGCCATACGATGTTGGGGGTGAGTCTTAGCTCAACAAGAGAGATTTCGGATTCCAAAAATTCTTGTATTAAAACAAGAATTTAAGAGTTTAAAAGTTACAAGTTTTACTCCCTGTGCAGGAGGGGCCGGATTCCTAAGCACCGTGCCACAAAGACACAACTTGATCCCTGGTCACGGGATTGTTGCTGAGAAAATACAATGCATGTAATCCAGATGTGTTTTCTAAATTGCATCATCATATAGGAATCTTGTTTGTGATTGTTATAATGAATTAAGGTTATATTGATTATTTTGATTAGACACTAAGTGATCACTAGAATAGATCTTAGTTAGAGTTATATTTCAAGTTTAAACTAAAATACTTCTAACTATATCAAACTCAGATCCAACTATACAGAAATGTCTTTCAATTATTCTATTCTTTTATTGTATCATATCTTCAATTCTTTTATCGTTCTTGACCAAGAACTTGCTGTCGTTCTGACGATCTAGTATTGTTCACTAGGGAAAGACAAAGTTCCTGGGGAAATGCTACCTCTATATGATGTGAACGAAGTTGAGGAGTAACCTGCAAGTAGTTTTCAGGAAATACAGCAACAACATTTTGTAGATGAACTATGTAAATTAAGGAGGTTTTGTTGTAAAGACTTGTACAGTTGTACTTTAATATGTATTGTATAATTATAGTTTGTAGTAATAAAATATTTTAGTATGACTTGCATTCCATCCTAGAATTATACAGGCAACAATCGCTGATACGGGTACGATAATATTCGTATGGGGCATAGCTTGGAGATGTAGTTGCATACCCGGCTCAATGTATCTTGGGAAGTGGGACGTGACACTCCACAAAGGGTCGGAATAAAGTTTATCACTTCTTTCTTTGATGATTTCATAGGAAACGCATTTGCATATCTTCTCATAATCGAAGGATGAAGCGTTCGAGAACCTCAGCGACTTCAAGTTTGGAACTGAGCGTTATATCGGTCTACAAACTCAATAGACTCAGAAGTTTTCTATACGAAGAGCATTGTTCTTTAGATTCGTATCGTTCAGCTTAGAACATGGAATTGACTATGGAACATGCATTGTTCTTTAGATTCGTATCGTTCATCTTAGAACATGAAATTGACTATGGAACATGCATCGTTCTTTGGATTCACATCGTTCAGCTTAGAACATGAAATTGACTATGAAACATGCATCGTTCTTTGGATTCGCATCGTTCAGCCTAGAACATAGAATTAACTATGGAATGACATCTTTGTACTCTCCCAGTCTATTGAAGGTGCAGATAGTAAGCATGAGCAGTTAACAGTAATGATGACTTCTATATTGTTGGTCAAAGGGCCTTCCAGATTGTCTATGGGAGAATGTTGCACTTACGGTTATGTCCCTAGTACCGTTCGTCGCTTCTGAGGTAACTCTAGTTCAATGTCAGATCCATATGAATATCGTTCGATTTTGGGGGCTTCCCGAAGGACCGTATCAGCCAGAGTTGTTGGCACTTCTATAGAAGAAGACGTAGTCCAAGAAGGAATTTTCTTTTGAAAGAGGATATTTGAACCAAAACTATAAGAGCAGTCAGCTAGAAGAGTCAGGAGGTCGAAGGACCAAAGATCATCTTATCACCTATCATATGGAGGTCATACCACTTACCAATGATGAGAAGATGAAGACTAGCGACTCGATTTGCTGGGAGAAGGCAGTTCATGAAGAGATTGACCCCATAACAATACTTGGGATGTTGATCAATCTGCCAGAAGGAGCTAAACCTATCAGATGCTTATATATCTTCAATGGAAGAAAATGGAAGTAGCAAGAACAGTTAAGTTCAAGAATAGGCTTGTAGCCTAGGGGTTTTCTCAGATAACAGGGGATTGAGTTCTTAGGCACCTCATTGAGGGTGTCATATATCTGGATGATGATTGTCGTAGCTGTTCATAAGATGATTGTTTATCAGATGAAGGAAGACAGTCATGAGTGATTCATGGACAACAGACATCATTATTGTCATTCAGGTTTGAAGACAGTATGTGGGTTAGTGATATCTCAATGTGGCCTAATAAAAATTCTAGGATATGGCATCAGAAATTTGACAAGTTATCTAGTCAAAGTTGTCGCAGGATCAGCGAGACAGACATGTGTGTGTACACAAAGTTTGCTGATAAAAAAAGGTCATCTTTTGTATCTATGTGGATGACTTACTAAATCCCAGTTGTGGATATAGAAGTGTAACTAGAACAAAGATGTCCATTTTTCTAGTTTTAGGACATGGGATTGCGCAGTTTATCCTAAGGATATAAGATAATCTGCTTGCTAGGGGGCTTGCTTAGTCACAAGAGTTGTGCATAAAGAGCTGGTCGTACGCTTTGGTTATCATGGTCGATACTCCTTAGGTGTAACATTAAGATAAAGAAGCCTAATCCAAGGGAAAGCATCAGACAGTTAGTGTACTCGAGTATCATCAGGTGCATGATTCAAGCTGTGAGTACCACCAGGCCTGATATAGCTCTCGCTGTAAGGATGCTGAGTCAGTTCACGAGCAGTATGTGTATTGTTGAACACCAGAAGCTGTGAAGAGAGTCATCAAAATTCTCAAGTGGACTCGGTGGTATATCTTGTACTACAGTAGTTGTCCAAAAATGATGGAAGGCTTCAGTGATGCTAGTTGGTGCTCAGAAAAGAAGAACGAAAGATCTATAAGATGACGTGGCTTCTCCAGGAAGTGGTATTGCTAGATCGTGGAAATTAAAGAAGCAGTCTTTACTCTCATAATTCTATGTGTCACGCCCCAGTCCCAAAATACCGTGGGACCAGATACGTGGCAATGGCCAGCAATACGCACCGATGGACAAACCCAATTTAATGGATTCATCAGGGCATACTTAAGCTGTAAAACAAAGTCTACGACCATCATGGCATAACTAATCTCATCCATACAAGATATAAAATATGATCCACAGAATAAATAAGGAATGTAAATCATCAGCTAGTCTCAACAAAGTGCTTCGGGGAACAACCCGATAAATATCTAATACAATGGTTCAATAGACCAGAATATAAATGACTGAAATAAATAAATGCTGAGCATGAAACATGGATGCTCAGGAAAAGTCTTCAGCTAACACCTCATCCTCGGATGGCGGTACAGCTCCTGGATCAGCTCCTGCTGCGGTCCCGTATACCTCGGGATAGATCTCGTCCTCAAATCCTGGGGACATAATCCATATCCAGGTCCTCAGAGGACATAGCAAGGTACAGAAAATATACAAGCCAAAATATAAGCAGTACAGCAAATAATGAGATAAATAGGGTAAGTATGTAACCATCTGTATAAAATGCAAGAGAGAACATCAATAGTACCCAGGTTGAAACAACTACAAGCTCTATGTAGGGGAGCCGGTAGCAGTGATATCATGAGGTGGTCTAGCTCAGCGGGAGACTGAGTAGCCGGCATAACATAATCAACCTGTAGCCTGAGGGTCTCTCCAGCAATAGATGGAACAATAAGGGAATACTAAATAACTAGTTAAGTGATATGCAAGATGAGAGCATCACTAGAACTCAGGCTGAAGCCACTACTAGCCCTGTGTCGGGGAGCCGGTAGCAGCAGTAATAATGAGTAATGGGCCAAGCTTGGGCTTCAGAGTCTTGTGCCTCACAATAATAGGGGTGTATATATATGATCAGCCTGTAGCCTGTGTGTCTCTCTCCACCCAATGTAACCATGCATATCATGACCATAACGTCTCATGTCCATGTCAACGGGATCATAACTAATGCACAAGTCATAATGTATCTAAGAATATAGTATCTCTGTCAAGTCCTGTATCCTATACAGAATCACCACGAATATCTCTGGAAGATCCTGTCTCATGAACAGTGTCAAGTGTCCTGGGTCAAAGTGTACTTGATAAGACAAGTACGAGAAGATAAAGTGTCACGAATATCCATCTCTAGATGACAATACACAACACCGCGTACGATGTTGGCACCCGACTAATAATCAAACGCTAAGTACGTCAAACGGTCCTAGGTTAAGCGTGCACAGCAATATAATGAAGCAAGGAAAATATGTAACAATACTACAGAGTTTGGCAAGGTACACTTGCCTGATGTTTGAATATCAACAATCGTCCCGGTATCAGTGGATCCTGTGCGTACTACTCCAAAAGTTGTAATAAATATCACCAACATTCTCAGAAGATATCAAATAGCTAGAAACGCCTATCCTTAAGTCCAATTTGGACACAAGGGCAAAAATGACATTTCCGGGCCAAAACGGGGTCCATATGTGGGCCACTTTGCACCGAAAAGCGTGTCAGGGTCAAAGGTCTTCAAATTCCTCAAACTCAGTGTTTATAAGTCAGGAACGATGATACGAACCCAACAGAACTTCCAGAATTGGATTTCGATGAGCCGATCACAAAATCGCCCGTCAAGTAGAGC
Organism: Iris macrosiphon; assembly: GCA_036927795.1. Lineage (NCBI taxonomy): Eukaryota > Viridiplantae > Streptophyta > Magnoliopsida > Asparagales > Iridaceae > Iris > Iris macrosiphon. The sequence goes on from JAYESA010000003.1 coordinate 130,628,088, forward strand.
CGTTGGGGCCCACGATACACGATTTTGTCAACGTTCTCAGAATCGAACCAAACTTGGCTCACAGGACCAACGTATTGCTACGAGTCCGATGGCGCAAGTTTTGTCTCGATCCGACGTGTGTACACAAAGTTACAGCGTCTTCTAGAATGGACGGATACGGGGCGTTGTCGGCGGATACGCGTTGATTCCGGTGTGCACGCACATCCTAATCGACTTCTGCAAAATGCCATACGTCCGTATCAATGACGCGCACATTTCGATAAAGACCACGTGTGACCAAGTCATCCTGTTTGGCAGGGCGCACTCGGTTCCGGGGTAAAATAGGGCGTTGTTTTTCCTGTTTTTGGATCGCAGTGTGCGATCACCACAGGACGCGATGCACCGAATGAGTTGTACGGGCACCGAGAGGGTTATACAGTCTACGCGTATAAACTGACGGAAACTAAAACGGAGTTATGAGGTGAGAGATAACGGTACCTGAACAGGGCTCCGTGAAGGCTGATTCTCATGTGTCCGAGCGTCAACGTCGTGTCCTGGTCGAGAATTCCCGTGTCATCGTGTCTACCGTGAGTCCGAGCTAGGGTTATGACTCGGGGGCAGCAGGGTTTCGCCGGAGGGAGTCGGCTCGGGGTCGTCGACGACCTGGCGGCAGCGGCGCCGGGTCTGGGGCTGTCGTTGGGTTCGGGGAAGGTTGCCTCGGGTCTGTCGATGGCTGGGTCGACTTGGGGGAAGCGGCGGAGCGGTGAGGTCGGCGGGGCTGTGGGAACGGCGGCGGAGTCGAGGGTGCAGGGGCTGGGCGGACTCGGCGTCGAGCGGGCGGTGAAGGATGGAGTTGATAAGCTGTGTGGAGTTGACGACAAGGCGAGCGGGGTCGTGCGGCGGAGCGGTGAGGTCGGCGGGGCTGTGGGAACGGCGGCGGAGTCGAGGGTGCAGGGGCTGGGCGGACTCGGCGTCGAGCGGGCGGTGAAGGATGGAGTTGATAAGCTGTGTGGAGTTGACGACGAGGCGAGCGGGGTCGTGCGGCGGAGATGGGGGAGCCGGGTGGAGGTCTTAGGCGAGTTTGCTGCGTCGACGGGGAGGATGATGGCTGTGGAGGCTGACCGACAGTGATCGGAGCGGCTGCGGCGGAGTCGCTGCATCGGCGAGGAGGAGGGGAGAAGTGAGTGGCGGTGGCACGGATCCCTAGGCCGACTTAAATAGCCGCAACATTGTTCCCGGCTAGGGTTTTCCCAATGGGTTTTAGGTCCGAGTCGGGTTTGGCTCGGATCCGACCCGACCCGACCCAATGAGCTGATTTGGTTCAAGGTTGGGTTGGGTTCGATTTAGTTTGGGTTTGGTTTAGTTTGGGTTTGGTTTATTGGTCCTAAAACGCGTTTCCGGAGTCCAATAAATTCACCGAAAAATACCCTGTGTCCGGTTTTCTATTTTACACCATAAAATATTATTTCCATAATATTTTAACACAAATTAACAGCATTTAAAAATCTTTAACTCATAATCACCTTGGTTCTTCATCTAGAAAAATGCCGAAAAATCCGGAAAAATTATATTAAAATTATTCTGAAAAATAGGGTGTTTACAATCTACCCCCCTTAAGTGGATTGCGTCCTCGCAATCAAGAATAAGCTACTGAAGGAAGAACTATAAAAATACAAGGTTGCTTAGTTTATAACTGCATTCTCGAACAATTGAGGATAACGCTGGCGCATACTATCTTCTCGTTCCTAAGTCAATTCTCCAGGAGAATGATGTTTCCAAGCTACACGAACCAGTCTGATTGTCTGTTCCCGCAATATCTTCTCACTGACGTTGAGGATGCTAACTGGTTGTTCCTCATATCTCAAGCTAGGGCCTACTGCGATCTCTGAATGATCGACTATGTGACTTGGGTCGGTCACGTATCTTCTCAGCTGTGAGACATGGAATACGTCATGTACTCCCTCTAAGGATGGAGGTAATGCAAGACGATAAGCCACCTCACCTATGCGCTCTAGAATGTCAAATGGCCCAATATACCTTGGGCTCAACTTGCCTCTGCTCCCGAATTTAATAGTACCACGAGTGGACAAAATTCTTAAGAATATGTACTCTCCTTCTTTGAACTCTAGGGGACGTCTGTGTGTATCTGCCCAATGCTTCTGTCTATCCTGAGCTGCTCGAAGATGATTCTGGATCTGTTTTACCTTCTCCACTGTCTGCGTTACCAATTCTGGACCTAGTATTTGACATTCACCAATGTCACTCCAACATATAGGCGATCTGCACTTCCTTCCGTATATAATGCCTCGAATGGTGCCATCTGAATGCTGGCCAGATAACTGTTGTTGTAGGAGAACTCCACTAAGTACAAATGATCTTTCCAAGATCCTCCAAAGTCTAGCATACATGATCGCAATATATCCTCCAAGATCTGAATGGTACGCTCCGATTGACCATCTGTCTGCGGGTGGTAACCTGTGCTGAATTTGAGTCTGGAGCCCAGACTATCTTGCATGCTTCTCCAGAAATAAGATGTAAATCTCGAATCTCGAATCTCGATCCGATACAATACTAACCGGCACTCCATGTAATTTGACGATTTGTCGCATATACATGTCGGCTAGTACCTCCGTGGAATGTCCAACTCTAAATGGCAAGAAGTGTGCCGATTTAGTGAGTCTATCCAGGATAACCCATACTGCATCTCTTCTGCTGGGGCTCCTTGGAAATCCTGTGACAAAATCCATCGCGATATGCTCCCATTTCCATTCTGGTATAGGAAGCGACTGTAACATACCTGCAGTCCTCTGATGCTCGGCCTTTACTTGCTGGCAGACTAAGCATTTGGCCACAAATCTTGCAATCTCCTTTTTCATTCCATGCCACCAGTAATACTGTCTCAAGTCTCGGTACATCTTGGTTCCTCCTGGGTGAACAGAGTACATAGAGCTATGTGCTTCAGTCATTAACTCCTGTCTCAATTCTCTATTTGGAACATACAGGCGATTTCTAAACCTTAATATCCCGTCTTCGTGTATGCGAAGTCCTGTCGGCATGCCTGGCTTCTGTCCTCTCTTTCAGTCTTCGAAATCTAGCATCGGTGGATAATGCCTCTTTAATTCTTTCCACAAGTGACGACTTAATTTCAAGATTATCTAGCATTCCACTCTGTCCTGGTAAAACAACCTCTATCTGAAGCTCCTGTAGATCTCTCAATAACTCGGGCTGCATCATCAAGAAATAAGCCGTAGGCTTCCTGCTAAGTGTGTCTGCTACAATATTCGCCTTTCCCGGATGATACTGCAGATCTATATCAAAATCTACCATCAATTCAAGCCAACATCTCTGCCTCATGTTAAGCTCCTTCTGAGTATATACATACTTCAGACTCATGTAATCGATGAAGATTTCTACCTTCTCCCCATAAAGGTAGTGCCTCCATATCTTCAATGCAAATATAACTGCTACTAATTCCAGATCGTGTGTTAGGTAGTTCTTCTCGTGGACCTTCAACTGTCTCGATGCATAGGCAATGACTTTACCATGTTGCATCAAAACACATCCTAATCTACTACCTGATGCATCACTGTAAACAACAAAACCTCCTGACCCTGAAGGAAGAGTCAAGACAGGTGCTGTTGTTAATCTTCTCTTTAATTCTTTGAAGGCCTTCTGGCAGTCTTCTGTCCATATAAACTCCTGGTCTTTACGTGTCAGCTTCGTCATCGGTTCTGCAATCCTCGAGAAATTTTCTACAAACCTTCGGTAATATCCCGCAAGTCCGAGAAAACTTCTCACCTCTGCAACTGATGTGGGTGTAGGCCAAGTCTCTATTGCCGTAACTTTTTCTGGATCCACTAAAAGTCCTTCTCCTGAAATGATATGTCCCAAGAAAGGTACTTTGTCCATACAAAACTTATACTTACTGAGTTTAGCATATAACTTTTCCTGTCTCAAGGTCTCCAACACGATTCTGAGATGCTCCTCGTGCTCTTCATGACTCTTGGAATATATGAGGATGTCGTCAATGAACACAACCACAAATTTATCCAAGAACTGATGAAAGACTCTGTTCATTAAACTCATAAACACTGCTGGTGCGTTGGTTAGACCAAACGGCATTACCAAGAACTCATAATGTCCATACTTGGTCCTGAAAGCTGTCTTCGGTATGTCTTTCTTCCTTACTTTGATCTGATGATAGCCGGATCTAAGGTCAATCTTCGAGAATACCCTTGCACCACTCAATTGATCGAATAGATCAGCAATGCATGGTAAGGGATACCTGTTCTTGATGGTCACAGCATTTAGTGCCCTGTAGTCAATGCACAACCGTACTGTTCTATCCTTCTTTGGCACAAATAATATGGGTGCTCCCCAAGGTGAAATACTGGGCCGAATGAAACCCTTCTCCAAAAGATCATCAACCTGTTCTTTCAACTCCACTAACTCCTTAGGTGCTAGCCGATATACTGATGAAGTGATAGGCTCTGCTCCTGGAGTTAAGTCTATTGTGAATTCTATTTTCCGATCAGGCGGTAAACCTGGAAGATCATCAGGAAATACATCCACAAATTCTGATATGACTCTTGGGTAACCTGTCTCCCCTTCTACAGATAGTACCTTAAGAGTAGGCTGAACTCCTTGCTCTACTGCTCCTCGAAGAAACTCAAATTCTGGATGTCCAGGCGGTCTAAATATAACCCGTCCAAGTCGACAATCAAGAGTCGCATGGTACTGACTTAACCAGTCCATACCAAGTACAATATCATAATCCGGCATGGAAAAGATTAGAAATTGAGCTCGCATTTCTCTTCCACAAACTACTACAGAACATGATCTACAGACGTCACTAACTGGAATAATTCTACCTCCCGTAAGAATTCTCTTCATCTTTGGAAGGGGTGCGGTAGCTACTCTATGGGTGGCTACAAAGCTAGTTGCTATAAATGAATGCGATGCTCTAGAATCAAATAATGCTACAACTGGTAATGAAGCTACTAAAATGGTACCTGCGATGACCTCGCCTGCAGTAGCCTCCTCCTCAACAGCTAATGTGAAGGCCTGTCCTCGTCCCTGAGCTGGACCTCTTTGCTGCTGCTGAGCCTGCTGAAATAGAGCTGCCTGCGGTGCTAGGGGTGGTCTCTGCTAATTTCCTCCTGGGGCTGGTGGTCTGACTCCTCCAACTCCTGTCTGCTGTGCTCCTACTGCTGGATAAGCTGGTAGTGGTGCAAGTAAAGCTAGTCTCGGGGCTCCCTCTCTGCGCTCGGTGCAGTCTCTGGTCTGATGCTGGTTGGACCCGCAAGCCAGGCAGAGTCCCAACTTACGTCTGTATTCTCTCTCAATGTGATCTATCTTGCCGCAGTGGTGACAAGTAGGGAGAGATATGGCCCTGTATGCTATCCTCTCTGGCATACTCCTCTGGGACCGTTTTGCTGAATCCCCATATCCTGTCCTGGATGGTGCTGAGGTGATAGGCCTCTTCAGGTTTGACTCTCTTCTCGTGACGCGCTCCATGCAAGATATAGGTGCGACCGATCCAATCAATCTTTGGAGCTCGAACTTCAGTCCGTCAAAGAACTTCTCAGCTTTCTCTTCCTCTGTCGCAATCAAGGTTGGGGCAAAGCGACTGAGGCGAATAAATTCTGCGTTGTATTCTTCCACTGTCATATTGCCTTGGATAAGGCATTTGAACTTGTCTCTGAGCTCGGACCGTGCTACTGCGGGGATATACATCTCTCGGAAGAGTCTGGAGAACTCCTCCCAAGTGACTCGGTCCTGTCTGAGCCTCCTTTCTTCTGCTAACCACCAGTGATGTGCATTTTTAGTTAACTGCATTCTGACTGCAGTCATCCATTTCTCTCTTGGAAGTTCAGCGGCTTCCAACTGATGCTGAATGTTTGTGAGCCATTCATAAACTTCTGTTGGCCCCTCTTTACCAGAAAATGTACGAGGCTTGAGCTGACGGAAATCAGTGATAGTTTTCGTCGTTGATCGTCTCGCCGGTGGATTTGCCTGCTCCAATGTGGATACCAGGCTGGTTCTCAGATACTCGGCCTCCTGACGATGGGCCTCTTGCTGAATCTGTTGCTGGGATTGCATTATAGCATACATCATCTGAAACATCTGTTGCCCGTCCATAGCTTGCCTTGGCAGAAAAATTGGCATCTGTGGAGTGAACTGTGGTGGAGGTGAGATGTCATCTCTCCGAAACCTTGGATTAGGCTGGCCGGTTCGATCGCTCTGCGATGCTTGTCCTCCATTCCCTAGAGTCACTCCGTCTATATAAGTAACCACAGCGTCGTGTGGCGTATCCAAAGGGATCTCGTCTTCGTTCCTGGGATCCATTACTTTGCAACCAAATGATAAACTGTAAGAATGCTCAGAGGAATCAATACATGATGCAAATCAAGTAACAAATTTGAGTTCGATATAGAGTTCAAAAATGGTTCAAATAATGGATGAGATCCTATAACTTATCCTATCCTTAGGGCAGGCTGGTTCGGTCCCTAAGTTAAATCGAACGATTTAGTCATAGACCTGCATGGGCCACCACAAAAACCATGTCACGCCCCAGTCCCAAAATACCATGGGACCAGATACGTGGCAATGGCCAGCAGTACGCACCGATGGACAAACCCAATTTAATGGATCCATTAGGGTATACTTAAGCTGTAAAACAAAGTCTACGACCATCATGGCACAACTAATCTCATCCACACAAGATATAAAATATGATCCACAGAATAAATAAGGAATGTAAATCATCAGCTAGTCTCAACAAAGTGCTTCGGGGAACAACCCGATAAATATCTAATATAATGGTTCAATAGACCAGAATATAAATGACTGAAATAAATAAATGCTGAGCATGAAACATGGATGTTCAGGAAAAGTCTTCAGCTAACACCTCGTCCTCGGATGGCGGTACAGCTCCTGGATCAGCTCCTGCTGTGGTCCCGTATACCTCGGGATAGATCTCGTCCTCAAATCCTGGGGACATAATCCATATCCAGGTCCTCAGGGGACATAGCAAGTTACAGAAAATATACAAGCCAAAATATAAGCAGTACAGCAAATAATGAGATAAATAGGGTAAGTATGTAACCATCTGTGTGAAATGCAAAAGAGAACATCAATAGTACCCAGGTTGAAACAACTACAAGCTCTGTGTAGGGGAGCCGGTAGCAGTGATATCATGAGGTGGTCTAGCTCAGCGGGAGACTGAGTAGCCGGCATAACATAATCAACCTGTAGCCTGAGGGTCTCTCCAGCAATAGATGGAACAATAAGGAAATACTAAATAACCAGCTAAGTGATATGCAAGATGAGAGCATCATTAGAACTCAGGCTGAAGCCACTACAAGCTCTGTGTCGGGGAGCCGGTAGCAGAAATAATAATGAGTAATAGGCCAAGCTCGGGCTTCAGAGTCTTGTGCCTCATAATAATAGGGGTGTATATATATGATCAGCCTATAGCCTGTGTGTCTCTCCCCACCCAATGTAACCACGTATATCATGACCATAACGTCTCATGTCCATGTCAACGGGATCATAACTAATGCACAAGTCATAATGTATCTAAGAATATAGTATCTCTGTCAAGTCCTGTATCCTATACAGAATTACCACAAATATCTCGGGAAGATCCTGTCTCATAAACAGTGTCAAGTGTCCTGGGTCAAAGTGTACTTGATAAGACAAGTACGAGAAGATAAAGTGTCATGAATATCCATCTCTAGATGACAATACACAACACCACGTACGATGTTGGCACCCGACTAATAATTAGACGCTAAGTACGTCAAACGGTCCTAGGTTAAGCGTGCACAGCAATATAATGAAGCAAGAAAAATATGTAACAATACTGCAGAGTTTGGCAAGGTACACTTGCCTGATGTTTGAATATCAACAATCGTCCCGGTATCAGTAGATCCTGTGGATACTACTCCAAAAGCTGTAATAAACATCACCAACAGTCTCAGAAGATATCAAATAGCTAGAAACGCCTGTCCTTAAGTCAAATTTGGACACAAGGGCAAAAATAACATTTTCGGGCCAAAGTAGGGTCCATATGTGGACCACTTTGCACCGAAAAGCATGTCAGTGTCAAAGGTCTCCAAATTCCTCAAACTCAGTGTCTACAAGTCAGGAGCGATGATACGAACCCAACGGAACTTCCAGAATTGGATTCCGATGAGCCGATCACAAAATCGCCCGTCAAGTGGAGCCGGTGGGGCCCACAATACACGATTTTGTCAACGTTCTCAGAATCGAACCAAACTTGGGTCACAGGACCAGCATATTACTACGAGTCCGATGGCGCAAGTTTCGTCTTGATCCGACATGTGTACACAAAGTTACAGCAACTTCCAGAATGGACGAACACGGGGCGTTGTCGGCGGATACGCGTTGATTCCGGTGTGCACGCACATCCGAATCGACTTCTGTAAAATCCCACACGTCCGTATCAACGACACGCACATTTTAGTAAAGACCGCGTGCGACCAAGTCGTCCCGTTTGGCGGGGCACACTCAGTTCCGGGGTGAAATAGGGCATTGTTTTTCCTGTTTTTGGATCGCGGTGTGCGATCACCACATGACGCGATGCACCGAACGAGTTATACGGACATCGAGAGGGTTATACAGTCTACGCGTAGCAACTGACGAAAACTAAAACGGAATTACGAGGTGAGAGATAACGGTACATGAACAGGGCTCCGTGAAGGCTGATTCTCATGTGTCCGAGCGTCAACGTCGTGTCCTGGTCGAGAATTCCCGTGTCCTCGTGTCTGCCATGAGTTCGAGCTAGGGTTCTGACTCGGGGGCAGCGTGGTTTCGCCGGAGGGAGTCGGCTCGGGGTCGTCGACGACCTGGCGGCAGCGGCGCCGGGTCTGGGGATGTCGTTGTGTTTGGGGAAGGTCATCTCGAGTCTGTCGATGGCTGGGTCGACTCGGGGGAAGCAGCGGGGCTGTGGGAACGGCGGCGGAGTCGAGGGTGCAGGGGCTGGGCGGACTCGGAGTCGAGCGGGCGGTGAAGGGTGAAGTTGATCGACTGTGTAGAGTTGACGGCGAGGCGAGCGGGGTCGTACGACGGAGATGGGGGAACCGGGTGGAGGGCTTAGGCGAGTTTGCTGTGTCGGCAGGGAGGATGATGGCTGTGGAGGCTGACCGACAGTGATCGGAGCGGCTGCAGCGGAGTCGCTGCGTCGACGAGGAGGAGGGGAGAAGTGAGTGGCGGCGGCACGGATCCCTAGGCCGACTTAAATAGCCGCAACAGTGTTCCCGGCTAGGGTTTTTCCAATGGGTTTCGGGTCTAGGTCGAGTTTGGCTCGGATCCGACCCGACCCGACCCAATGAGCTGATTTAGTTCAGGGTTGGGTTGGGTTCGGTTTAGTTTGGGTTTGGTTTAGTTTGGGTTTGGTTTATAGGTCCTAAAACGCGTTTCCGGAGTCCAATAAATTCACCGAAAAAATATCCTGTGTCTGGTTTTCTATTTTACACCATAAAATATTATTTTCATAATATTTTAACACTAATTAACAGCATTTAAAAATCTTTAACTCACAATCACCTTGGTTCTTCATCCAGAAAAATGCCAAAAAATTCAAAAAAATTATATTAAAATTATTCTGAAAAACTGGGTGTTTACACTATGCACTATCAGCTGCAACATATTAAGAAGAATGGCTTTGGAAGCTCTCAGATGATCTTCCTATGGTTAGTACACAGATTCGGGTGATACCGACATACTGTAAAAACTAGGAAGCTGCAGAAGTGGTATCTATTCATCTTTTCAAATGTCTGAAGAGAACTGTGTAGATAAAATACTGAATGAGCGCAGCTAGCGTTGATAATTACAGTGGTTAATATTTGTTCGGAGCTAGGTGATTCTGGAGGATCCATTCATAACTGGCCAACAAAGAATACTGAATGAGCGCAGCCAGCGTAGATTATTACAGTGGTTAATATTTGGAGCCAGGTGATTCTGGCAGATCCATTCATAATAGGCCAACACAAAATACTGAATGAGCATAGCTAGTGTGGATCATTACAGTGGTTAATATTCGAAGCCAAGTGATTCTGGTGGATCCATTCATAACAGGCCAACACAGAATATTGAACAAGCACAACCAGCATGGATCATTATAGTGGTTAATTTTTGGAGCCAGGTGATTGTGGCAAATCCGTTCATAACAGACTAACACAGAACACTGAATGAGCACAGCCAGCATGGATCATTACAGTAGTTAACATTCGAAGCCAGGTAATTCTGGCAGATTCGTTCATAATAGGCCTCAAACGTCAGCTGGTCGTAAGAATTATAAAGGAGCGTAGTACTCCATGCTATCCTCGGGTGACACCACCATGAGGTATCTCGACAGGGTAAAGACTCAGCTTTTGGCCATGTCACATCGGTAGTAGCACCACATATAGTCAGAGTCAAGCACTATAAAGTAGCATAGTAATCTATGTTATTGTGGGGTGATACCACTATGAGATACATCGATAGGGTAAAGCCTCAATTGCAGGCCATGTCACAGCAGCAGTAATACCGCACATAGTCAAGGAGACAACATATATAGGCTTGGAGGACCTTTGGTATTGCATCTCTACAATCCTACTATTTAGTTTTATGCTATTGGTTGGTTCAAAGAGAAATCTACCAAGTATCTAGCTATTGGTTCAAGGGAGGACCATTAACTAGGAGAATATCAGGTACAATGGGTAGTCCTCAGGGACATTTTGGGATACATACCCAGAACCACTGTGGTCTACTATTTGTTCTTGATCAGAATATTTTCTATGGAAGGATGGCTTTGACGCCTTAATGAGTTCTCGGGCAGAGTGAATGTCCGACGTGCGTTATAGGAAGCACGAGTAGTTTCAACACTACAAGGGACTTGTATCCCATGCTACAGTAGTGTGACACCACACGAGGGAGTAAACCTCGGCTTTGGGGCATGTCACAGCAGCATTAGCACCGCACATAGGCAGGTAGCCTAATATTAAAAGAAAATAGAGAGTGGTAGTACAACACTACAAAGAGGCCTGTAACCTCATGCTACAGTGGATGACACCACATGAGGGAGTGAACCTCGATTTTGAGCCATGTCACAGCGGTGTAGCACCGTACGAAAGCATAAGGCTTTATGCTGGAAGGTAGTACAACACTACTAAGAGGCATGCGACTTCATGCTACAGTGGGTGACACCACATGAGGTAGTGAACCTCAGCTTTAAGCCATGTCATAGCGGCGTAGCACCGCACAGGAGCGCAAGACTCCATATTGTGTGTATTAACAACACTACTATGAAGCCTGTGTCCTCATGCTACAGTGGTATGACACTATAAGAGGGGGATCCTTGGCCTTGGGCGTCCATGTCATGCGGCGTAGCACCGCATAGAATCGCAATGCTTCATGCCGGATAATAAACTCTCTATAGTGAAAGAACTCACCTAAGTGTATGGATAGAGATATAGGTCGTCTCTTGAAGGAAAGTTTGTAGACGCCCAAGATACATATACTGAGACTAGATCATCATATGGCCTTTAACGTGTGACCGGATGGCACATCTGAGGTCATTGTGTGAGTGAAAAGAATAACACTTATGGTAAAGAATTCAAGGCCTAGTCTATTCTTGTATCGTACTATTGTTTGACCCATGCAGGAAGATTTAAGTCGTCAGCAACATCTATCCTAATACATAATGGCAGTCACTGTGAGGAACGGCCAATCATATATTGTGATATATGTGGGAGATTGTTGGTGTTTTCTACTTGGCCTTGGGAGTTTTAATCCCACATTGGAAAAGCACCATTGTGTATATCTTAATATATAGCTATACTTAGTATTGGTATATGTACATGGGGTAGAGGCCCATGTGGGTTGACTTTTGCTAGAGGGTTTAAGTGTGAACTCTATTATGATAATCTTTGTTTTGTCACCATATTTGGGAAGTTTTTCTTAGGAGTTAAGCCCCGCAGGGGCTTAGCGACTCGAACTCGGACTCGGGCTCGTGCTCAAGGGAGCAAATTGGCACTTTATTGGCGCACTTTGCACTTAGCACGTCAGCATCGTCGCATGGTGCTCGTGCGCTCCTTTTATGCCCGAGTTACATGCACGATTTCTTGCTCGGGCGCATGCTTCATGAAGACATACGGCCTGGAGTCCATGTGGCCTAGAGTGCATGCGGCCAGGGGCCATGCGGTCAGGTGCCCATGCGGCAATGGGCCATGCGGTCAAGTGCTCATGCGGCCATGGACCATGCGGCCAGGTGCGCATGCGGCTCGGTGCGTATGCGGCTCGGTGCCCATGCGGCCAGTGGAGAGTCTGACGTGGAGGGGACAGGGCTTGCTTTTGCGTTTGGCGGCGATGTCTACCTCGTGCATTACAGCGTGTCAGGCGGCTCGAGCGGCAGCATTTGGCGTTTGGCAGTACTGTCTGCCTCGGGCAGTGCAACGTGACTTGCGATGCTGACGGCTCTGACACTTAGATTTGGGAGATCTGGTCGCTCAGCTCTTATGCAGCCTAGAGTTTCCTTAGGTCGTATAGTTATTTTATTCTATTTATATAGAGAACCTCCTCTTTTATTTGAGGAGAGGAAGAGAGAGAATACAAATAAAAAACTGAGAACACCAGATCATATGCTGCCCAGAGTGTCTCCCTCTCACATGGTGTTTCCGAGTGTTTTCAAAGGTGACTTTAAGTGTTCCAAAAGTTTTTTTGTGAACTTGCTGGTTTCTGGAGGGCAGATCGTCTGTATGGTGAATCTTGCTTTAAGCAACATTGGTTTTGACCACCCCAGCAAGGATTTTCTCTTCAATTTTTTCTTTACTTTGTTCTTTCTCATTGTAGTGGCTGCGAACGTAATGAGAAGAACATTTTTTTTGTTGCTTGTTGTAATCATTATTTTCTTCAGATCCAGTTTGTAACCTGTTCTTGGTTTGTGCTTCGTATGAATTGAGAAATATCAGATGAGGAACTCTTGTGTGAATCTCTGATCTCGACGACAACTTGAATTTCAATAGAGAACGGACCTTCGGGTCTCGCTAGCAGCTCTGCTATGACCCACGTTATGCCGTCTTTGATCCGTCCGGGACTAATAGTCCTTGCCATGCATATTAAATGAAGAAACACTGAAACAGTTGTAGACCCTTTTTTCTTTAGGTTCCAACGGAATGACTGTTTAATTCACTAATGATTAAGAGCTTGCTTATCCTTAAGGACATTTCTGATCAGTCGCATACATCCTTTCTACAAGTTTCTTTCAATTAATCATCTAATATTAAATATCAGGATCTCTGCTCATACGTATCATGAAATATATTTTGAAATATCATTCACTATATTATCTTTTTTACTGCTTAGAATACATCCTTAAACGAATTAAATTTTTTATAAGATTTTGATCGAATTACTTTTTTGAAATAACAGTCACTGTATTTTTTTTATCATTCAAATTAATCCTTAAACGAACTATTTTTTGTGAAATTTTAAACGAGTGATCAAAAAATACAATACAAAGAATATATATATATATATATATATATATATATATATATATATATATATATATATATATATATATATATATATTGTACAAAATAATCTCAGTCACAAATTTTAAAATATGGTTATAAATTATCCCATAAAGTTGCTGCCATATCAACATTCTTTATAACCACACATTTCAAAAAAATATAGCTGAGATTGTTTGGTTCAATCATGATACAATAAACCATGGTACAATATTATATATATATATATATATATATATATATATATATATATATATATAATATTATACCAAACAATCTCAGTCACACATTTTTTAAAATCTGGTTATAAATTATCCCATAAAGTTGCTGCCATATCAGCATTATTTATACCATACATTTCAAAAAAATATATAGCTGAGATTGTTTGGTTCAATCATGATACAATAAACCTTGGTACAATATATATATATATATATATATATATATAAAAATAAACTTGATATGAGCCATAGTGCTCATATTTTCTTAAATAAGTCATGCACATATGGACCAATAGGAATAGAGTGTACTAGTGCACATGGGTACACATGGGATGTAGAAATTTATTCCTATTTGTCCACATGACCTCTACATGTACATGATTCATTTAGAAAAATGAGCACTAAAGTTCATATTACGTTTATCCTATATATATATATATATATATATATATATATATATATATATATATATATATATATATATATATATATATATATACAATGAGGTAAGAGGGAACTAAAATGCCAAGCGTCTTCCCTCTTGGAACTCGCTCGGAGTTTGGGTTACAGCTTACATCGTCTATACATTTTTTTTGGGTCTCTCAATAAAACATTTGGTTGCCGATTCTTTAATATTCATGGTTGGCATAATAATAATCTAGTACCGTTACAAATACAAAAAAGTTACTATATCGATAATAATTTTATATTAATTAAATATAACGATAAAAATTTTAAAAAATTTGAAATTTCATACATATCGCCAATCTAGATGGCAAAATTTTGGAGAACTTAATTTTCGCCAACTAGGTTGGCAAAAATCCGACAATAATTCGACGTGTCATTTTTTCGGCTGGAGAGGGCTGGATTTTCGCCAACCCAATTGGCAAAATTTTGGTTGCCCAAATTTTTACCAACTCAGTTGGCAAAAATGTGGCGAGTGGGTTTTTTTTGGTTTTTTTTGGTTTTATGTTTAGGGTTTGATTTGGTTTAGTTTTTTTGTTGGTTTAATTTGTGTTATTTTTTTTTCGGTTTATTTTCTGGGTATGTTCATAGTAACTCTAGGTATGTTCATAGAAACGTTCATATTATAATGTTCATATTTTTACAATGGCTCTTTTTTTTCTCATATCTATAAAATTTTTCTGCTATTCATTTCTCACTCAACCCACTTATACTTTTCAACAGAAGATACTTCAGCTCATTCTCATTTGATGGATCAAAGTTTAACAATATTTTGTTACTATGAAGTATTTTGATGGATCAAAGTTTAACAATATTATGTTCAGTTGGAGATGTACTTAATGTGTTAGTTTATGAAGGAGGTTTAACTAATTTTTTTAATTGATCAAAATATTTTGTTTGATAGTTTACGTAATCAAATTATTGAGTAATATTCTATTGATTATGAATTTATACGGGTTCATATTTATTTAACTAATTTTATAAAGTTAGTTAGTGAACAAGCATGGAAATTTATTCTACAAGTTAATGTACAAGCAACGTACAATAATATTTATGTAACTTCACCACCACCTAGAAATAATATTGTAAATAGTATACGTACTTCTAATCAAGTTAATACTGCTCCTAGTTCTTCTCATTAAGTTATTTTATTTACTGAACAAGAACATATAGTAGATGATGGTAATAAAGACGATAAAAATAGTGATAATTTAATTGAAAATTTAGATGATGAATTTGATGGCAATCTTGATAGTGTTAGCATTTCAGGATTAATCTTTGGAAGAAAATTTGATAATCGTTCTGAATTTAGATATTTCATTAGTGATATAGCAATTGCACATAATTTTACTTGTCATGCTACTTTAAACAATGCTAGTGGGATTATATATAAATATAACGATTCAAATTATAATTGGAGAGTATACGCTAAAGCAAGTGGTAAATGTGAAGGTTTTGTTATTACTACGCTAGAAAACGTACATTCTTATTTAGGGGGACTTACAATAGGTTCTCATCCATTAGCTACTATTGTATGGGTTAAAAATAAGATTATTGATAAAATTTGAGATAATCAGTCGTATAGTCCATCGCATATTGTAAATGATATATATATATATATATATATATATATATATATATATATATATATATAACACATAATATATATTAAATATTGTAAAGCTTGGAAAGCTAGGAAACTTGCTCTATCCAAAATAAATGGTAGTTATATTGATGCATATAGTAGTCTTGAAGAGTATGGTTTTATAATTATTGAGGCAAATCCATTTAGCCAATGTTTTATATAGACTACAGAAGACAATAGATTTAAAAGAATTTTTATTTGTTTTAAGGCATACATTGATGGATTTTTAAGGGGATGTTTACCTGTAATTAGTACTGATGCTACTTTTTTCTTCTTCTATATATCAAGGTATTTTATTTATTGTTTGTGCTCATGATCCAAATTATCAATTATATTCAATTGCTTATGCTATTGTTGAGAGTGAAAATATTGATTCTTGGACTTGGTTTTTAAACGGTTTGAGAATATCTTTTAAAAAATATTTTGATACATGGAATACAATTTCTTTTATATCAGATAAAAAAAGGATTGATAAGGGCTATGCATGATATCTTTCCAGAATTGCCTTTTTTTTTGTATTCAACATTTTAAACAAAATTTGAAAAAACTCTTCAGATTTTTTACATTTTCAACATAGTTTAGATTATCTTATTAAATGCTATAATGAAACAGATGTGAACTATTGTTTGGAAAAAATTAAAGTTGAAAAGATAGATGTTTACAACTGGCTCGTTGGAGTAAATAATGAAACTCGTATTTTTTTACACTGGATAACAGCTTATTCTCCTTGTCCCAAATTAGGTATTCACGCGTCGAATCTTGTTGAATGCTTCAATAACTGGGTAACAAATTTACGTGATAAACCAATAACGATACTATTTGATGGAATTCAAGCCAAAATTATAACACTTCGGGACAAGAACAGGCAAAAGCTAAAAAATTTCAAACTGATTATTGTCCGAAAATGTTACAAACTATGGCTCTTATCATAAAAGAAAAACACCGGCTACAAACGTTGAATATAGTTAGATATTTGTTTAAAATATTAGATTATAAAATAAATAGAACATATGTTGTAGACTTAGATAAAAAATCTTGTTCATGTTTAAAGTGGTATCATACTTTGCTTCCATGTGCACCATACATGTTATGCGTGTAAGTCTAAAAATATTAGCATCAAGAGTTTTTATCCAGGTATTTTCTCTAAGAAAATATTAAGAAGCGTATATGAGCCACACCTGGAGCCAATTGCAGTCCCCTACAACCTCTAAAATACATTGGTTAGAGGACACATTGGAGTACCAGATGTACGATGCAAGGCAGAAAGACCAAAGAAGAACTGGATCAAAGCGAATGATCAAGCTTCAAGAGATCTTCGATGTAGTAACTGCAATGGTTTAGGACACAATAGAATAAGATGCACAAACCAACCAAGAGAATGAAGGCATTGTCGTAAATTTTTAAATTATTTTATTTTATGAGAACAATATGTAATTATTTTATTAAAATAGAAGAAAGTTACATTCAAATAAAGTTGATACTGATATAACAATTTCATAGACCTCTCTTGGCTAATTCCCGATAGTTCGGACGATCAATCCCTCTTAGATTGAGTCGGTCCCTCTTTTCTCGCGTATTCTCCTGGTCTGCATCATCACCACCTCCTTGATTGTCCTCCACTTGAGATGGCATCAGTGTAGATGGAGTTGTCAAGATATGCGGTTAGCTGGTAAATCTGGGGGCGAATAGGCTATTCCACTGAGAATCTCCCTCGGGGGCCCACTGAGTAGTGCCCGCACCGGCCGTTACCTGAGAAGTGCCCCAGTCAGGCCAATGAGAAGTGTCTGCACCAGCCCACTGAGAAGTGCCTGCACCAGACCATTGAATAGTGCTCACACCGGCCGTCGCCTGAGAAGTACCCTAGTCAGGCCAATGAGTAGTGCCCTCACCAGCCCACTGAGAAGTGTCCGCACCAGGCCACTGAGTAGTGCTCGCACCGGGCGTCACCTGAGAAGTGCCCCAGTCAAGCCACTAAGTAGTGCCTGCACCAGCCGTCGCCTGAGAAGTGCCCTCACCAGTCCGTTGAGGGATATCGTCATCTTGTAGTGACTTACTATCATCCTGATACCAAACTAAGGTATACTTCCTAGGGGGCGTGCTTGTCGTTGTGCAACAAGACCCTGAGAATAATCTCCTGAAATAAGTAAGGGAGGGTTCGGAGGAGTCGGTCATCGTTGCATAGCAGCCAAAAATTTGCCAACCGCTATGCGCAACGGGTTACCCACTGGATGATTTTGGTATGTAGTATTTAAATTTGGAAGTTAAAATATTAAATAAAATTTAATAGAGGACACAAATAAGTACTACGGAGAAAGACAGTTTCATATAAAAATAACGTACCATCCCTTTTACATAATCATAATAGCCACGGAGACTATAATCATCTATGGCTCGATATTGGAATCAAAACTCTTGGAATTGGTAGGCTCTGTTGCTGGTAAGAGGAGCTCCCCACCAAGATCTATATGCATCATCACCGTAGGTTGCATTATTACAAATTATGAGCATATGATTTCTTATAATTTTTGAAGTAAATTTTGTTAAACTTTTGGAATAACTTACCATTATCAATAGAGGACATCATTTAAGATAAATGTCCCACCTTATGTGTCTCAAATCTAGAATTTTACCTAGGAATTAATCTGTATGCTCTGATAGTTGTATTGCCTTTACCACGATTAAAACATGGTGGCT
Source organism: Iris macrosiphon (assembly GCA_036927795.1). Taxonomy (NCBI): domain Eukaryota; kingdom Viridiplantae; phylum Streptophyta; class Magnoliopsida; order Asparagales; family Iridaceae; genus Iris; species Iris macrosiphon. The sequence continues at coordinate 130,646,633 of JAYESA010000003.1, forward strand.
CATCAGGAATGTGTTGTATCATCCAGAACTGTTGCATAACACGATCAGCTGGATGATACATGATGTTATCGTAGAATATTATAAAAAATCTATGTAGAATCAATCCAAAGGTTGTTATTTGTAACTCAAGAGAATTCTGCCCAAGCCAGTACGGTAAAAAAATTACCTATTTCATGTCAACAAAATTATAAGATAATAAATATATTGACTGTATGACATACAAAAAAAATATATAAGAGACTATAAAAATTTTACCTTGTTAAACCTTAGTGAATCGAATTGGCCTCGATATACTACGATATCCTTATGAGCATATAGAGTTGGATCGGCTGTAACCGACATCCAGCGTAAAGCTGATGGGAAGACACCATCTTCGGTATCAATATGGGAGACAGGCCTACCGATACTAAAGTGCTCGTAGGATCAAACCTAGAAAAAATATATCATGTAAATGTACATATTTCTTTAGTAAATAAAATTATATAAAAAATTTATACCTGTAATAATATCATACATCCATTCAAATTTTTCTGTCTTTTATCCATTGAAGTAAATATACAAAATTTGATATGGAGTTGTACAAATATGCCAACACAGAAGCTCCCTATGCATGACGGGTAGGTTCTGTCAGATTTTCCAGAAAAGGTAAAAAACATAAATTTGCCCTAAATTCGGAGTTTGGAAATAAAATTTCGTTGATTAGACCTAGTAAGTAGGCCCTGGTGCAAGCAGTAACCTGAACATATAATAAAAAAGAATATCAGTTAAACTAAATAAAAATATATATTACATAAATAATATCATTAAATATTATACTTACTGCATCTACTAAGATTTCTTCCTCACCAATACGATCTAGGTGCATAAAGTTGTGACGGAGCCACGAAAGCGTCATAAAACTTTTAACATATATGGTAGGCGGCTCCACGCCTAAATACATCATAATCACAGTTTTGGCACAAAATAATTAATCATTTTCAAATATTATAGGTTCACCTGTAATAGGTAATCCTAAGATATTAGCCACATCTAATAGCAAAATAGTCATTTCTACGAACGATAACTGTAAGGTATTTTTTTGGGCCACCACCGCTCAACTAAATTGAAGATCAAGTCTTTGTCATGACGTAGAAAATATATCTGATCAATATGATCAAAATAAAACACGTTCACCATACCATGTTGTTCTTCAGTCAACATCCAGTACCCAACGTTGTCCTCATAATGCCATACGACATGCTCTCGTGCTCAAAATGTATCAGGATAATGGTTTAGCTATATATAAAATATATAAACGATGTTATTATTAGACATATAAAAAAATATATATTATATTGACTAAAATAATTTAATTTTAATATACCTGTCCAGAAATTACTAGACTAGAAATGTGCGACTCACGTAGCTAGATAATCATATCTGTGGTAGGCCCTCCCGGAATACGTCCATCATTTTGGGTACCTATCTGCAATATTTAATACTTAGGTTTAAAATATGTAATCAAATATTTAGTGTTAGCATGGTTACTATTACGAGGATTACAATTATAATAGTTAAAATAGTAAGTAGAATTACATGATTACAATTATAATTAAAAATATTATAAATCTTTCTTGGTGTTCTCCTTCTCTTCTCTTCTCTTCTCTGCTTACTTCCTCCTTGTAGAAGCATAAAAAGTATGCTGTAGAGTTATACGCAGTATTTCAGTGCTGAGTGGCGTAAAATATGACTTCAGAGCCATCGGCATACAAACAGAGCTTTGTCGCTAGTACAACGTAAAATATAAGCCCCAAGATAATCCGCGTAATGCAGTATTTCCAAGCTACTTCAGCGTAAAAGGGTTGTTACATCGCCACTTTGACGTAAAACTCATCCGCTTTTAATGCGGTGGGAAGTTGTACGGGGAACGCTTCGTATTCCTTGGATGAATCTGTCAAATCATGCAGTAAACCTGATTCCTGACAAAGAGTACTGTACGACTATCCAGACGACGGCTGTAATGATGGTGCATCACATAGACCCAAACCGTCGTTTAGTGACGTTTCCCTGACACAAAGTGCTTTTACGCATACAAGGAAATACGCTGCCTAGTTTTACACAGGCAGATGTGAGCTTTTACGCTCAGCAGAAGACAAAATGAACTACCATGTCAAAAGCAGCTCTTCGTACAGAGCTCGAGACACGTCTCTGCATTTAATGCTCAGAATGGTGGCAGATCTTCGTACAGAGCTCGAGACATGTCTTTGCATTTAATGCTCAGAATGGTGGCAGATCTTTACATTAAATGCACAAGATTTGGTTATATTTTCAAAGACTAGGCGAGCCATGATTACGGCTGATATGTCCACATCATCTCTGCATATTACGCCATCAGGCTATTTTCAGCTCTAGGAGCACGCTGTACGCTATCTCCTTGAAATACGCCTTTGGGCTATTTTCAGCCATAAGGAGCATGCTGTACGCTATCTTCTTGAAATACGCCAACTCAGGCTATAATTGCATTTGTGCGTGATAAGGCTATTTTGTCCAGAATGCGCTCAAGGCCTTAGTCAAAGAAGGAGGATCAGTTATCTTTTACGCTAGCTACCTATCCACGCAGCATCATGCCTCTACGCCTATAAGGCTTCTACGCCTATTTGGCTTCTATGCCAACCTGACAACTATTTGGCTTCTACGCCATGGTGACAGTTATTGGCTTCTACGCCAATATTTTCTACGCAAGGGGCAGTTACCTACGTGGCTTGCATGCCGTGATCTTCACAGCAGTTATACGTATTATCTCATAATGGGACACGCATCACACGCTTATTCAGAAGATCATCATCTATATGTGGGTGGCAGTTATTATAACCGCCGCGTAAAAAGTGCCATACTCTTCACTATCCGGCTTCTATGCCGACTGGACGGTTACTGTCACTAAAACCCTATAAATAGAGACCTCTATTGACAGAGGTCCGAGGGAGAAGGGTCGCAAATTCCAGGGTCGAAAGGTCAAAAATTCCAAGGTCGGAAAGAGTTAAAATAAATCTAAGAACAGAGAGAGAAGAGCTCAGACAGAGAGTAGTGATCGACGATTTTGGCATCAAGCATCCACTCCCTCTTGCAATCTTTGAAGCATCTCCTTCTTCTACGGCACTTCTTCATCATCATGTGATCCAAGGAACAAAGTGATCGACTACAGATCAGACTCCTATAGCAATATTTATCCAGATTAAAATTGTACTTAACATAGGATTAATAGTACTTCTTGTTTGTAAACCTAAGAAAGGGTTTTGTATAAATCTAGTTTTATTTCTTCTGTTTATTATCAAACACAAGATGACGACTCTGCTGGGGACCTCTTTCTCATCTGACGAGAAAGCAATTGCTCAACACGATGCAGTATCAGTAGGATCAGTGAAGAAGACCTTGGTCGTCCAGTTCGACCAATCCGCCTACGTAAATATGCTTCGAGCAGGGGGTAGCTCTCACTCTCTCTCTTTCCAAGACAACAGGAAACTGCGTAAGGTCTGGATGCCCAGGACATCCCCTACCATTCCTGCCGACTCTCTGGTTTCTTCGACCAACCAGGTTGTAGCTGCGCAACCTTCACGCTCCACGCGTAAAGCTCTGTCTCCCGTCTGTGACATGGCAGACAAAACTTCTGACAATGCCTCAGTGCTAGTCCAGAAGTCTACTCCGCGCTCTGTGCGTAAAATTTAGTCTCCCGTCTGTGATGTGGCAGACAAGATTTCTGATAATGCCTCAGCGCCAAATCAGAAATTCCAAACGCGCTCTGCACGTAAGAATGCATCTGCCCTCCGCGGAAAAGCAGATGGTCCTTGCAATTTACGCAAGGGAAAACAAGTGGCGGACTACTCAACTTTTTGGCCTTTACGCCAGCAAGATAAAAATCTGCCCGCTCTCCAGATTACGCGAGAAGCGGATGGCCGATTGAAGACTTCTTCAATTTTATGCCAACCTGAGCAGAGCTCCAAATTACGCCAGGTTAAACCCCTCAGCGTAAAGAAAGCTCGATTTGCAGAGAGACACACTCCTCGGGGATTATCTGCTACTCAGATAGCTAACCTATTGTATACGGGTGGCAGGGGAAAAGTTATGGTTCCCAATATCCGCATGCCAACTAATGTAAACAAGAGGAATAAGCCGGCTTCTTCTTCTTCTGTAAATCCTCCTGACTTGCGTGAATATCTGATCCAGAAACGCAAGGATAGGGGATCTTCTAGCATTTCTATTACGTCTCCTAGGGAGCACTATTGTAATAGTCATAGGATTGTAGTTAATTATTGCTGTTCTAAAGCAAAACGGTCAGTTTTCGACCGGTTGAACTACTCTCTGTCTTTCCAGGAAGAAGAGCCTGCACATGCATCAGTGAACATGGCTTCACACGTTCCTAGAGAAAGGTCGAATTCAAGAAGTCATCCCTCTAAAACTCCAAGCCAAAGGAGATTTAACAAACTCCTTAAGAACATTGAAGCTGGGGTGTTCCAAAATACCCGTTCGAGGTCACGACAACCGGCTTCGTATTCTTCTGATTCTGACACTGGGGGTCGCCAGTTTCCCGAATCAGATGCTGAAAGTATAGAGTCATTCTCTACAGAGACCTATACTAGCCCTTCAATGACATCCAGAGAAATGGGAGTATATGCCATTGAAGATGAACACGAAAAGGCTTTCTCATCAGGAAGTACCGAGCAACGCATCGCTGTATTGGAGACATCTCTAAAAGAGATACAATCCATGATGGAGAATATATACCAGATGATGCTGACTTAACACACAGCTGTTATAGCTCAAGCATCGGTTCCTCTGACTCAAATACGTGTGGGGGTAGAATTACCACCATCCAACGCGAACAAGGAGCCTGTTCTAGATCAAGAATCAGCAGCTTCCCCACTTCCTAACTCGGAGAATGTATTGCCTCCTGTTGAAGTTACAATACAACCGATCTCGCACCACTCTGCGGTCCTTCCACCTGTTGAAGATCCAATACAGGCAGTGCGGGAATTGAAAGCCCAATTTGATGCCTTGAAGCACAAAGATCATCTCAAGAAATTGGGAATCAACCAGCTGTACCCAGCTATCTGGGACGAGGTCCCTTTCCCTCCTAAATACAAACCACAGACTATGGCTTTGTTTGAGGGAAAGATATCACCGAGCCAGTACATGAACTACTTCAGTATGATGACGGTGTTATTGCAAGGGAATAACGCCCTTCTCACTCGAGTGTTCAAAGGCTGTCTCTCGGGAGTGGCTTATCAGTGGTACCATAGTCTTGCGGACAACTGTATTACTTCCTTTGAAGATTTCAAGACTTTGTTCTTCGCGCGATTCTACGAAGGAGGGATGGACATGTCTATGTCCTCTCTCATTGAAGTAAAGCGGAAGGAAAAAGAGAACGTTCGCACTTTCATCGAACGTTTTCGTCAAGCCACTTTGCAAATGCCTCCGGGAGTTCCAGACTCAGCATTGGTGGATATTTGCAGGAAGAATCTTCTTCCAGTAATCTTGGTATTCACAGGACCATATTAGTTCCATGATTGGCCCTCGTTCATCATCTCAGTGGTAGCCGATGAAGACAATAGTCGGGAGGTGCGTGATAATGGAATTATAATATCTACCTCTGATAGAGACAAGAGGTCATCCTCCAACAGCGACCATCCCCGTGGTTCCAAAGGAAAAGAAGCTCTGGCGATCAATACGTCCAGGCAAAAGACTGCGGCAACCACACAGACGAAACCAGGGACTTCCAGGCCCATCGAAGTGTACTCTTTCGATGACGACGATATTCTGAGCATATTCGAATGTCTCGTCAAAAGCGACAAGATTACCCTTCCTGAGGTGAAGCGGCCTAATGAAGTCTGCAGTACTAATAACCCCAAGTACTGCATTTTCTATAGGTACATACATCACCCCACAAAGGCGTGTTATGTACTGAAGAGGAAAATCCAGGAGTTGATCGATGCTAAGGCCATCACTCTGCGCAACAGCGAGAAGATGGTCACAGCCAACATGATCTCTCTCCAATTTGGCAATCTGTCTCCCCAAGAAGTTCCGGATGGTGTTGTACCTATTTCTCGGACAACGATGAACATAGTTAATCTTCCTCCAGCTAGGGGTCAAAATCATGACCTAGTACCCCTAACTACCCAGCGAGGCAAGATTATGTGGGTTCATCCAGATCTGGTGTCAGAGATCAAAGAAGAGACTCAAGATGCTAAGGCTAAGTCTAAGAAGTCCTCAAAGCATAAACCATGTCATATGGTTGAGGTATCCTCGACATCAGAAGAAGAGGTTTTGTCTATTGGAACCCGTTCAGGGAAAGCCTACCTCAAGGACTATGGAGGAAGTCAAGAAGAAGCATCGGCAGACGCTTCAGCTGCCAAGCCTTCAGAACCGGAACCTGTCATACCAGAGGCTGGTCCTTCGAGACCAACTTCAGCGGACAAGGGGAAGCAAAAGGAAATGCGCTTCGATAAACCTTTGAAGAATATTCAAAGCAAAGGTTTAGAGAAGCCGTATAACTTCGATATCCTGGCCCAGTTGGCTCATACACCAGCCAGGTTGTCCATTTTTGAATTATTCAGGCTCTCTAAAGACACTCGTCAAGCCCAGAGTGAAGCATTAATGCAGGCAGATGCATACTTGACCCAGCTCAAGTCCCCTGATGAAGAACCTGTGGTATGTCCTCAATGCCATAGTGTGATGGAGGTGGTCCCGAATATCACTTTCACTCAAGATGACATGTTGTTGAAACACAATAAGCATGACAGACCCCTCTATTACACCGGATATGTCGGTTCCATGAAGGTTGACCGAATTCACATAGATTCGGGATCATCGATCAGCATCATTCCTCATAGTCTGCTCAGACCGCTGAGGATTCCTACCAGCGAATTGGCTTACACTACCACTACAATCGTGGGTTTCAACGCCAGGAAAAGTAAGCTGTTGGGGAAGATTCATCTGAGGATCCAGATTGGCGACCTCAGATCAGTGGCTACATGTTATGTTATTGATTCAGAGGTGTCCTACAACATTCTACTGGGCAGACCATGGATCTACGACCACAACATCGTGCCTTCGACTCTACATCAATGCTTTAAATATGTAGATGCCCAAGGAACAGTAAAAATAGAGTTTGCTGACCTTAACCCGATTAAAGGAGTAGAATCCTACTACTCTGATGCCATGTTGTACACCCAAGACTACATGGAGGAGGTGTCAAGCAAAACAGAGGAGGAATCCCACCGGGAGCCAGAAGAACCCTCTACCGAACAACCATTGTCAATCAAGGTGAAAGGGCAAACTACTCGTCCGAAAGTCATGGAACCCCTGGCTATCCACCTGAACAAAACCAAGTCAGAAAACAGAGATGATCCTCTAGTGATCACTTTGAATCAGAAGCCTCCACCCTTGGTCATCAACATTCGGCGCAACAAGCAGCCGATTGATGTAAATATAACCAGGAACGTGGTTTCTGATGATAATAAAGATCCTCTTTTCCAGTACATTGACGCTCAAATTCCTGATCAGGAATCCTCTCACCATAACGATATAGAACCTATAGCACAAAGATTCTTGAAAGCTATAGATTCCTATCATCCGTATGTGTGGGAAGTAGCGTCACCATCTAATGTCATCACGACATATGGGCCACAGGAAGATTCTATCTTTATTGTCCCACCTACTCGCAGCGGTCAGCGTTCAATAGTCTTCGGTCGCATGCGCAATAAACCGACTGTACAAGAAGATTCTCCCAATGACGATGCTGGTAAAATGTAGGTTCACAGATATAGCCCGCAAGCTTTGAAGATTATACAAAGTATGGGTTATAACCTAAAACTGGAACCAAGCCTCAACTACGGGAAAAGCAGACGAATGCCATTGCACGGTGATCCCTACTGTCAACGAACTCGTTTTGGGTTAGGGTATACCACCTCCCTTGCAACTTCTGAGTCAAATGAGGATATCTCTTCCTCTTCTTAAGGTGGTTCACCATCTTCTAGCTCATCAAATGATCCCGAACGAGCATTATCAGTAAATATGGTATTGACAGATTCTCTCGAAGCAGACGAACAAGAATCTGAACCATTTGAGAATGACTCTTGGGCTCAACATATGGATACACAATGGAAACTCCGGTTCGAGCATAGAGAACCTCCCACTGAAGATAAAGTTATCCAAATTAACGTTGGGGATAAACTTTTGCCAAAACCGATATTTATCAGTAATAATCTTTCCGAAGAAGAAAGGAAAGAAATGATCCAGCTGATAAGAGATTATATCGACGTCTTTGCGTGGAATTATGAGGATATACCAGGTCTCGATCCAAAAGTGGCTACTCATAAGCTTAATATATTACCCAATTTGAAGCCTGTAAAGCAGCACCAATGCCGGTTCTGCCCAGATATGATGGACGCCATTGAAGCTGAAATCAAGAAGTTGATAGCCTGCGGCTTCATCCGGGAAGAACAATATTCCGACTGGGTCGCCAATGTTGTCCCGGTCATGAAAAAAATGGGAAAGTACGTGTCTGCATAGATTACCGAGATTTGAATGCAGCCTGCCCCAAGGATGAATTTCCTCTTCCCATTACAGACGTCATGATCGATAATACATGCGGTTTTGAACGCATGTCCTTCATGGATGGATTTTTAGGATACAATCAAATCAAGATGCATACTAAAGACGAGAATCATACTGCCTTTCGGACATCATTGGGGGTATATTGCTATACGATCATGCCCTTCGGACTAAAAAATACCGGAGCTACGTACCAACGAGCTATGAGTAACATATTCCACGAGCATTTATGCAAAACAGTAGAATATTATGTAGACGATATAGCTGTCAAAAGTTACGACAAGGATAATCACATCCAAGACCTGAAGATAGTGTTCGAGTTGATGCACCAACATCAACTCAAAATGAATCCTACAAAGTCCTTTCTGGGTGTATCTAGTGGCAAATTTCTGGAATTTGTTATTACCGCTAAAGGCATTCAAGTGGACCCTGATACAGTCAAGGACATCTTAGAAATGCGACCACCCCACAATCTGAGAGAACTCAGGGGATTTCAAGATCGTCTGGCTTATATCTGGAGATTCATATCTAACCTCTCTGGAAGATGTCAGCCTTTTTCTCGTCTCATGAAGAAAGGTGTATCCTTCGTGTGGGACGAAGCCTGTCAGCAAGCATTTAATGACATCAAACGCTACCTCACTAATCCTCCAGTTCTGGTACCTCCCGTCATATGAAGACCATTCTTGCTGTATGTTCGAGCAATGGATCATTCTCTGGGAGCTCTCCTCGCACAGAAGAACGATGAGGGTCATGAACAGGCTATCTACTATTTAAGCAGGATGATGGTCGGAGCTGAACACCGGTATAATCCAGTGAAAAAAGAATGTTTGGCCCTAATGTTCGCCATTCAGAAAATGCGACACTATATTACAGGCCAGACTATTCATATCATCTCCAGGATCAATCCTCTTCGGGTATTGATGAACAAGCCAAGCGTTCTTAATTCCTGACTCGCGACTTGGGCGATGTTATTAATACCGTATAATATGGTGTACGTCCCTCAGAAGTCCATCAAAGGCCAAGCATTGGCTGATTTCCTAGCTGCTCATCCAATTCCAGAAACCTCCAAACTATACGAGGACATTCCCGATGAAGTTACAGAATATAATTCTGTGATGGAGAGTGATGCATGGCAACTATTCTTCGATGGGCCTCTAGGACTGGTCCCAAGGAAAATATGGTTTCAGGAGTAGGAATCGTCCTGGTTACTCCTGAGAAACTCGTCATCTATCGAGCATATTCTCTTAGCGAGCCCTGCTCTAATAATGTGGCAGAATATAACGCCCTACTAATCGGGCTCCAAGTCGCTAAAGAATTAGACGTCGCATACCTGGAAGCTTTCGGTGATCCTCTGCTGATCGTCAATCAAGTCAGAGGAATATATAAACTCCGGAATCTAGATCTCATCCATTATCACCAAGCAACGATCGAAATAGCCATGTCTTTCAAAGGGTTCTTCCTAGAGCATGTGCCTCAATCTCAGAATCTGGAAGCTGATGCCCTAGCCAGTCTAGCTGCAGATTTAGCGATTCCTATAAGAAGGCAGAATTCGGTGATCCTTCTTAACAGAGATTTATTCTGTGTGAAAAATAACTTTCACATAGAATGCAGCTACGCTGTGAACACAGATCTTCCAAAGAGTGACTGGAGAAGTCCCTTTATAGATTTTGTAGCATACAGAATCTTGCCGGAAGACCCTAAAGAAGCAGTATCCGTCAAAAGACGATCATTACGCTTCTATTTTGATGCGTCTTCATAATATTTATATCGCCGGACTTATGACGGACTATTATCATGATGTCTATCTGGTGATAAAGCACAGCGGATTATCCTTGAAGCTCACGATGGCATATACGGAGCACATCAACCCGGTCCTAAGCTACAGGATCGTATCAGGAGGATGGGCTATTACCGGCCTACTATGATCATAGATGCAATAAAATATGCAAGACAATGCAAAGCCTGCCAGGTTCATGCAGATTTTATACATCAACCTTCTGAACATTTATATCCTACGGTGGCATCCTGGCCTTTCGAAGCATGGGGTATGGATATCATTGGTCCTATTCACCCATCTTTTTCTAGAGGTCATCGGTTTATATTAGCCATCACTGATTATTTCTTCAAATGGGCAGAGACGATCCCTCTTGTTGAGATGAAGACATCTAACGTGATCAGCTTCATTAAGCATCACGTCATTTATCGTTTTGGGATTCCTCGAAGGATAATTCATGACAACGGGCCTCAATTCATCAGCCAAGTATTTTACCGATTTTGCGATAAAAATCGGATACAAAATGTGGCCTCTACGGCATACAATCCTGCTGCTAATGGTTTAGCGGAAGCTTTCAACAAAACCATTATCAAACTCTTGAAAAAGTTCATTTTTTCGAACAAAAGAGATTGGAATGAGAAGCTAGGAGAATATCTTTGGGCTTACCGCACAACGGTACGAACACCGACGGGTTGTACCCTATTCTCACTGGTATACGGGAGTGAAGCAGTCCTCCCCATCGAAATTCAAATTCCGTCACTCAGGATAGCAGTGGCTAATGAGTTGACTCAGGAAAAGAATGACCTATTAAGGCTTCAAGAGCTAGAAGGATTAGATGAAAAATGCCTTCAAGCCCAACAGCACATCGCATTCTACCAGGCACGCATTTCCAGAGCTTTTAATCAAAAAGTAAAGAAAAGAGTGTTCAAAGTTAGCGAGCTAGTTCTAGCCGTAAGAAGGCCAATGATTATTACTCACAAGAGTAAGGGTAAATTCTAACCCAAATGGGAAGACCCTTATGTGATCGAGACGACGTTCTCAAACGGCGCTTACAGATTAGCCAAGCCTAACGGAGACTTGTTAATGGCTCCTATCAACGACAAATTCCTAAAGAGGTACTATGCTTAATCTCCTTTGCTCAAATGGAGTATGGTGAAGATCTCATTCTGACAATACTACTTCCAAAATAAAATTAGTTGGATCATATTCTATCATGTCCATATAACCTCTGAATAGATATGTTTAACTAATTTGGAACTTCAAGACCTATCACGTCCATATTACCTCTGATAGTATTTTGTACACAAATTTAGTTGGATCATATTCTATCATCTCCATATAACCTCTGAATAGATATGTCCAGCTGAAGCTTACCGAAAGTATATCATGTCCATATTACCTCTGATATCACTTTTACCCTAGTCTGTCATTTATATTCCAAAATAATGGGTCCACAAAGTCAGATAAAGTCTCTTTATTATTCCCAAAAAAAGCAAAATTACATATGAAAGCAAAAGGTACATTATTTGGGGGGAGCAGTTAAGTCACGAATTTGCTGCGCCAGAGTAGCCATTCTCTCATCCCTGGAGTTCAAGACGTCGGCGCGATCCCGCTCCAACCTTGCCGCCTCATTGTTCAAAGCAGATAGGTCGGACCGAGCATGTACAAAACCTGCGTGGATGACACCCACATGTGTCAGGTTCTGCTGAGCAATCTCCATTCGATCCTTCAGCACATCTCGGGTTGCCGACAAAGAGAGAGCCTTCTCCTCTTCTTGAGCGAGCTTATCTTTCAATTTGCAGACCCTCGCTGTCTCTTCCTCATATTCGGCTTCGCACTGAGTCAGCTGGGGAATGACATACTCCAATTTGACACGCTCATGATCCATCTCCTACTGTTGTTCCTGGACGGATTTGTTCAGAAATTCCATTTCCCAGCAAGCTCTGCAGTTAAGGAGTCATACCTAGCTTGTACGAGACCGTCAATGCTGCCTCGAGATAGCTGCAAATAATCATTAATGGGTTGTTCTAAACCATTAACTATCTGCTCCAGTGTATCAGCTCTCCCAGCGTCGTTGAAATCTCTGATCGGCACTATCGCAAACTGGGAGGACCTCCTCAGAGCCTCGAAGCCTAGATTCTTCTCCAGCACCATTGATATCAGCGTTTTCAAGGTGGTATAGAAAATACTAGTATACTGCTCAGTCAGCATGGCTAGATCCGAATGGACGCTGGGAGTGGCTACAATATCGACGAATCCCCCTCCAGGAATGACTGTAGACGATATTGCCACAGTCGTCGCCTCAACAGATGGCACGGCAAAAGAAGAAGCGCCAACAACGGACGAAGTGGCCAGTGTACTCAAGGAGGCATTGTCGTAATAACAGGCTCATCCTCCTCTCGAGATATCGGAACCATTTCGGGCGAGCCGGCACCCGAAAATGTTTCCTCTTCAAAATCAGGCACCTTCGTATCATAGACAGCAGCGAAATCAAAGCCGAAAGTTGCGTCGACGCTGTCCTTCCCGTAGATGTCTTCTCCTGAAAAGAAGACGAGAAAATTAATATCAATATGATGTTAATTTTTTAAAAAGAGGCATAAAGACGATATTTACCCATGGCCGATGGTGCATATGTCGCATCTGCAGCCAGTACAGCTAAATCATTTCTTAATGATGCTAAGCGAGCTGTCATACCTGGAGAAGGGGGTATGCCAATTGATACTAGCAGGTATTCTTCCAGGTCTTCACCAAGATCCACTCGAGGCTCATTGGGTGGAATCTCGCTGGGTATACATACAGACGCGGCAGGGGTTTCTCCCGTTGCTGGTCTGGATAAAGATATCTTTATTTGGCTCGACCTCGAAGGCGATCTCGTACCACTACCTGAAGCGGTAGCAGCGACAGCAGCCTCGAGCAAAGATTCTTCGGCACTGCCAGCCGGAACTGTGGAGGTTCCCTCTCTAAAAGGCGAGGAACCTCTAATCAAAGGATCGTCCCCAACAGGAGAAACAACATGCTCACTTCTAGGAGCCTCATCATGGGAAGCCTTGTCAGGACCACCAACAATCTTCTTCTTCTTACGAGGGGAAGTCTCCTTCAGAATAGGAGCTCTTCGCTTACCAGAGATAACCAGAGGCCCTGCAGGTGGAGGTATTTCGCCTCTCGGTACTGCCAATAAAGGCTCATCTGGATTGACAGAATCCTCACCCTCATCAGAGGAAACTGATAGGACTTCGTCTCTTCCTGCTGACTTAGAAGAGGGCATCCTAAAACTTCCACATATATCAAAATCACGATGAAAGGTATTGGTTGCCACATAAAACTGGGCATACGAATGGAGGATGCGCAACTCCATGGAGAGTGAAGTTGCGGGCGCAGTAAAAGCTGCTCCAGTGCAACCCATTATGAAGGACCGCCATCCTCTCGCTCCATCAATAAGTCCACCACTGGACTTAAAGCTGGTGACGACATTGCCCACATGCAATTGGTCATACCCAAACTGCCTGGCGAACCGACAAGGCAGGTAGGGCTCCAAGAAGCATTGGTCTTCACTTCTGTACAATAAATGGGAAGGTCTAATGCAGACCAACCAATTAAAAGCTTCAGGAGAAAGAATGGTCTTCCCTTCACCTGAGTCCTGAAGCCTGCTCCCCTATTGATTGAGATGTACAGAGGGGACAGTGCAGAAGAGCTTCCAGTTGTGAGAAAAATTTAGTGTCCGCCGACAGTCGAAAACTGTGGTCACATTCCAGGAGAAATTCTTGTAATTCAATAAGAAATTACTCCCCGAACTACTGCCAGGACCGGGAGATATCACCCTGGGGTTATGGAGAATTAACCATCCCATAAAATACAGGAACGATAATTCTACCCTGGGAAAGCTGTCATGCCGTGTTTCGTCGGCAAGCAGCCCATCAGTAATGGCCCTCAGGCCAGCTTGTATGCGGCATACCATGGCAGGAAGCAAGCCCAGTCTTGCCCCGAACACCAGACGCACTGCAGGCCATAAGGTGTTGGGGTGAATGCGATCCGAAGGTGCAATGCCTGGTACTACCAATCGGCGCAGCCATATAGAGAGGAAGCCAGCAAGTTGAGCTTCTCGTGACAGAGGCCTGCGGCAATGCCTCAAATAACTATAGGCTTTAGTGCCCGCAGGATATTTTTCTATCCCTTCGTCGAAAATTTGATCTGAAGCCCCAGCGTCTTCAATAAGGTCATCGACTACTTGAGCACTAAGCACACTCAGAAAGCTCAAAGGCCTATCCCTGCTATCCACTACTTTGTCTGGCTTAGCAGTCCTGGCCTGATGGAAGAAGAGGTAGGACGCCCATTTGTTGGTATGAGCCAAATCAGAGGGCTCATTATAGAAGGTGGTGCACACTAGGTAGTGACACATCAGCTCCTGGTACACTACCACTACCCGAGGGTCTGTATCTCCCAGCTCCCAGTTTGTGGGAATATACTCTTCATAAGGAGTATCCCCCATTGGCAGTCTTAAATTTTTTGCCATTTCGTAAAGGGCCAATCCCATCTCCCCAGTGGGGTGGCGAAAGTCCCGGTGAGCGAGATATATTGCTCCATCAAAGCCAGAAATAGGTTGGGGTTGAGAGGTATCCCAACACTGGTAGCACTCACAGCCACGTACAGACCAATGCTCTCCGGCTCAGTCTGAAAATGCTTCAGGGCCCAATCAGCTAAACGAGCCCATCGAAGATTTGTAGGGGTAACCCACCCATTGGTTCGAGGATTAACCTTGGGGTATACTCCTCCATGACCCATGAAGTTATTGCAAAAAGTCAGTAATTGAAGTGGTTGGAGTAGTGAAGTGTCTTCACTCGGGACACTGCCCGGATACAATCCCCTGAACGGCATGACCGGGCCGGAAGGGTGGCTTACAAATTACCCTTGGTCGGATCCTTTCTGGTAAAATATCTTCCCCGGTTGGCCATGGAGATTGGGAGTCAGAGTCCACGACATCCTCCTGGAATGCGTGGCATGGAAGAATGCCGAGATAGGATAATCTCTCAGCATCTTGGGCAGATACAGAACCAGGCCCCCGGCAGAAAAAATCTAATTTTCTTTCTTGGGCTTCGTCTGGGATTGTTTTTCAATCATATCCCCGAAGAGAAAAGCCGGTTTTATATATTGTGCCCCGTCTATATACGCCAGGGGCTCTCCGTTGATCATACTCAACAGCATTCGCTCTCCTTGAGATGATATCAGGATTCCCCTTCCTTCAGGATATTGGGGTCCAGAAATAGGAAATGTCACATGGGACAAATCTTCCAGGTAATTGGAGTGCAATATCCCAGCAGTAGAACCCATTACCTCAGCCAACGGAGATACATGCAAGTTAACTATAAAGTGCAAGAAAAACACGTCAGTTTCTATACTACACCTCATAATCTTGCAGCTTATGCCAAAGAGCAACAGTCTGTGCTTTTACACTAAGACTGTAAAAACTTGACTTTTTACGCTGGAATCTCATTCCAAGGCGTAAAATTCAAGATTGGTAGTATACACAAAAATCTGACAGTCTGTGTTCTACGCCAGACTGCCAAAGTTTGAGTTATTATGCCAGAATTCTCATCTAGAGCGTAACACTCAAAGTTTGTAGTATACGCCAAATTTCGACAGTCAAAGCTTTTACGCCAGAACTGCAAAAATATGGAGTTTTTACGCTGACACATTAGAAATGTGGGCATAAAAGATGAAACATCTATGTGCATTATCTTCCTCGAAGAGACTATCAGCACAGAAGATGACCTAGCACGTTCACGTACAACGTGTGCGAAGGGTTTTCTTCGTTCTTGTCATCCCAAAAGCTTAACCTATAACGCCCGGTGCACAGCTCGTCGGTGTGACACTTTGTTCAGAGCGAGGTTCGCCCTGCCCGACGGGAGTCGCTCTTGCTTGGGCAGAGGAGCGAGAAGAGGAGGCAGTCTTCTTTCCCTTAGAGGAGGAGATTGGTTTGGTGCCATTGCTAAAAACTCAGAATGCTCAGAGAAGAAATGAAGGAGAATACTCAAAGAGACGAAGGTTTTCTTTTGCAAAAGATAGGTGAAGAGTCTTCTCTCTGAAAGCCTTGGAGTATTTATAGAGTTCAGATGGACTCCTCGAATCCCTAACCAAATCCGATATTTAATATTCGGTTATGATTGGGGACTACGTCAGCCTATCACTTAGGGAAGGTGGACAGTCTGCGAATTCAAAAAGTTTTCGTGTAGAGCAGATTCTTGATTTTACACCAAGGAGCTTTTTACGCTCGGGAAGCTACAAATAAAACAGTTTTACGCTCAGAGGCTATAAGTCTATGGTTTTATGCCCGAATGCTTTTACGCTCGAGAGGGTATAAACCTACGACTTCACGCTCAGAGGCTACAAATCTATGATTTCACGCTCAGAAGCTTTTTACGCTCAGAGGCGACAAATCTATGACTTCACGCTCGAAAGTTTTCTTTTCAGAAGCTATAAATCTACAGTTTTATGCCCGGATGCTTTTATGCTCGGCAGCTTTTATGCTTGAGAGGCTACAAACTTACGATTTTTACGCTCATCTACACTACAGATTTATGACTTTTCACATATCCTAAAATACGCAGGCCAAAGTATGCGTATATCTGAACAAATCTTAAGGCGGTCAAACTACAAGGGTTCACGCAGAAGATACTCCTTCTTGGCCTCAAAATATCCCAAGTACCCAAAGTATACAGAGTTCAACATGGAAAATGACTCCTCTTCTTAGGTCGACTGGAGTTTTATCCAGAATCCAGCCTGAATATTTTCTCTACAGTTCAAGATGGCAACTCAGTTTTGACAGCCATTTCTCGCCCTATTTCAAGGGATTTTCGATAAATCATTCTTGAAGACGACGGTCTGAACAATAATTCTCCTTCTCAGAAGAGTGACAGTTCAGAATTCTACGCAGTTCCCCATTCTAAACAGTAGGACAGTTCGAATATTTGACTTAAATGCTAAACAAGTTTTCTGCGCATCTTCAGTTATGCGTAAAAGACAGGACGGAACCTAATACTCTTTTTATCCGAGTCGGCGTAAAGTTATTCAGACGTGTTGAAGCTACACATATTCAGACTTCATCACAGCAAAAAAAAGATAAAATCATCAGATATGCAAAAGAAGACGATTTTATTACATCATGATTACATATGAGAGAAATCCAGTCTACAAAGGGTTTTTTTTTATCTTCATGATTACATATGAGGGAAATCCCGTCTACAAAGGGTTTCTGATCCTCATTTAAAGATCATGCCCAGAATCTGTTCTGTCAGGTTCTAGCATTGGGGGAGATCTTTATCCGTCTTCTACAGCAGTTCATCGACTTCCACAGTCGATGAACAAGAAAATGATTAATGGCGGGAGGATACAACTGGGCCTGTATAAATTATTCAAGAGCCCATCCTCCATACGCCATGACAGATTAAGTTGAGGTGTTAGACCCAACTCAGTACTGGAAGACAGGGCTAGTTTGTCTGCCCTCGTCCACGAACAACGGGAGAAAATACAGCTTGCAAGCTGTGTGGTCGAATGTGACCCTTCCTCTCTCCTGGACGAATCGCCATATGAAGTTGCTGATTATCCCGAGCAAAGAAAGCTATGATATCCTTCCATGATCCATCGTTGCAGAGGATATTTTCTCGAAGACGCCTTCTTTTTCGGCTCCTTACATGCTGGAAGAACATGATCTTCTTCTTCCTCAAGTCGACCTGACGAACTCCGACGATCATCTCTGTGTGGTGAAGGAAATATGGGAAGAACAGGTTAACTCCTCAGCCTTTATATAGGCAAAAGAGAACACACCGAATCCAAACAAATCCCCAAAACTTCGCCAAGAAATCAGCCTCGAGGAACGAGTCAAACTTGACCGTTTCATGCTTCATTCAAAGTGTTTCAAATTATGAGGAATTTGAAAACTTTGAAGGGGGTCTTGTACAAGCATAAAAAATACGCTGTAGAGTTATACTCAGTATTTCAGTACTGAGTGGCATAAAATATGACTTCAGAGTCATCGGCGTACAAACAGAGCTTTGTCGCTAGTACAGCATAAAATATAAGCTCCAGGATAATCCGCATAATGCAGTATTTCCAGGCTGCTTCAGCGTAAAAGGGTTGTTACATCGCCACTTCAGCGTAAAACTTATTCGCTTTTAATGCGGTGGGAAGTTGTACAGGGAACGCTTCGTATTCCTCGGATGAATCTGTCAAATCATGCAGTGAACCTGACTCCTGACAAAGAGTACTGCACGACTATCCAGACGATGGCTGTAATGATGGTGCGGCATAGAGACCCAAACCATCGTTTAGTGACATTTTCCTGATACAAAGTACTTTTACGCATACAAGGGAATACGCTGCCTAGTTTTACACAGGCAGATGTGAGCTTTTACGCTCAATAGAAGACAAAACGAACTGCCGCGTCAAAAGAAGCTCTTCGTACAGAGCTCGAGGCACGTCTCTGCATTTAATGCTCAGAATGGTGGCAGATCTTCGTACAGAGCTCGAGACACGTCTCTGCATTTAAAGCTCAGAATGGTGGCGGATCTTTGCATTAAATGCACAAGATTTGGTTATATTTTCAAAGACTAGGCGAGCCATGATTACGGCTACTACGTCCACATCATCACCGCATATTACGCCATCAGGCTATTTTCAGCTATAGGAGCACGCTGTACGCTATCTCCTTGAAATACGCATTTGGGCTATTTTTAGCCATAAGGAGCACGCTGTACGCTATCTCCTTGAAATATGCTAACTCAGGCTATAATTGCATTTGTGCGTGATAAGGCTATTTTGTCCAGAATACGCTCAAGGCCTTAGTCAAAGAAGGAGGATCAGTTATCTTTTACGCTAGCTACCTATCCACGCAGCATCAGGCCTCTACACCTACAAGGATTCTACGCCTATTTGGCTTCTACGTCAACCTGACAACTATTTGGCTTCTACGCCATGGTGACAGTTATTGACTTCTACGCCAACCTTTTCTACGCAAGGGACAGTTACCTACGTGGCTTGTATGCCGTTATCTTTGCAGCAGTTATACGCATTATCTCATAATGGGACACGCATCACACGCTTATTCAGAAGATCATCTATACGTGGGTGGCAGTTATTATATCTGCCACGTAAAAAGTGTCATACTCTCCACTATCCGGCTTCTATGTCGACTGGACGGTTATTGTCACTAAAACCCTATAAATAGAGACCTCTATTGATAGAGGTCCGAGGGGGAAGGGTCGCAAATTCCAGGGTCGAAAGGTCAAAAATTCTAAGGTCGGAAAGAGTTAAAAGAAATCGAAGAACAGAGAGAGAAGAGCTCAGACAGAGAGTAGTGATCGACGATTTTGGCATCAAGCATCCACTCCCTCTTACAATTTGAAGCATCTCCTTCTTCTACGGCACTTCTTCATCATCGTGTGGTCTAAGGGACAAAGTGATCGACTGCAGATCAGACTCCTATAGCAATATTTACCCAGATTAAAATTTGTACCTAACATCCTCGTATAGGATTAATAGTACTTCTTGTTTGTAAACCTAAGAAAGGGTTTTGTATAAACCTAGTTTTATTTCTTCCGTTTATTATCAAACACTCATTATCTTCTCTTCTCTGTTTATTCTTCTTCTTTGCTTCTTCTTCACTTCCTGCATCATTTCTTCCTCTCTTTCTCTCCTTATAATACGAACACACCAACCCCCACCAACCTTATTAAACCAACTAACTTATTAAACCAACTACCCACATTTAAACCAACATTGACTAAACCGATTATACAAACTAATACACCACAACCAACCACATTTAAACCCATTTAAACCGGGGAGCCAATATTTAAACCGAGAGACCATATTTTTGCAAACTCAGTTGTCCAAATTTTTGCCAACTCAGTTGGCGAAAATTCGTGTATTCTCGCCCAAAATTTGGATTTTCACCAACCCAGTTGGTGAAAATCAAGTTCTCCAAAATTATGCCATCTGGATTGGCGATATGTATCAAATTTTAATTTTTTTAAAATTTCTATCATTATATTTAATTAATATAAAATTATTATCGGTACAGTAAATTTTCTCTTACAAATAAGATAAGACAAGTGATGCTTTACAATTTTGGCTCTTCTCAATCTCTTTTTCTCCTCCTCAGACTCCACATATATATTATAATGCCATGACTTGATCTACCTCATAAACCCGTCGATCGTGACAGTTCGACCGGTGGCACTATTCGTCTACCGTCGAACTTACTTTCTGATCCATCAGAGTCATCGGAGTTTCTTGTCCTCGCGTACGTGATCACATGTTTTTCGTACGTTGTCTTATCCCAAGATGCACCTAATCGCTAGCTCGGGTTAAGGCCTGTTCTTGGCATGTTCGGTGTACAAATGCGTATCAGTCGGTATCGATCGAACCCGGAGACTGTCACTGCGGATCTTTATTTGTTCCTATATCTAAAAAATATGTATGTATAATGTAGGAATGTGCACTTAGACACGAACACGGGCTCAAGGGCACAAAGTTGGCACTTTTTTGGCCCACTTTGCACTTAGCATGTGACCTGGCGCTATGTTTCCCGGTGCAATGCGGTGTCACGCCCCAGTCCCAAAATACGTAGGACTAGGAATACATAAGCATGACAGTCGTATGTATATGGAAACTCCAATATATGGAAACCATAACACATACATACGCTGTATTATGAATAATAATTCACAAGTGGTATAGATTTATGTCATAAGTCACAGGACATAACTAGATCTCATCCACAGAATCAAATAACCAATCAACTATATAACTGAATCAAGTATAAAATACTTGATAAGAATAAGTAGTTAGGTAGAGACAAATCTACTACCAAACTAGAATATAAGAGAAACCAAATAAGTACATCTAATGAACAATGAGACTCGAAGAGAAGACCTCCTCGAAACAGAGAGAAGTAGCAAGTCCTGATCCGTTCTCCTGCGAATAGTCAAGATCGTCTACGCCTGAAAAGGGACCAGGTCCTCAGAGGGACGTAACAAGATAGATAGAAGCATGCCAATTGAATACAGTAAAATATGCATAATAGACAGAAAATATATAATTACGATGTACTAGACAATCTATATGAAAATGCATAGTGAGGACAACCTTTTCGGTGTATGGGTAGGTGTAGGATACTCTATCTATCTCAAAACTCACACACACATCTATGAACATCAGAAGCCGTCATACCTCAAGGGTAGCGACCAGCGCGACACAACTACCGTAGTGCGTGCTAGTTACTACGGTTTACCAGAGTGGGTATAGTCCATACGCCTACTGATTGTCCTTCCCTCCCATGATACTACGTGTCAAGTGTGTGTCAACATATATACTATATAATTATGACTGAAAAAATACATATATAATGAATATATAAAAATATGATAAGCATGCAAAGTACTGTAAGCAATTTGGCAAGGTATACTTGCCTGACAAGAAAGCTGCAAAGTGTAAGCATCCAGACGTCAAGCACAAGGGATCAGAAACTATAACATCAGAATGAACGTCTTCGGATGCTGAAATAAACATCACCAACGTTTCCAGAATAAGCGAGATAGCTAGAAACTACTACACTTTCATCCAATTTGGACACAGGGACAAAACGGTAATTTTAGGTCAAAGCGGAGTCCACATGTGGCCTACTTTGCACCGAACTGCGTGCCAGAGGAAAAGATCTCTAAATTAGACAAATTATAGGTCAAACAAATTATAAACATCGATACAAACTCAACGGTATGTCCAATTTTAGACTCCGGTGAGCCGGTCACAAATTTGCCCTTCAAGTCAAACCGTGGGGCCCGCGAATAGGCAGCTTGGTCAACTGTGTCAGAATCGTATGAAACTTGGTCACAGGACCAGCATGATACCATAAATCCAATGGCGTAAGTTTTGTCATATTCTGACGAGCGTACACAAAGTTGAGTGGTGTTTTACAAAAGTCGCGATACAGGGATTTTTTTACGGATACGGGTTGATTCCGAGGCGCACACACGTCCGAATCAATTTCCACAAAAGTTCACATGTCAGGACATACCATACGCACCTTTCGATGTAATTGGTACACGACGTGGCGGTCCCGTTTGGCGGGGCACGCTCCGCATCACAAATTCTAATATTTTAAAAACAAGTTTTTCTGATATTTCTACCTAATTTATCTCTGGTTCTAACACAAAATAAATAAACTAATTAACAAGAAATAATCTTGGTTATATAAGGTTTACACAACAAAAAGTATATTATGATTTGGATGTCTATGTTGGAAGATATCGGTCTCAAAATATAGGTCGTTGGGGCAGTTCATAACAGTTTAAAAATATAGTTTTTACTCAACTTGGCTTCGATTTCTACCTGGTTTTTAATGCTGCTCAAATAAAACTAATTATTGGAGTTTAGAGGGGGATAGGTTGTGATCATACCGACGAATACGGATCAGAAATCGGTCGAGAGATGAGACAGAAAATGGCGCGTGAAGAGGCAGTCGTCGCTGCATGTGGGTGTTGCGGATGCTCGCGCGGTTGTTGTCGCGACCAACGCTGCGGCTCTCCGGCGGCGGTGCGGGGTTCAGTTGGTCGAGGTCGGTGGCGTGGAGGTGTAGACGTCAGAGGTTAGGGTTAGGTTATATATATATATATATATATATATATAAATCTAAAAAAAAATATTTGTACCCAAAAATAAATTCTAAAAATCTATCACTCTTCTACAAGGATTCCTAAAATAAAATAAAATAAAAATAATAAATTTTTTTTGCAATAATTCTAAATGAGTATTTATCTAGGTAGTTAAATCAATAAATTATATTTTCTAATTAACTAAGAAATAATATAAATAAATTCATTGATTAATTAAATAAATATAATATTTAAAATTAGGGGGTTTTATATTCTACCCAACTTATAAAAAATTTGTCCTCGAAATTAACACTAACACATATTCGTAATAAATCACTATAGCTATTAACACTTTATTGCTAGTTTACAGCGCTTCCTAAAAGGTTATGGTCAGCCATCCTAACACTTTTCTCCCTTATTGTCTATACACTATTCTTTTATCCTCTAACTCATCTACACTATCCAACTTACAAGAATTCTACTAATAGTCAAAGTCTTTTGAGGCTATTGTCTAGGTTGTAAGGCGAGTTTATTCATTGGGTCGAGAATTTTGAGATACTTGTCTAAAATCTCATAACCATAATTTTTCTATGTAACCGTCAAGTATCGTAGTCTAATACTGCCACGCCACCTGGCTATTATGTCTGCAAATAATTTGACTACTCTACTATAATGGTCTAGCTGCAGTTGTCGCTACCTTGCCAGCGATTTATCATAGTCATCAGTTCGTAACAAGTGCCTTCAACTCTTTCCTAATCTTAGTCTAAGTTTTAGGGCAATAATTAAGGTCTTAACTAACTTATAAAACTATTAGAAATATGAACTATTTCTACAATCCAACTAGTTCATGTTAGACTAAAGGATGCTACTTAAGGTTTAAAAATAATAAGAGAATACAGATATTGTAATAGTGCATATACATAAAAGTTATCATTATGAACTCAACTTTTTAGTTATTAATTATTACTAACCCAGTTATATTTTAATTAACAAAATAAGGGTGAGGTTGAAGTAAACCAAACAATTCATGATGGCACAAAAAGATGCAACTACGATAGAAAAAATTAAGCATGGGTCAAGGAATGGATATGGAAGAGAAGATAAGCAACCCAAGGGGACGGGATGGTGATAGGAAGAGGATATTATTATTGCTACTCGTATCGTCCATTAGCATCGTGGGTATGCCATCTAGTTAAAATATTAACATATCCTCAAAAGTTTTAATACTAAATATATCACATTGTGATATGCCCTTAATCACAAAAGATAGTCACAAAGTAATATAATTGGCCTATAGGGTATATTTAGTACTCTCTGTGTATCAAACTTATACCAAGCATGAGCGTTTGTCTTTCCGAAATAGGGGAAGATGAAAAACAATAATAAAGAATTTAAGGAGAAGGTGATAGAATACAAGTACGGGGTTCAAGACGATTTAAAGAATTCAAAAAGAGAGTTGTCAGGGCAGTTGTGGATTGAAATCTTATTTGGTAAATTCCTATTTGCATGCTTATATCAGTACAGTTATATAACCGATACAATATGCCCGAACATGTCTAGAGGGGAAGTATATTCGTCTAACAAGCTGAGTCAACTATATTTCAATCCACGTAAAATAGTTATGTGAAGAGCGAACCAAGTGCATTAAGGTTGATCAGATCATAATACGCTGATTATGATTTAGACAATGTATTAGTATACATCCCCAATAACACATATGTCATGAACAAGCTCGATAAAATAATAAGCTTGCAAAACTAGGCTATAAAATAGCAGCATAAGTGGAGATAGTCCAGAAAATATAAGTATGCGGGATTATGATGAAGGAAGGTACAAAATAAATCAAATTTACCAAGAAGATAAGACTTGTCCGGTGTTGTGCCTCTATAGTTGCCATATTAACTTCTTGTCTAAGTCTATAATTGACCAAATGGGGGTATGGGCCTCTAAGTTCTACAGTCTGGGTAAACACTATCTTCTTATGCAAGTCTATAGTTGGTGTCATTTAATTATACTTCATTAATGGGTCAAAAAGACTATTTGATATTAGGTTATGAGGCATACTACCAAACTTACAAGAATTTAACTAATAGTATTATTGAATAATAGAGTGTGTATACCTAGTGTAAGTCACCTTCCTAAC
Source organism: Iris macrosiphon (assembly GCA_036927795.1). NCBI lineage: Eukaryota > Viridiplantae > Streptophyta > Magnoliopsida > Asparagales > Iridaceae > Iris > Iris macrosiphon. The sequence goes on from JAYESA010000003.1 coordinate 130,671,780, forward strand.
CCCTATCAAGCACGAAAGAAAAGATAAGATTAACGTTGTGAAAGGATCAAGCAAGATGCAAGACAAGCAATCAAATAAGAATGCAAAATAAAATCAAGGAAGGTAATTTAATAAGTGGATGAGATCCTATACTCTAATCCTATGCGCAGGCTTGCTCGGTACAGTAACATAAACGAGTCAATATGCTCTCGACCTGTATGAGCCACCACAAAAATATCTCATGTCCTAGTCCCAAAATATGTAGGAGTAGAAATACGTAAGCATGCCAGCCGAATGTATATGGCAACTCCAATATATAAAAAATTATAACACATACGTACGTTGTATTATAAATAACAATTCACAAGTGGTATAGATTTATGTCATAAATTATAGGACATAACTAGATCTTATCCACAGAATCAAATAACCAATCAACTATATAACTGAATCAAGTATAAAATGCTTGATAAGAACAAGTAGTTTGGTAGAGACAAATTCACTACCAAAATAGTATATAAGAGAAACCAAATAAGTATATCTAATGAACAATTAGGCTTGAAGAGAAGACCTTCTCGAAAGAGAAAGAAGTAGCAAGTCCTGATTCGTGCTCCTACGAATAGTCAAGATCGTCTACACTTGGAAATGGACCAGGTCCTCAGAGGGACGTAACAAGATACATAGAAGTATGCCAATTGAATATAGTAAAACATGTATAATAGACAGAAAATATATAAGTACGCTATACTAGACAATTTATATGAAAATGCATAGTGAGGATAAGCTTTTCGGCGTATGGGTAGGTATAGAATACTCTATCTATCTCATAACTCACACACATGTCCATGAACATCAGAAGCCATCATACCTCGAGGGTAGCGACAATCGCGAAACCAGAAATTGACATACCTCGAGGGTAGCGACCATCGTGACACAACTACCATAGTGCGTGCTAGTTACTACGGTTTACAGAGTGGGTATAGCCCATACGCCACTGATTGTCCTCCCCTCACATGATACTACGTGTCAAGTGTGTGTCAACAAATATAATATATAATTATTACTGGAAAAAAAAATATAATAAATATATAAAAATATGATAAGCATGCAAAGTACTGTAAGCAATTTGGCATTGTATACTTGCCTGGTAAGAAAGCTGCGAAGTATAAGCGTCCAGACGTCAAGCACAAGGGATCAGAAACTATGGCATCAGAATGAACATCTCTGAATGCTAAAATAAACATCACCAACATTTCTAAAAAAAGCGAGATAGCTAGAAAATACTACCCTTTCGTCCAATTTGGACACAGGAGCAAAACGTTAATTTCAGGTCAAAGCGGGGTCCACAAATAGCCCACTTTGTACCAAAATACGTGCCAGAGGTAAAGGTTTCTAAATGGGGCAAATTATAGGTCAAGCAAATTCTAAACATCGATATGAACTGAACGATATATCTAATTTTAGATTTCGGTGAGCTGGTCACAAATTTGCCCTTCAAGTCAAACCGTGGGGCCCGCGAATAGGCGGCTTGGTCAACTGTCTTAGAATCACATGAAACTTGGGTCACAAGACCAGCGTGATACCACGAATCCAATGGCACAAGTTTTGTCGCATTCTGAAAAGCGTACACAAAGTAGGATGGTGTTTTACAAAAGTCGCGATACGGGGATTTTTTTATGGATACGGGTTGATTCCGATGTGCACACACGTCCGAATCAATTTCGTGAAGGCCCACATGTCAGGACATACCATACGTACCTTTTGATACAATTGGTATACGATGAGGCAGTCCCGTTTGGCGGAACGCGCTCCGTATCAGAAATTCTAGTGTTTTAAAATTATGTTATTATGAGATTTCTACCTAATTTATCTTTGGTTCTAACACAAAATAAAATAAACTAATTAACATAAAATGATCTTGGTTATATAGGCTTTACACAACAAAAAGTAGATTTTGATTTGGATGTCTATGTTGGAAGATATCGGTCTTGAAACATAGGTCATTGGGGCAGTTCATAACAGTTTTAAAATATAGTTTTTTCTCAACTTGGCTTCGATTTCTACCTAGTTTTTAACGCTGCTCAAATAAAACTAATTAATGAAGTTTAGAGAGGGATAGGTTGTGATTATACCGACGAAGATAGATCAGAAATCGGTCGAGAGATGAGACAAAAAATGGCGCGTGAAGAGGCGGTCGTCGCTGTCTGTGGCTGATGCGGATGCTCACGCGGTTGTTGTCGCGACCGACGTTGCGGATCTCCGGCGGCAGTGCGGGGGTTCAGTTGGTTGGAGGTTAGCGGCATGGAGGTGTAGACGTCACAGGTTAGGGTTAGGGTTTATATATATATATATATATATATATATATATATATATATATATATATATATATATATATATATATATATATATATATATATATATATATATATATATATATATATATATAAGGGGGTGGGGGAGTGATGGGTCGCGGTACTGGGCCCAGGGGAATCCGCTGCTGTGGGCGGGTAGAGGGGTTAGCAACGGGCTTTAGGGATTAGAGTAGGTTTAAGGAATTAGTTATGGGTTTAAGATTTTAGGGTTTTAGTATCTCTTTTTCTTTTACTTAATACTATATATATTTATATAGTATATAAGGTATAAAAATCCAAAAAAAAAAATATTTGTACCTAAAAATAAATTCTAAAAATCTATCACTCTTCTACAAGGATTCCTAAAATAAAATAAAATAAAAATAATAGTTTTTTTGTGCAATAATTCTAAATGAGTATTTATCTAGGTAGTTAAATCAATAAATTTTATTTTCTAATTAACTAAGAAATAATATAAATAAATTTAATGATTAATTAAATAAATATAGTATTTAAAATTAGGGGATTTTACATGCAACCAAGGCACTATGCGGCCAGGAACTTTGTGGCCAGGCGTTATGCAGCCTGGGGCTATGCGGTCTGACGCTATGCGGGAAGGTTTGGATGAGCTAGAAGCATATGGAGGGGACAAGGTCTGCCATAGGCAGCACTTGCGACATTTTCTGCTCTGTGCAGTACAGCGCGCAGGCGGTGCATGGCTCTCTATGCCATACAGCTGCAGCTTTCGGCGCCTGGCGGCGCTGTCTGCTCTGTGTAGTACAACGCGCAGGCGGCGCATGTTGTGCGGTCAGTCAACGCCTATGCTATGTGAAGATTTGACACCCAAATTTTGTGAAATCTGGTCGGTCAGTGCTAGCTTATGCGGCCTGGAGTTTTCTCAGGCCGCATATGTGTTATTTTCCCCTATATATATAGAGAACCTCCTCTTTTATTGCAGGAGAGAGAAAAAATAGATAAAAATTTGAGAACACCAGATCATATGCAGCCCAGAGTGTCCCCCTCATCCATAGTACTTTTTGAGTATTTTTGAAGCAACATTGAGTGTTCCAAAAGTTCATTTATGAACTTGCTGGTTCTTGGGGACAAATCGTCTGTACGACGAATCTTGCTTTTAGCAACGATGGTTTTGACCACCCCGGCAATGAGCTTTTCTTTAGCATTTTTTTTGCTTCGTTCTTTCTTATTGTATCATCTGAAACGTAAAAAGAATAACATTTTCTTGTTACTAGTTGTAATCTTCATTATCTTCAGAGTTTGGTTGTAACCTGTTATTGGTTTGTGCTTCATTAGAATCAAGTTATATCTGATGGGGAACTCTTGTGTGAATCTTTGATCTCGACGACAACTTGGGTTCCAGTAGAGAGAGGACCTTCAGGTATCGCTAGTAGCTCTGCTATGGCCCACGTTCTACCATTTTTGATCCCTCTCGGGACTAACAATCTCAAAGCAAGATCCAAAGAAAGGTATAGAACAGCCGATCAAATTTTTTTGGCAACAATTTTTCACAAACTTGAGGATATTGACAGGATATACTTCGAACATTTGGATGAGAAAATGAGTCCTTTTTCAAATATTGAACGTGAGTTATCGGAACCTTCCATTTCCCAGGATGGAGGAGTTAGCGTTTGAAGGACGCGCATTCCAGTTGGAAGAAAGATTACAAGATGACCAAGGATTACAGAGTTTGCACATGACAAGACTTAGCGCAAGAGAGTTCTTGGCGGTTGGCAAGACTTGGCCGCATGACAGTCTCTTGCTGCATGGCAGTTTTTTGCCACATGGCAAGATTGGCGCATGGTGGCCTAGGTGCATAAAAGTTACTGCACTAGACAGGACTTGGCGCATGGCTGGAATTGGAGCTTGAAAGCAGAACCAATTCAAACAAATATAGAAATATATAACTAAACTTGGTTACTTTGATTACTTAACTTGGTTGCTATTATTACACATGTTGAGTTATCAAGCGTGGTTACTGACTGGTGGGTGGACACCGGTGCTTTCGGCCATGCATGCTCTATAAAAGAGCTGTTCACCAAGGAATAGCACTATCTAAGAAGAAGGTCTCTATCGCGAATAAGTGTCAAGCAGAAGATCTATGGATCGGGATTATGATTCTGGACTTCCGGCTTGAGGAAGGAATTGCTCTTATTGAGTTATGACGCATCTGACTAAGACATATCTTTTTCAACAAAGATGTCTATTTCAGAGATATCACTATGTTCAGACATAGGTAGTCAGGAAGTCATTTAGACGGATGATTACAAGTACAAATCCTATGGAGCTGGTGCGCTCAGATATCTGTGACTTCTATTCTCCACAAAGGGCCATGATGAAGTTTATCACTTCTTTCTTCGATGATTTCTCGGGATTTCCATCGTTCAGCTTAGAATATAAAATTGACTATGGAATATGCATCATTTTTTGGATTCATATCGTTCAACTTAGAATATAAAATTGACTATGGACATGCATTATTCTTTGGGATTGCATCGTTCAGCTTAGAACATGGAATTGACTATGGAACAAGCATCGTTCTTTGGATTCGCATCATTCATCCTAGATCATGAAATTGATTATGGAACGACATCTTTGTACTCTTTCAGTCCATTGAAGGTGCAGATAGGAAGGACGAATAGTAAACAATAATGATGACTTCTATATTGTTGTTCAAAAGGCCTTCTGGATTGTCTGTGGAAGAAGGTTGCACTTACGGTCATGTCCTTAGTACCGTTCGCCACTTCTGATGTAACTCTGGTTCAGAGTCAGATCCACATAAATATCGTTCGATTGTGGGCTTTTTTTGGAGGACCGTATCATCCAGAGTTGTTGGAACTTCTGTAGAAGAAGATGTAGTCCAGGAAGGAGTTATCTTTAAGAGATAACATTTGAACCAGAACTTGAAGAGCAGTCAGCAAGAAGACTCAGAAAGTCGAAGGACCAAAGATGATCTTATCACCTATCATATGGAGGTCTTACCACTTACCAATGATGAGGCGATAAAAACCAGGGACTCGATCTGCTGGGAGGAGGCATTCCATGAAGAGATTGACCCTATAACAACACTTGGATTTTTATCAATCTGACTGAAGGGGCTAAACCTAACAGATGCTTATAATCTTCAGTAGAAGAAAATGGAAGCAGACAGAATAGTTGAGTTCAAGACTAGGCTTCTAGCCTAGGGGTTTTTTAAGATACAAGGGACTGAGTTTCATGATACCTCGTTGAAGTGTCATATATCAGGATGATGATTATCGTAGATGCTATTCATAAGCTGATTGTTTAATCAGATGAAGGCAAGACCACAAGTGTTGGAGAAAAATAGTCATGAGAGATTCACCGACAATGGTCAAAATTATTATCATTCAGGTTTGAAGACAGTCTACGGGTTGGTGATCTAAAATACGGCCTGAAGCAAATCCCATGATATGGAAGCAAAAGTTTGATAAGTCATCTAGTCAAACACTACCAAAATATATCCAATTAGTGACATTTTTAGCGACGTTTACTTATGACATCACCATATTTTACGAATTTAGCGACATTATTTTATAACGTCACAGGACGTCGCTGTCAGAGACTGTCTGCGATGTTCTGCGACTGCAAATAATATTATTGAATAAGATGTCGCCAACTGTCGTCAGACGTCGCTATTATTTTTATTATAGTGACGTATAGCGACTTTAGTTTTCATCCGTCGCTAAATATTATAAAATCTGCGACGTTTAGCAACGTCAGTTTATGGTGTCGCTAATGTTTTCATATAGGTTAACAACGTTCATTTTTTCGCATCTCTCTCCAAAAATTTCACAAAAATTTTGACCTCCCGCGCTTGCGACCTAGCCCCGCGACACCCTTCGGCTCCATAAATCTGCCGCCGACCGTGCTCCCCCTCCAACCCCGGTCTCCACCAAGCTTCTCCTCCTCCACCGAGATCCTCCTCCTCTTCGGGATCCTCCTCCTCCACCGAGCTCCTCCTCCTCCGCTCTAGACACCCCCTCCTCGGTCAACCCTCTCCTCTTCGGCCACCCCTCCTTAGGTAAATCCTATCCCTAACTCGGACACACACACATGCATAAACTAACCCTAACCCCAAATCGGACACATACACGCGCGGACACACTAACACACACAGACACACACACACACACGCGGACACACACACTCGGACACACACATACAAGGACACACTAACCCACGCGGACACTAACCCTAATAAGGATATGGACACACGGACACACACACGCGCAGAGACACGCGAACACACACACACTTGGAAACACACACACTAACACACGCGAACACTGACCCTAATACGGATACAGACACACTAATACACGCGGACACACACAAATATGCAAACATACGCGGACACTCACACACGCGGACACACGCGAACACACATACACATACGGACACACTAACACACGCGGACACTAACCCTAATACAGATAGAGACACTAAACCTAGTAGTGGTGTCCTAGTGTCCATAATTGGATACTTAATGTTCGTATCATGATACGCCATGATACGTATAGCTAGATTTGATAATTTGTGTATTTTGGTGTCTCATTGTGTCAATTACCTATATATTGTATTAGATTTATTATTCTATGGGGTCATATCAATTCTATATATATTTTGGTGTTCCAATTAATATTTGTGTTATTTATTTGGTATCATAGTGTATTTGTGTAGATACTTGATTGTATTATGAGATTTGGGTATGTGTTTATGTGCATATAGTGAGGTGTATCATAGAAAATTAGATATGTGGCTATATATATATATATATATATATATATATATATATATATATATATATATATATATATATATACTGTGTGTATTTGTGTCTAAGTGTAGAATGTACCACTTGAGCACATGAGTGTTAGTAAGTGGTGTTGTAGATGAGTGCGTTGATGAGTAGGTGTTCCTGTGAAGAGAGGGTGTCAAATTTGTGTGTGTGTGTATGTTGCATTGTATTTGGAGAATGGTGTTGAGTTATCTAGGATGTATATGTGAGGGTAAATATATAGGTACCTAGATACAAGTGAGTATCGAGGGGAGATGTGTTGTGTTATGGGTAAGATACTAGGTAATAGGTTAAAGTACTAGGTAAATAGTGTCACCCCCATATTTCAAATTAGGGATATTTTTGTCTTTTCATAATTAATGTGTAAATGATTGCATAATATTTAATTATATTTAATAATGGTGATTTTATTTGATTGTTGTACTTTACCGTTGCTTCGATAATTAGAGCACTACACTAGCCATTGTCTTCCAACCAATTTCACACCCTTGTCCTAGACGTGCCAGACTTTTATTTTGATCCTTGTGTGACTCATAATTATGTCTTATTGTGCTTTATTTTAGGCGCACAACATTCATCGCAAACGACTACATTTAATTCGATATAAATCAAACTTTGTATCCTTGTGTGTTCCAATCGAAATTGGAGACACAATCTCGACCCATTTTGAGCAACCCAAATTAGGGTAATAATCTATTCTGAGTCTACTTCATTCATGATACTTGTGTCCCACTTATTTTTAGCCCCTTGTACTTCTAATTAATTTTAGAACACTACTTTCATTTATTTATTAATTAAACCATAAACCTCACTTTGTGCAATTTTCTAATTGTTGGGCACTTTTGTGCAAAGGTGCATTAAGGTATCCACCCCGTTGGATATGACACGTAAATAAACCCATTTACCCTTCATGTGAATTTTTCCATAATTTTTGAAAGTGTGTAATTTAATATCAACCTCCTTGAACCATGGCCCTCAAAACCTTGAACCAATGCATCCTAGCCTTCCATTTTTAAATCCATTTAAATCCTAGCCATTGAGATATCCATGACAAGGCCTAATCCCAAGAAGGCTTTGACCAAGCCTAATTCTAGTTTAACCCATTATACATATATATAAACATCCTTTCTTTTACTTTTTCCTTTCTTTTCAACCTAAAACCCATACACAGCCGACCACCCCTTTCCCTATTCATCTCCTTCCTCCCGCCAATCAACCAGAGCACAACTCACCTCACCGGGCTTCGTCGACCAACCCGCTGCCCTACCGCCTCGCCGTTCTCCTCCACGCTGAGCAAACACTGCCTCCATCCCGTCGCAGCAGCCAGCAAAACCCGACCGGCCCTCCTCGCATCAGTCGACATCCCGACGACCTCCCTCCACAACGCCGGACCTCGCCATCCCACTACACTATATGACACCCCTTCATCTCCCCACGTTATGACCGGAGAAGCCCGCTGCCATCCCGTCGACTTCGAACCCACCTGAATACCTGCATCAAACCTCGTCGGAGGACTCGCCAACCTACCTGAACTCGTCGAGCCGGCGATGACCACTGTGCTAGATCGGAGACCGCTGCCCGATGCTGCTCGACCGGCCATAATACGCTGAACCGACCGGAATGACCTGCCTGCACGATGCCTGGACCGAAGACGCTGCCAACCGCTCGACTGAACCGAGCACCCCGCGACAACCTTGACACGCACGTCTCATCCCACGTACACAGGTTCGAGTTCCCTCTTGCGTACATGTACACGTACGCGCAGACGCGTATTCTTCAATTATATGCATACGTATTTTAGCTATGATTAGTATACGCATATTGTATGGTATATGGGCGTATGTATGTATTAACATATGTATTAGTATATGTTTAAATGTAATATATATATATATATATATATACATGTATATGTATAGTATATTCTAAATTAGTATATATATACATATGTATATGTATGTATAAGTATTCCCTAGTATATGTTTAATATTTATACATATAGTATAAATTCTATTAAGTATATATATACATATATCTATTATATATATAATTAATGAGTATTATTGTATAAGTTAGTAATATGTATTATATGTCTATGTACTAGATGACCCGAGTGTAACTACGGATATCCCGTAGTTACATTGACCTGTGACCACGTAGCATGATTGCAGACTGCCATATATACATCGACGTACTGGCAAGACCCGTATCATTGACTGTCTGTTATGCACAGCAACTACAGACGTGACACCCCTAGCATAGTCTCTGAGATCATTGTGTTTTGATTGGGTGTGTTAGTGTAATGTCTGATGCAATATTGTATTATATGATATGTCTATAGGACTGTTGGATCATTCAGACGATACTTTGGAACCAGGACATTGGTATTGCCAGCTAAGGACCACAGACGAGTACATTCTCTGACAGTTTCTATTATGTTGATTATCTCTATAATTCTAGTTGTATCGCGTACATGATTCTGATACTGTTGTATACACGAGTTGGCATCATCGAGACCTGTCACGAGGAGTCGTGATTTAGAATCCATCGTGCTAGCTGGGGAAATAGGGAAATATTAGTAGCTTATGTGATCATACCCAAAATTTACATGAATCATAGCTCACCCATACCTCATGTCGGTGCAGCCTGACCATTACATGCCTCATAGCCTGTTATGTATGATTAGCCTGACTATTGCTTGCATCATGGCTATCCGGATGGTTAGCCTGACCTTACATGAATCATAGCTAGTCATACATAACAAGCCTGATCAGTCCCAAGCCGATCACGTGATATGCTGATGTTTCACACACTTAGTTTGATGTTCTTGACATGTATCTCTAGTATATTGATCTAGCATTCCTTATGTTCTAGTCATGGTTCTAGAATTCACTTATATATACCAGTTCATTATTCCAGAGTGCACTTGTATTCTTGTTTATTGCTAGATGTACATTGATGATGACATATGATCCAGTACTTCTTTATTCCAGTATTTCTTTATTCCAGTAATTCTTATTCCATTATTTCTTATTGCCAGTATTTATATATGTCTTGTATTTCTTTACACTGTGTTATAGTTTTTATCAATATATGTGGAACTGTTGTTAGTGCTTGTACTTTGTTCCAATCCTGACTAGATATTTTTTCTAGAGGAACTTGAGGATTTCTGTACTACACATTATGGACAGGGTATAGATGCAGACTACACATTAGAGATCTTAGAGGAGACTTTTTCTTTAGAGGAGATATTACCTGCAGCTATCTAGGCAGTATTTATCTTATGCACTGAGACTTATTTGAGGTTTATTGAGTTTATGTTTAGACTTATTCTTAGTTTATGTTGAGACTTGTTGAGACTTTATGTTGGACAGCTAGACTGTGGTTTATCTTATTTTGAGATATTGTGTTTGACTATGTCTTTCTCCTTATCTTTTATCATGCCTTTATACTTTTATAGTTGTCGTGATTGAGTTTACATTATGAGCTATTGTGAGATGTATATTGTCCTCCTTATGGAGATTGATATCATTGACGGATATTTGGTTATGTTAGTATTTATTGTGACCTAGACAGCGTTCTACCGCCGATGCTATGGCTTAGGCTGGACGTACCCGCGCACTCGTGCCCCGATACCGGGTGCGGGTCGTGACACATTTTTAGTGGTGGCCCATACAGGTCTAGTTTTGTAAATTGTGCGATATCGTGGTAGTGCGACAACTTAGTTGTACTGTTATGAGCCTGCGATAGGAAATAGGATTTAGGATGAGAGTATGCTCAATCATACTAGGAAATTTTGATCTTCACAATGCTATTCTAGTTGATTGCTTCCTTTAGAATTTTACTGTCCTTCCTTGGTGATATCGTATCTATCAGCTAAATTAATTCTTTTCGATCTGTCTTCAGGATGTCACCGAATACCAGATCTATGGGAGTGGGAGCATCAACTTCAGAGTGGTCTGCCACCTCTCGACCTAACGAACAGACACTTGGAGTTCCTCCTACATCTTCTGTTCATGTGGGAGTATTTGCAGCTAACGGGATTCCTCTTTCACCTGTTCAGAGGATAGCCCCAGCTATGACGGACAACCTTCCACCACCACGGACACCGATTCCCGGAGGAGTGCCCACTGACGGAGTACAGATGTTTGCACTGATCCAGGGCATGCTAGAGGCCCAGAGAGTAATAGCAGAAGCTCAGCGTGTTCAAGCTGAGGCTCAGAGAGTGCAAGTAGAGGCACACCAGGCGCAGACAGAACTGATGAGAGAGAGCATAGAAAATGCTCATCAGGTGGCTCTCCAGGCTGTGGAGAGAGTAACACGACAACCGCAGCATCCTGGCCAGCAACAATAGAGGCCAGGTACCAAAGTGGACTTTAAGAGGATGATGCCTCTAGAGTTCAAAGGCACAGAAGGAATACTCTATGCTGACGATTGGTTAGAGGACATAGAAAGAAACTTGTGCTTAGCACTGATTCCGAAGATTCTTCAGATAGAGACCGCTGGCAGTCAGATGCTTGATATCGTGCTGACGTGGTATAGTACAGAGCCAAGACTCGTCGTTAAAAGACTTACTTGGGAGGACTTTAAGGATCTCTTCAAGAAGAAAATCTTTCCTGACGTAGCTTTGGGAGCATTGGAAAGTCAGTTCCATGACTTAGTCCAAGGAAGCATATCAGTCGACGAATACGCCGCAGAGTTTTGCCGTTTGAGTCAATTCGCATCATCGATGATTCGAGACCCCGGAGACAGAGTACGAAAATTCAGGAAGGGATTGAATAGAGAGATCAAGTCTCGTACTTTGAGATAACGTACTGCTATATTTGAGGCTATTATGATGGATGTCCAGATAGTTGAAGATGACTTGGACCTCAGGCCCAAGAGAGGATGCGACACTTCTAGAAAAGCAAGTGGTAATACAGGACAGGCCAAGCGCCCACACTTTCAATAACAACAACAGAGGTCGTACCACCAGCAGCACCAGCAACAGGTACCAGTTCGAGGACACATCCAGCATCAGCAACCACAGAGATAGAATCAGCCCGTTGCCCAGTGTGCGTATTGCGAAAAGATAGGACATACTAGGAACAACTGCAGGAAGAGGTTGGGTACTTGTTTGTCATGTGGATCGTCAGAACATCAGCTGAGGGATTGTGCAGCTATTCAGACTCGCTAGGGAGGAGCAACAATTCAGAGAGGACCAGCCAGAGTACCTACTGTACCAGGGGCCAGCAAAGAGGACCTCTACTTTCACCATAGCAACAGAGGTTTGCTCATCACCAGCAGCAGCAGAGAGGAGCACCACAGGGACGAGCTTACGCCATGACTATTGAGGAGGCCGAGCCAGCTGGAGACGTAATTTCAGGTTCAGTTTCTCTCGATTCTATTCCAGCACTTGCATTATTTGATTTTGGCGCTTCCTATATTTTCGTATCTGTATCTTATACCCATAAGCATCATTTAGAAATGGAACCATTAGATAGGAATTGCAAGATCACGACAGGAGAAGGCATTATCCTAGTCTGTAATTATTGCAAGGATCGAAGAGTGTCATTAGAAGACAGAGAGTTGAGCGTGAGTTTACTCATCATGCCACTTCTGGGATACAATATTGTACTCGAAATGGACTGGCTGGGTAGACCCCATGCTTCTATAGATTGTCACAGAGGTAGAGTAGTATTTCGACCACCAGGAGAGCCAGAGTTTGAGATCACCAGAGGAGCAGAGGAGCAGAGGAGCGGAGCAGAGGCACTTTTTACGGAGCTAGGTGGGAAGAAGAGGAGTTACCATACCCACTGATAGCGGAGTTCCTGGATGTATTTCCAGAGGAGTTGCCAGGTTTGCCGCCAGACAGAGATGTTGAATTCTCTATAGACTTGATACTAGGAGCGGAGCCTATTTCATAACATGTCTACAGAGTTAACAACAATGAGTTGGTAGAACTGAAGAAGCAAGTTGAGGAGCTACAAGACAAAGGTTTCATTAGATCCAGTTCATCGCCATGGGGAGCACCGGTATTGTTCGTACCGAAGAAGGATGGCATGGTACGCATGTGTATCAATTATAGAGCTCTGAATAACCTCACTATCAAAAACAAATACCCGCTGTCGAGGATAGATGATTTTTTTGATCAATTGAGTGGGTTAAAGGTGTTTTCAAAGATAGACTTGAGGTCAGGCTATCACCAGGTGAAGGTGAAGAAGGAAGACATACCGAAGACAGCCTTTCGGACCAGATATGGCCAGTTTGAATTCACCGTAATACCATTTGGTTTAACCAATGCACCAGCAGTATTTATGAACTTGATGAACATGGTATTCCACCAGTACCTTGACAAGTTCATAGTGGTGTTTATTGACGACATTCTAATATATTCAAAGATCCCAAAAGAGCATGAAGAGCACCTGAGGATGGTCTTAGAGACTCTCAGGAGAGAGGAGTTGTATGGAAAGCTTTCAAAGTATGAGTTCTTCCTTGACAAGGTAGAATTTCTTGGACATATGGTGACGGGTAACGGAATTTCAGTTAACCCAAGGAAGATAGAAGCAGTGGAGTCATGGGCTGCCCCCAGTTCGGTAGCTGAGATCAGGAGCTTTCTCGGACTAGCAGGATACTACAGAAGATTTGTACAAGATTTCTCCAAGATTGCAGAACCAATGGCTAGGCTGACCAAGAAAGATGTGGAATTTGTCTAGACAGAAGAATATCAAGCCGCATTTGATGAGCTGAAGAAGAGATTGACGACAGCGCCAGTTTTTACGTTGCCATCAGGGAAGGTGGATTCACTATCTACAATGATGCTTCAGAAAAAGGTTTCTGATACGTTCATCAGCAGCACGGAAAAGTAATTGCCTATGCTTCAAGACAATTATGCCCTCATGAAAAGAACTACCCCACTCACAATTTGGAGTTAGCAACAGTTATCTTCGCCCTAAATCTGTAGAAATACTATCTGTACGGAGAGCATGTGGAGATCTTCACAGACCACAAGAGCTTGAAGTAAGTGTTTACACAGAAGGAGCTGAACATGAGACAGAGAAGGTGGTTAGAATTGATGAAAAACTTTGATATCTCATTACAGTACCATCCAGGAAAGGCCAACATAGTCGCCGATGCCTTGAGCAGGTATCCGATGGCTATGTACTTGACTTAAGATAGACATTTATTAGCTGATCTTGAGAGTTTGGGAATTGAAGTACTAGTTCCAGGAGTTGAGATTCAGATATGGGGATTGCAGATACAATCAAAGATGATGGATAGAATTAGAGTTGCACAGTATGATGATGAGGCTCTAAGGAATATCAGGGCACAAGTTCGGACAGGTTTGATAGACGACTTCACTATTGCGGATGATGGATCCTTACGGCATGGCACGAGGATGTGTGTGCCAAATGGAGAGATGCGCGAAGAGGTTTTTTAGGAGGCACATCACTCTCAGTACTTGATGCACCCCGGAGCCAACAAGATGTATCAAGATTTGAGGGAACATGTATGGTGGTATGGTATAAAGCACGAGGTAGCACGCTTTGTATCCCGATGTTTAGTGTGCCAGCAGGTAAAAGCAGATCGACAGAGGCCAGGAGGATTGCTTCAACCTTTACCCATTCCAGAATGGAAGTGGGAGCACGTGACTATGGACTTCGTTTCAGGACTTTCACGTTCTCCAGGAGGAAAGGACGCGATTTGGGTCATCGTAGATAGGTTGACCAAATCAGCCCACTCCTTACCTTTAAAAGTGGGTACATCGACAGAGAAGCTAGCCGAGATGTACGTACAACAGATTTTCAGATTACATAGAGTTCCTGTGAGTATTGTCTCAGATCGGGATAGTCATTTCACTTCCCATTTCTGGAGGAGTCTGCAGGCTAGCTTGGGCACTCAGCTCAAGTTCAGTACCGCGTATCACCCCAAGACAGACGGGTAGTCTGAAAGGACTATTCAGACTCTTGAAGATATGCTACACACTTCCGTTTCAGATCTCGGAGGTTCTAGGGAGGATCATCTACACCTAGTAGAGTTTGCTTACAACAACAGCTACCAGGCCAGCATTGAAATGTCACCATTCGAGGCTTTATATGGACGAAGGTGTCGAATACCGTTATCTTGGGATAAAGTTGGAGAGAGAGCTTTGTTAGGACCAAAAATGGTCATGGATGCAGTAGAGAAGGTAAAAATTATCATAGACAGACTGCGAGTAGCGCAGGACAGACAGCGGCATTGGGCCGATAGCCACCGTAGACCCCTAGAGTTTCAGGTATAGGTTTTGTTTTATTGGTTTGTGATTGTTTGTTTTATATTGCGTGTTAAGATTATTTGTTCTAGGTTGGAGATTTGGTGTTTATACAAATTTCTTCGATATTGGGCACGATTCATTTTGGTAGAGGCAGAAAGCTTTGTCCATGATACATCGGGCCCTTCAGTATTCTTGCAAGGGTAGGTGCAGTGGCCTATAGACTTGACTTACTGCCTGCTCTAGATGGAGTGCATGACGTGTTCCATGTGTCGCAGCTAAGATGGTACGTGGCAGATCCTAGTCACATACTAGATCACTCGGAGATTGAGGTTGGACCGACACTCAACTATCCTGAACAACTTGTTGAGATCTTGGATCTTAGAGAGAAGGCATTACGGAACCAGACTATTCTTTTGGTTCGTGTTGCATGGAGACATCACTCTCCAGGCGAGTTAACATGGGAGAGAGGACGAAATGCGCGAGCAGTATCCGTATCTCTTCATGACTTGAGGTATAATTTATTGTTTGATTGTTTGTACTTGTGCTAGTTTATTTTAATTTTGAGGACAAAATTCTTTTAAGGAGGGTAGACTTGTCACCCCCACATTTCAAATTAGGGGTATTTTTGTCTTTTCATAATTAATATGTAAATGATTGCATAATATTTAATTATATTTAATAATGGTGATTTTATTTGATTGTTGTACTTTACCGTTGCTTCGATAATTAGAGCACTACACTAGCCATTATCTTCCAACCAATTTTACACCCTTGTCCTAGACGTGCCAGACTTTTATTCTGATCCTTGTGTGACTCATAATTATGTCTTGTTATGCTTCATTTTAGTCGCACAATATTTGTCGCAAACGACTACATTTAATTCGATATAAATCAAACTTTATATCCTTGTGTGTTCCAATCGAAATTGGGGACACAATCTTGACCCATTTTGAGGAACTCAAATTAGGGTAATATTCTATTCTGAGTCTACTTCATTTATGATACTTGTGTCCCACTTATTTTTAGCCCCTTGTACTTCTAATTAAGTTTAGAACACCACTTGCATTTATTTATTAATTAAACCATAAACCTCACTTTTTGCAATTTTCCAATTGTTTTGCACTTTTGTGCAAAGGTGCATTAAGGTATCCACCCCATTTGACACGACACGTAAATAAACCCATTTTTCCTTCATGTGAATTTTTCCATAATTTTTTGGGAGTGTGTAATTTAATATCAACCTCCTTGAACCATGGCCCTCAAAACCATGAACCAATGCATCATATCCTTCCATTTTTAAATCCATTTAAATCCTAGCCATTGAGATATCCATGACAAGGCCCAATCCCAAGAAGGCTTTGACCAAGCCTAATTCTAGGTTAGCCCATTATACATATATATAAACATCCTTTTTTTAAATTTTTCCTTTCTTTTTAACCTAAAACCCATACACAGCCGACCACCCCTTTCCCTATTCATCTCCTTCCTCCTGCAGTTCCACCAGAGCACAATCGCCTGGTCGAACTCACCTCGTCGGACTCCGTCGACCAACCCGCTGCCCAGCACCCCCTCGACCGGACGAACTCCACCGCCTCGCCGTTCTCCTCCATGCCGAGCAAACACCGCCTCCATCCCGTCGCAGCAGCCCACGAAACCCGACCGGCCCTACTCGCATAAGTCGACAACCCAACGACCTTCCTCCACGATACCGGACCTCGCCATCCCGCTGTACTACACGACGCCCCTTTATCTCCCCTCGTCATGACCGGAGAAGACCGCTGCCATCCCGTCAACTTCGAACCCACCTGAACGCCTGCATCGAACCTCGTCGGAGGACTCGCCAACACACCTGAAATCGTCGAGCCGTCGACGACCACTGTGCTCGACCAGAGACCGCTGCCCGACGCTACTCGATCGGCCAGAACATGCTGAATCGACCGGAATAACCCGCCTGCACGACGCCTGGACCAGAGACGCTGGCAACCGCTCGACTGAACCGAGCACCCTGAGACTACCTCGACACGCACGTCTCATCCTACGTACACAGGTTTGAGTTCCCTCTTGCATACATGTACACGTATGCGCAGACGCGTATTCTTCAATTGTATGCATAAGTATTTTAGCTATGATTAGTATACGCATATTTTATGGTATATGGGTGTATATATGTACGTATTAGCATATGTATTAGTATATGTTTAAATGTAATATTGATATATATACATGTATATATATAGTATATTCTTAATTAGTATATATATACATATGTATATGTATTGTATAACTATTCCCTAGTATATGTTTAATATTTATACATATAGTATAAGTTCTATTAAGTATATATATATATCTATTATATATATAATTAATGAGTATTATTATATATGTTAGTTAGTAATATGTATTATATGTCTACGTACTAGATGACCCGAGTGTAACTACGGATACTCCGTAGTTACATTGATATGTGACCACGTAGCATGATAGCAGACTGCCATTTGTACACCGACGTACTGGCAAGACCCGTATCATTGACTGTCTATTATGAACAACAACTACAGACGTGACACGCCTAGCGTAGTCTCTGAGATCATTGTGTTTTGATTGGGTGTGTTAGTATAATGTCTGATGCAATATTATAATATATGATATGTCTATAGGATTGTTGGATTATTCAGGCGATACTTTGGAACCAGGACATTGGTATTGCCAGCTAAGGACCACAGGCGAGTACATTCTCTGACAGTTTCTATTATGTTGATTATCTTTATAATTCTAGTTGTATAGCGTACATGATTCTGACACTGTTGTATACACGAGTTGGCATCATCGAGACCTGTCACGAGGAGTCGTAATTTTGAATCCATCGTGCTAGCTGGGGAAACGGGAAAATATTAGTAGCTTATGTGATCAATCCAAACTTTACATGAATCATAGCTCACTCACACCTCACGTCAGTGCAGCCTGACCATTACATACCTCATAGCCTGTTATGTATGATTAGCCTGACTATTGCTTGCATCATAGCTATCCGAATGGTTAGCCTGACCTTACATGAATCATAGCTAGTCATACATAGCAAGCCTGATCAGTCCCAAGCCAATCCCATGATATGCTGATGTTTCACACACTTAGTTAGATGTTCTTGACATGTATCTCTAGTATATTGATCTATCATTCCTTATGTTCTAGTCATGGTTCTAGCATTCAGTTATATATACTAGTTCATTATTCCAGCGTGCACTTGTATTCTTGTTTATTGCTAGATGTACATTGATGATAACATATTCTCTATTACTTCTTTATTCCAGTATTTCTTTATTCCAGTATTTCTTATTCCAGTATTTCTTATTGCCAGTATTCATATATGTCTTGTATTTCTTTACACTGTGTTATAGTTTTTGTCAATATATATGGAACTGTTGTTAGTGCTTGTACTTTATTTCAATCATGACTGGATATTTTTTTCAGAGGATCTTGAGGATTTCTATACTACACACTATGGACCGGGTATAGATGTAGACTACACATCAGAGATCTTAGAGGAGACTATTCCTTTAGAGGAGACATTACCTGCAGCTATCAAGGCAGTATTTATCTTATGCACTGAGACTTATTTGAGGTTTATTGAGTTTATGTTTAGACGTATTCTTAGTTTATGTTGAGACTTGTGGGGACTTCATGTTGGACAGCTAGACTGTGGTTTATCTTATTTTGAGACATTGTGTTTGACTATGTCTTTCTCCTTATCTTTTATCGTGCCTTTATACTTTTATAGTTGTCGTGATTGAGTTTTGTCACACCCCAGTCCCAAAATTACGTAGGACTAGGACACGTGAGCATGCCAGCCGTATGAATATGGCACTCCAATATATGGAAACCACAACACACGTACGCTGTATCTGAATAACAAAATCCATAAGTGGTATAACTCCATCATAAGTCACATGGTATAATCTAGATCTTATCCATAAAATCAATATAATTAAATGACTAGTAGCTATGAAACTAGATCTCTATGAAAAGTATCTAAAGATGACAGTCGGATGGAAACAAATCCACTGCCGAACTAGAATATAGAATAAACAAGACAAATACAGTATAAGTACAACATCTAACCATCACGAGGCTCGAAGAAAAGACTCCTCGGAACATAAGCAACCAGTCCGGATCTGTGTTCCTGCGAATGCTTATGAACGATACACCTGGAAAGGGCCAGGTCCTCAGAGGGACATAACAAGATACATAAAAGTATGCCATAAAGTAAATACTGTAAAACTCAAGGGTGACCTAACCATCTAAGTGAAATGTAACTTGAGGACAACTTGAGTATATGGGAAAGTGTAGGTTAGACATATGCTGACGTAATTCACCAATCGTGACAACTGGCTAGTATATGCCACATATGCCCCCAATACATGGGCGCACTGCAATATAATAACGTTCTACGGCTCCGAAGAACGGAGAATCTGTATAGTATAACGTCCATACCGCTCCAAAGAATGGGGGATCTGAATAATATAACGTCCATACCGCTCCGAAGAACGGGGAATTTACAAGTATATAATGTCCATACCATTCCGTCGAACGAGGAATCTGAATAAAGGAAGTGGGTGTCCCATACGTCTACTAGTTGTCCTCCCCGCCCAATGATCTAAGCATGTTGTATCCACAACATGCGTCAGCTACTACGCCTCGGCATCGTAACTCTGGCTCATAGTCTATCGTTAGAGCAATAGTCCATCCTTACAACCAAACAAGGACAAGGATGGGACCATCATACCACGCTAGTCTATGCTCCACCTACCAATAACTGCTAAGTCTTCTAACATGCATCACTATTAGCAGTTATACCCTATCCGTTGCACGACCTACACGTACAGGTGGCCAACCGCATACGCAAGTCTGTGCCCTACATAAGACGCACAACACGTGTAAGAAATATGTCAAGGCCTGAAAGTCATACCGATAACTCCACAACTCTAGGTGGGTCTACTAGACACTAGGTCAGACATAAGTCCTAACGTCAACGCATTCGTTGACTGCACCCGAGTCTCTCTCGAACGCGCACAGTTATAATAGCTAAAACAATAAATAGGCATCTAAATAATAACTGAGATTTAAATAGTACAATAAGGGCAAGGTATACTTGCCTGGCAAGGAAGCTGCGCAGTACCAATAGCCAGCTCCGGAAGTCGCGTAGAACCAATCCAATAGATCTTCGGGGTCAGCGTGCACAGGTACGAGAATCGGGGTGACTGCTGTGGGTTTTCGGGCAAGGGGGACGGGTCTATGATGTCGATGATGACGATGACTATGGAGGTGATGATGACAAAGAGGGCAATGACGTGGACAATGGTGATGACAAGGACGATAATGATGATGACTAGAATGATGATGACGGGGATGACAATGTGGATGCTAGCGATTGCGAGGACGACGATGTAGGTGATGGGGTGTTAATGAGATGGTGATGGTGATATGGTTTATGTTGATGGTGGTAGTGTTGATAAAATTTCATGGTGAAGATGATGATGTGTATGATGATCATGATGTTCATGGTAATTGGTGAAGTTGTGGCTGCTGACGACTGACCGAAGGCCGGCCAGGGGGAGATCCGGCTAGGGGAGTTCAGAACAAGGGGGTGGTATTAAAGGGAGGAGACGTGGTGGTTCAGGCGAGGTCGTATCTCCGGTTCAGCGAGTGCAGGCGGGTTCAACAGGAAGAGGCGAGCGGGAAGGGTGCAGTTGATGGAGAGGTATTCGTGAGGCGGCGTTGGTCGGTGTCGGGTTGCCGTGTGGCACGTCAGAGAAGGAGTTGGGTCCGACTGATGGACGAAGGAGGAGAAGGGAGGCTCGGGATCGAGGAGAGGCGGCTGCACTGCTTGCCAGGGTGGCTTCAGAGTAGTCGTCTTCGGTGGGAATGGTGGCGGCCAGGGCTGCTCGGCTTCTCCAGTCGAGGGGCAGGCGGGGAGTCGACCGGCGTTCAGGGTCGACAGTAGTCAGGTCGAGGGATTGTCCACCGGCTGAGGTCGGAGAGGGAAGAGGAGGAGGAAGCGGTTCAGGGGAGCGGTTCAGCTCCGGTCGACGAGGGTCGATCCAGGCGGGGTCGGCTTGGGGAAGGCTCGAGCTGCTCGGTGCAGTCGGATCGGCGAGGTCGAGTCGAGGGAGGAGAAGGGATGGGTCTCCGGCGGGTCTGCTCGGTTGCTCAGGCGGTCGGGTCTGCCTCGGGCTGGAGGATAAGAGAGGGAGAGGTGGTTCTGGTTGACGGCTGGGATCCGGCTGGATCAGGGTACTCCGGTGATGGCGCCAGCGGGACTGGACGGGGGTGAAGGGATGATGAGTAGTAAAGGGTCGACTAGGGTTAGCTTTAGGTATTGAAAAATAAAGAAAAGAAAAGAGAAGTTGTTTATATACACATGTGGGAGAAGGGTTTGGGGGTTGACCTAAAGATAATGTTGGCTTAGTCAACTCTCCTTGGAGTTGGGCCTTGGGCTCACATGGGGATGTTAGAAGGGCTAGAATTTGCATTAATTAAATGCAAGGATAGGTTTAAAATAAAAGGGGCGATGTTGCGCGTTTGCACATTCCGAAAATTTATGGAAAAAATTCCTATGAAGGAGAATGTTGGATTTCTTCATGAATTGTCCAATGGTGGGGATACCTCAATACGATTTTGCATAAAAATGCCCAATAATTGAATAATTGCAAAAAGGCGGAAATTAGATTTTAATTAATTAATAATAGTGCGCATGATGTTCTAGAATTAATTGGAAGTACATGGGATTAAAATTAGGTGGGAAACAAGTATCAGGGACGTAGAGGGTACAATGTAGAATATTAATAAAATTTGGGTTGTACAAAATGGTCAGGATTGTGTTCCCAATTTTGATTGGAATGCACAAGGGTACAGAGTTAGAATTTATTTAGAATTAAAATAATAACGTCTGCGACGTTTATTGTGCGACTAAAATGTAGCACAAGAAAGTAATATTATAAGTTACACAAATGTCAGAATAGTAGGCGGGAATATCTAGGATGAGGTTATAAAATTTGTAGATAGGCAATGGCTAGAGTAGTGCTCTAATTATCGAAGCAATGGTAAGGTGCGCTAAGCGATATAAAATATCGTATAATTAAATAATTGTCGTGTTCTAATTCTAATTGGATTCTAATTAGACCTAATTTCTCTATCTATGCCAAGTAGCCCTAATTTTGGGTGAGGGGGTTTACAATCTATCCAACTTAAAATAATTTCGTCCTCGAAATTAAAATAAGACATAATTTGGTTTAAATCCTTCACATGTGTACGTCAGGCAAGTCAATCGTGATCTCTTCTAAAAAATTAAAATTCATCCAAATCCATCGCGATCACTTTTTAAATTAGTTTAACCATTGATTCAGATCAACTTTGACATATTACATTATCTTCTCGAATTTCAAATTAAATACCCACATCCAAATCTAATTCAAATTTAAATGGCATCCCAATTCAAAATTTATCTCGCAATCTCCAACTATCATAATCTCCTCTAGAAAGCAATTTTAATCAAGTATTATTTTCATTTTCAACTAATGAATTCCATACTCTTTTGATTTTACTTTTAATTTACATCCTCAATATTTCCAATAGGTGATCCAACACTCAAAAATTTAATTCTTAATTCAAGTCATCGAATTTGGAATTCAATCCGACCATGTTCATATTTAGAGTTCTATTTTATTTTCCTCCATATTTAAATTGATAATTCGACCTCCAATACTCTAAATTTAAATCATGTGCTCAAAATATAAATATTCGGTTCGCCATAGCAAGGTTTTTAAAATTCATTAATTCATCATCATCTTAATCCTTCTTTTAAAATTTCTCAACATTGAAATGGTTTGAATCTCCCAATCTAACTTTACCTAATCACAATCTAAAATATTTCATATCAAGTTAACAATGCAATTTTTATCCAACTTAGATTTTACCCATCTATCACATAAGGCTCTTACATTTAAGAAATCTCATTCCTCAATTTTTCCTTAATCATGTTACTCAATCCACAAAAATTTTTAACACCAAATATATTACATGTGGTATGCCCTTGGTTACAAATTAATCATCAAATAATGTAATTGGCCTATAGGGTATATCTAATACTATCTGTGTATCAACTTATGCTAGGCACGAGGTTTCATCTTTCCGAAATAAGGGAAGACGGAAAACAATAATAAAGAGTTCAAGGGGGAGGTAATAGATTAGAAGTACGGGGATCAATGCGTTTAAAGAATTCAATGGGAATTATCAAGGCAGTTGTGGATTGAAATCCTATTTTGGTAATTCCAATTTACATGCTCGTATCAGTACAGTTATATAACGGGTACAATATGCTCGATCATATCTAGAGGACAAGTACATTCGTCTACTAATCACTATATATCTTAATCCACGTAAAGTAGTTATGCGAA
Organism: Iris macrosiphon; assembly: GCA_036927795.1. NCBI lineage: Eukaryota > Viridiplantae > Streptophyta > Magnoliopsida > Asparagales > Iridaceae > Iris > Iris macrosiphon. The sequence goes on from JAYESA010000003.1 coordinate 130,695,631, forward strand.
GGGCGAACCAAGCGCACTATGGTTGATCAGACCATAGTACACTGATTCTGAAATATATTAATGTACGCGTCCAATAATACATATGTCGTGAACAAGCTTGATAAAAGACTGAGCTTGCAAAACTAGGCTGTAACAGCAGCATAAGTCGAGGTAGTACAAAAATATAAGCACGCTAGATTATGATGAGAGAAATTACAAAATAATTCAAGTTCACAAACAAAACAAAAATAAGACTCTACAGTCTCTCTAGTTGTCATACTACTCCTTATCTAAGTCGCTAGTCGACCAAATATGGGTATGGACCTTTAATTTCTATAGTCTGAATAAACATTATCTTCTTATGCAAGTCTAAAGTTGTGTCATCCTATTATACTTCATCAATGGGTCAATAGGGCTATGTGATACTATGTTATGAGGCATACTACCTAACTTAAAATAATAAACTAATACTGTGGTAGTCTTAAGGGGATCCTACAAATTAATAAAGTTCTTATAAATAAAGTACAAATTCTTATTGGGCTATACGAGGAAAGGATCTTAGTACTTATTAGGGTCTCCTATTGTATCATGTAGGTAATGGTCATCTTAAATCTTAATCATAGTGTTCATAGAATACAAGTATCAATAGTAAGAATGGAAGAGTTAATGACCTTTAAGAGAAAAAGGGAAATATAACTCGTATCGAGTTACGGATACAAACTACGCGATTTAAAAATAAGAATAATCAGATCATAATCTAAAGGAACAACTCAAACTATCAAGCTCTAACTACCAAGCACATAATTCAAAGTTCAAATTACCAAACTATAACCCAAGCAAACTATATATCCTAACATAGAATAAGATCACTTGACCTTCTATCATAAGAGTTATGTGGCACGAGTTAAAAGATGAAGAAAAGAAGAATCATAATTTAGTCGTCGCGCAATTAGCGAACGCTAAAGTTTTGGAGGAACAAGATATGAAAGTAAAATAGAGGGACTCAGGATAATATCATGGTTTTCTAAGGGGAAAGTGGTGAGCAAATCTCCGTATTTGAGGTATGATCAAGGGGAATGTCATACTCGTTGCTCTGGGCTTCCTGAGGTACTGTCTGCTAATATCAAGACAAGGATCTATATCCTAACATTATCTCACTATGCAAATTAGGTTCAGTCCCTACATTCGATCTCGGATTTCTATTGGTTCCTCAATACTAGGGTCAAACATTAGGGTCAAATCTCTAACTAGCTCTAGTAGTGCCTATACTACTCTTAGGTCATTCATAATTATGTCAAGGAATAATGGTAAGCCATTCTTTAGATAAGGATGCTAGGGTTTACTTAAATATTCTAAACTTAGTGACGTGTCAGGGTTCTAGTTACTCTTAATTGGAAAGTTACCCTACTTATTATCTAACAACAGGGACTTCTATATTCTAGGAGAAGGCTACACTCAAGGAACTAATAGGGAAGCACATGAATCAAGCAGGATGCAATTATTTAAATAGAATAAATTGGGAGGAGGAGGAGTCATAGTCAGATGTGGATGAGATCCTATACTCTAGTCCTATGTGCAGGCTTGCTCGGTACAGTAACGTAACCGAGACAATATGCTCTAGACCTGCATGGGCCACCACAAAAATATGTCACGCCCCAGTCCCACAATTACGTAGGACTAGGACACGTGAGCATGCCAGCCGTATGAATATGGCACTCCAATATATGGAAACCATAACATACGTACGCTGTATCTGAATAATAAAATCCACAAGTGGTATAACTCCATCACAAGTCACATGGTATAATCAAGATCTCATCCATAAAATTAATATAATTAAATGACTAGTAGCTATGAAACTAGATCTCTATGAAAAGTATCTAAAGATGACAGCCGGATGGAAACAAATCCACTGCCAAACTAGAATATAGAATAAACAAGACAAATACAGTATAAGTAGAACATCTAACCATTACGAGGTTCGAAGAGAAGACTCCTCGGAACGTACGCAACCAGTCCGGATCTGTGTTCCTGCGAATGCTCATAAACGATACACCTGGAAAGGGCCAGGTCCTCAGAGGGACATAACAAGATACATAAAAGCATGCCATAAAGTAAATACTGTAAAACTCAAGGGTGACCTAACCATCTAAGTAAAATGCAACTTGAGGACAACTTGAGTGTATGGGAAAGTGTAGGCTAGACATATGCTGACGTAATTCACCAATCGTGACAACTGGCTAGTATATGCCATATATGCCCCCAATACAAGGGCACATTACAATATAATAATGTCCTACCGCTCTGAAGAATAGAGAATCTGCATAGTATAACGTCCATACCGCTCCGAAGAATGGGGAATCTGAATAATATAACGTCCATACCGCTCCAAAGAACGGAGAATCTGCAAGTATATAACGTCCATACCGTTCCGTCGAACAGGGAATCTGAATAAAGGAAGTGGGTGTCCCATACGTCTACTAGTTGTCCTCCACGCCCAATGATCTAAGAATTTTGTATCCACAACACGCGTCAGCTACTATGCCTCGGCGTCATAACTCTGCCTCATAGTCTATCATTAGAGCAATAGTCCATCCTTACAACCAAACAAGGACAAGGATGGGACCATCGTACCACGCTAGTCTATGCTTCGCCTACCAATAACTGCTAAGTCTTCTAACATGCATCACTATTAGAAGTTATACCCTATCCGTCGCACGACTTACACGTACAGGTGGCCAACCGCATACGCAAGTCTGTGCCTTACATGAGACTCACAACACATGTAAGAAATGTGTCAAGGCCTAGAAGTCATACTGATAACTCCATAACTCTAGGTGGGTCTATTGGATACTAGGTCAGACACAAGTCCTAACGTCAACGCATTCGTTGACTGCACCCGAGTCTCTCTCGGACGCGCACAGTTATAATAGCTAAAACAATAAGCAGGCAGCTAAATAATAACTGAGATTTAAACAGTACAACAAGGGCAAGGTATACTTGCCTGGCTAGGAAGCTGCGCAGTACCAATAGCCAGCTCCGAAAATCGTATAGAACCAATCCAACAGATCTTCAGGGTCAGCGTGCACAGGTACGGGAATCGGGATGACTGCTGCGGGTTGTCAGGCAAGGGTGACGGGTCTATGATGTCGATGATAACGATGACTATGGAGATGATGATGACGACGAGGGCGATGACGTGGACAATGGTGATGATAAGGACGATAATGATGATGACTAGGATGATGATGACGGGGATGACAATATAGATGCTAGCGATTGCGAGGACGATAATGTAGGTGATGAGGTGTTAATGAGATGGTGATGGTGATATGGTTTATGTTGACGGTGGTAGTGTTGATAAAATTTCTTGGTGAAGATGATGATGTATTTGATGATCATGATGTTCATGGTGATTGGTGAAGTTATGGCTGCTGACGACTGACCGAAGGCCGTCCAGGGGGAGATCCGGCCAGGGTAGTTCAGAACGAGGGGGTGGTATTAAGGGGAGGAGACACGGTGGTTCAGGCGAGGTTGTGTCTCCGGTTCAGCGAGTGCAGGCGGGTTCGACAGGGAGAGGCGAGCGAGAAGGGAGCAGTTGATGGAGAGGTATTCGTGAGGCAGCGTTGGTCGGAGCCGGGTTGCCGTGTGGCACGTCGGAGAAGGAATTTTGTCCGACTGATGGACGGAGGAGGAGATGGGAGGCTCAGGATCGAGGAGAGGCGGCTGCACTGCTCGCCAGGGTGGCTTCTGAGCAGTCGTCTCCGGCTGGAATGGTGGCGGCCAGGGCTGCTCGGCTTCTCCAGTCGAGGGGCAGGCGGGGAGTCGACCGGTGTTCAGGGTCGACAGTAGTCAGGTCGAGGGGTTGTCCACCGGCTGAGGTCAGAGAGGGAAGAGAAGGAGGAAGCGGTTCAGGGGAGCGGTTCGGCTCCGGTCGACGAGGGTCGATCCAGGCGGGGTCGGCTTGGGGAAGGCTCGGGCTGCTCGGTACAGTCGGATCAGCAAGGTCGAGTCGAGAGAGGAGAAGGGATGGGTCTCCGGCGGGTCTGCTCGGTTGCTCAGGCGGTCGGGTCTGCCTCGGGCTGGAGGAGAAGAGAGGGAGAGGTGGTTCTGGTTGACGGCTGGGATCCGGCGGGATCAGGGTGCTCCGATGATGGCGCCGGCGGGACTAGACGGGGGTGATGGGATGATGAATTGTAAAGGGTCGGCTAGGGTTTGCTTTAGGTATTGAAAAATAAAGAAAAGAAAAGAGAAGTTGTTTATATACACATGTGGGAGAAGGGTTTGGGGGTTGACCTAAAGATAATGTTGGCTTGGTCAACTCTCCTTGGAGTTGGGCCTTGGGCTCACATGGGGATGTTGGGAGGGCTAGAATTTGCATTAATTAAATGCAAGGATAGGTTTAAAATAAAAGGGGCGATGTTGCGCGTTTGCACATTCTAAAAATTTATGGGAAAAATTCCTATGAAGGGGAAAGTTGAATTTCTTCATGAATTATCCAATGGTGGGGATACCTCAATACGCTTTTGCATAAAAATGCCTAACAATTAGAAAATTGCACAAAGGCAGAAATTGGATTTTAATTAATTAACAATAGTGCGCATGATGTTCTAGAATTAATTGAAAGTACATGGGAATAAAATTAGGTGGGACACAAGTGTCAGGGACATAGAGGGTATAGTGTAGAATATTAATAAAATTTGGGTTGTACAAAATGGTCAGGATTGTGTTCCCAATTTTGATTGGAACGCACAAGGGTACAGAGTTAGAATTTATTTAGAATTAAAATAATAACGTCCGCGACGTTTATTGTGCGACTAAAATGTAGCACAAGAAAATAATATTATAAGTTACACAAAGGTCAGAATAGTATGCGGGCATGTCTAGGATGAGGTTGTGAAATTTGTAGATAGGCAATGGCTAGAGTAGTGCTCTAATTATCGAAGCAACGGTAAGGTGCGCTAAGCGATATAAAATATTTCATAATTAAATAATTATCGTGTTCTAATTCTAATTGGATTCTAATTAGACCTAATTTCTCTATCTATGCCAAGTAGCCCTAATTTTGGGTGAGGGGGTTTACAAGTTTACATTATGAGCTATTGTGAGATGTATATTGTCCTCCTTATGGAGATTGATATCATTGACAGGTATTTGGTTATGTTAGTATTTATTGTGACCTAGACAACGTTCTACCGTCGATGCCGCGGTGTAGGCTGGACGTACCCGTGCACTCGTACCCCTATATCGGGTGTGGGTCCTGACAAATAGATAAGTTACTTTATAGATACTTATGAGTCACAATATGGATACTCTTGCGTTACAACTCAAATACTAATGATATGACCTAAATGCTCACGTTGATGAACATTTGGATAATATACTTGAATGATGTCTATTCATCTTTGCAGAAGTATCTAGAAATAGATTTGAATTACTACCTACGTCATCATTCGTGGATATACAACCGTCATCCTGATGACATGTACGGTGTACAGGATGAATATATAGAGGGAGTAGAGGAGTTCCTGTAGTTCGCCAAGGCATTCCCTGTACATGGACGGTACAAAAATTAAGTGTCTGTGTGTGAAATGTCATAACTTAAAATATCATCCAAAAGTGGATGTGATATATTATTTGTACTCAAGAGGTTTTACTCCGAATTACTATCAGTTGACCTCACACGGAGAGCTTGTTCCTTTAGCATCGGAGTAGGAGCCTTATGTGTAGCCATATATGAATGTCCACGAGCATGTTGATTTCAACGACGGGTACGTGAATATGATTTTTGACTCTGCGGGGCCTACTTTCGATCCGAACAATCATAAAATAGCTGAGGAGGAACCGAATGTCTATGCTACAAAGTTTATGGAGTTGTTGGAGAATGCAAGGACTTCAATGTATCCTAGTTATGAGGATCATTCACCGTTCGAGGTAGTCACCAAGCTGTTGAGTATAAAGTATGATTTTAACATGTCGCAAGAATGCTACAACTGACTGATTGAGTTGATCATAGAGATCTTGTTGGAGGGTAACAAGTTACCTACAAACTTCTACCGATTTAAGAGAATGGTTAGATCGTTATGGATGGGATATGAGAAAATTGATTCGTGTCGCAACGGGTGCATGTTGTACTATAAAGAAGACAAAGATGAAGTAGTGTGCAGATTCTGTGGTGTTGATCGCTACAAGGCAACTGGTACTGAAAAGACTCTTAGTGCAAGGAAGTCAACCGATTCGAAGCACTACCTCCCTTTGACGCCGCAGTTGCAAAGGTTATTTATGGTGAAGGAGACTGCCGAAAATATGAGTTGGCACAGGCGAAAATAGATCGAAGGAGTGTTGGATCATCCATCCGATGGAGAAGCATGGAAATACTTTGATCGAACGATATTTGAACCACCTCAAGAGGAAGGTAAAAAATAAGGCATGGGTGGAGGGTTCTATTTGTGAAGCCTATGTTCTCGAGGAGATTATAAACTTTTATTCGATGTATTTCAAGCCTCATATTACTACTAATAGAATGAGAGCTACCAGAAATGACGACGGGTATCAGGAATCTAACGAGGCAATACTGAAAGTATTCAATACTTTCGAAAAGCCCTCGGATAAAATAAAGAAGAGATATCTGAATTACGACGAGCTTAGGGCCGCTAAGTTGTATGTATTACTCAACTGCGACGAGGATGAGAAACTAGAGGGGTAAGTAATTAATATGTCAACATTTACGTTATCTCAATACAACTATTATACTAACCCGCCCATGCTTCGTTTTGTTTCAGCACATATAATGATGCGGTAAGGTTGAGTAGACCATACATAACAGATGATGAAGTAAAAAATGAAATGAGACTTCATTTTCCTTCATGGTTGACAACATATGTAAGGATCTCGATAATTACTTTTTGTGTATGTATAATTGCACAATAATTAATGTTAAACTTAATATAGCTTATTTGATATTTAGGTCGATCGTCCAGAGGCAAAACTTGGGAATAAATCTATTAGAACTCTAGCGAAGGGACCAATTTATGTCGTCATGATCTGGCCAACTTACTATATGAACGGTTTTAGGTTCAAGTCAACAAATGCCCCTATAAGAGACAGCTTCCTGGATCTCGATTCTACGAAAAATAATTGTTTGTGTATCAAATCTTCGAACTACAAAGACGTCAATCCAGGCACTAATTTCTTTGTCGTCTTACTAAAGATTGTAGAGTTGAATATAATTATGCCACAAAGCCTGCTAAGATAGTGTTATTCAAGTGTTAGTGGTTCGATCCCATCCAAGATCAAGGTTAGAAAATTGACAAGCATGGTCTTGTGGATACAAACTACAGGAGTCGTTATCAAGGATATGAACCATTTTTCTATCAAGTCAGGCTGAGCTAGTGTAGTTCACAACATATCCTAAATGAGAAATCGGAAGGTCAAATTGGTGGATAGTCTGTAAGACTAAAGCTAAAAATATCTTTGACGTTGACAAAATACTTATCAGGAAGACGACCTACCTCTTGTTACAAATATTGTAGATGTGGACTCAACAGAAGTTACTCATGACATATTTCATCAAGTAGAAGAGGTAGAAGTATCAAAAGACGATGACAAAGTAGATGAAAGTGAAGATGAAGAGGAAGAGGAAGAGGAAGAGGAGGAGGAAGAAGACGAAAAAAATAAATTTTCAGATGATGATTGAAAATTAAATAAAATTTATTTCTACATTTTTGTGGCTTAGTTTTGTGATACTTATGTTTGTGACGGTGATACATACATATCTCTGTGTATTTGTGGTATAGTTTTGTGATACTTATGTTTGTGACGGTGATACATACTTATGTTTTGTGATGGTGACACTTTTATCATTTAGACTTTTATTGTGGCTTAGTTCACAACTTCTGTGTATTTTTTCTGTCATATAATCTAAATATCTATGTATATTTGTTTTATTATTAAATGTTGTTCTCATATATGTCTGGATGATGCGAATCATATTCCCGCGATAGATCCTCTAGACATCCTCTTCAGAAAACGGATACTCTTTCCCGATCCTCATCCCCGAGTACTCTATACTATCGACTAGCAGTACCTCAGACTGCGACTACGATGACCGCAAGTGGCAGTACACCTGGGACCAACAGTTCCAAGCCTGAGAGTATCCTGTCTAGTATTCCTGCTCCGCCCACGGTCTCCACTCGCTCACTCATCTCAATATGTGACGCCTACATCCTCGATAGTGATTTTACCGGTATTGAGTGTTCCATCGAAGGGGTCGGCAAACTCAGAGAATTCAACGGAGGGTTGCTCCGGGTCTGTCTATTTATTTGAAATAAGATCATACTGCAAGCATGTTATACTGTGATATTGCAGGCATTTATCTTTTTATTTTTTATTTTTCAATCTTAGCGACGTTCAACGACGTTTAGTGACGTTCAGTGACATCCATAGGAGTCACTAATGACATCGTTAAACTACCAAATAATTTATTTTACGTCGCTGATTGTCACTAATCGTCGCTAAATATTGCTGATATGGCAATTTTTGCCATGTCAACTTTTCGTCTCTAATTATGTCACAAGTTATCGCTAAATTTAACGATAATTATCGACTAAAATAAAATATCACAAATTTAGCGACCTGAGACGCTAAGAGTCCTTATTCTTGCGACTTTAAACATCGCTAAATTACGTCGCTACGACGATGTTTTTCGACGTCGTTTTGATCAGCGACTAGCTTTTTGGCGACTAAATTAAAATGTGGCTAAATATGTCGCTACTTAGTATTAGCGACGTAATTTAGCGATTCTTTCCTGCGTCGCTAATTTGTCTTTTTCTGGTAGTAAAAGTTATCGCAGGATCAGCGAGACAGACAAGTGTGTGTACATAAAATTCACTAATAAGAAATGAGTCATCATTTGTATCTATGTGGACGACTTGTTAACTCCCAGCTGTGGATATAGAAGTGTCACTAGAACAAAGATGTCATTTTGTTCAGACTCAGGATATGGGATTACGGATGTCATCCTAAGGCTATAAGATAATTCGGATGCCAGGTGGGCTTGCTCAATCTCAAGATCTCTATATGAGAAAATTGGTCACACACTTTGGGTATCAGGGTCGATACTCCTCAGGTGTAACATAAAGATGAAGAAGCCTAATCGAAGATAAAGTATCAGACAGTCAGTATACTTAAGCATCATCAGGCACATGATTTAAGCTGCGAGTACTATCAGGCCTGATATAGCTCTCGCTGTAGGGATGCTGAGTCAGATTATAAGCAGTATGTGTGTTGTTGAACACTGTAAGCTGTGAAAAGATTCGTTAGAATTCTCAAGTAGACTCAGTGGTATATCATGCACTACAACAGTTTTTCAGATATGATGGAAGGCTTCAGTGATGCCAGTTGTGCTCAGAAAAGAAGAGTGAAAGATCCACATGAGGACGTGACTTCTCCGGAGGTGATGCTACTATATCGTAGAAGTCAAAGAAGCAGTTTTTACTCTCAGAGTTCTTTGTACTATCAGCTACAGTATATTAAGAAGAATGGCTCTAGAAGCTCTCAGATAATCATCCTATGGTTAGTATACAGATTTGGGTAATACCGATATACTGTAAAAATCTATGAAGCTGCAGTAGTGGCGTCTATTCATCTTTTCAAGGGTTTGAAGAGAACTATGTGGATAAAATACAGAATACTGAATGAGCGTAGTCAACATGGATTATTACAGTAGTTAATGTTCGAAGCCAGGTAATTCTGGCGAATCTGTTCATGATAAGCCTCAAAGGCCAATATAGAATACTGAATGAGCGCAGCCAGCATGGATTATTATAGTGGTTAATGTTCAGAGCCAGATGATTTTGGCAGATCCATTCATGATAGGCCTTAAGTGCCAGTACAGAACATTGATTGAGCGCAGCTATCGTGTATCATTATAGTGGCTAAAAGATCGGAGTCAGGTGAATCTGGCGGATCCGTTCATAATAGGCCTCAAGCATCAGCTGATCATAAGAATTATAAAGGAGCGTAGTACTCCGTGCTACCGTAGAGTGACAACACCATGAGGTACCTTGACAGGGTAAAGCCTCGGCTTCGGGCCATGTCACAACGGTAGTAGCACCGCATATAGTCAGATTCAAGTAATATAAAGGAGCATAGTACTCCATGTTACTGTAGGGTGACACTACCATGAGGTACCTCGACAGGGTAAAGCCTCGGCTACAGGCCATGTCACCATTTTTTTTATGATATTGGTTCAAAGAAAAATCTACCAGGCATCTAGCTATTGGTTCAAGGGAGGACCATTGACCAGGAGATTATCAGGTACAGTGTGCAGTCCTCTGGGACATTGTGGGATACGTACCCGAAACTACTATGGTCTACTATTTATTCTGGATCTGAATATTTCCTGTGGATGGATGGCTTTGACGCCTTAATGAGTTCTCAGATAGAGTGAGTGTCCAACGTACGATATAGGAAGCACGAGTAGTTTCAATACTACAAGGGACTTGTATCCCATGCTACAGTGGTGTGACATCACAATAGAGAGTAAACCTCGACTTTGGGCCATGTCACAGTGGCGGTAGCACCGCACATAAGTAGGTAGTCTAATGCTGAAAAAAATAGAGAGTGGTAGTACAACACTACAAAGAAGCCTGTGACCTCATACTATAGTGGGTACCACATGAGGGAGTGAACCTCGACTTCGAGCCATGTCATAGGGGCGTAGCACTATAAGGAAGCGCAAGGCTTTATGCTGGGAGGTAGTACAACACTACTAAGAGTCCTGTGACCTCATGCTCCAATGGGTGACACCACAAGAGGGAATGCACTTCGGCTTTAAGCCATATCATAGCGGCGTAGCACCGCACAGGAGCGCAAGGCTCCATGTTGTGTATATTATTGACACTACTAAGAGACCTGTGTCCTCATGCTATAGTGTTATGGCACCACAAAAGGGGGATCCTCGGCCTTGGGTAGCTATGTCATGTGGCATAGCACCCCACAGAAGCGCAAGGCTTCATGCCAAATAATAATCTCTCTATAGTGGAAGAACTCACCTAAGTGTATGGATAGAGATGTAGGTCGTCTCTTGAGGAAAAGCTTATAGATGCCCAAGATACATACATTGAGACAAGGTCAGCACAGGGCCTTTAACGTGCGACCGGATGGCACAGCTGAGGTCATTGTGTGAGTAGAAAGAATAGCAGCTATGGTGCAGATATCAAGGATTAGTCCATTCTTGTATCGTACTTTTGTTTAACATATGCGGGAAGATTCAAGTTGTCGGCGACATCTATCCTAATGCATGATGGCAATCACTGTGAGGAACGCTCAACATATATTATGATATATGTGGGAGATTGTTGGTGTTTTTCACTTAGCTTTGGGAGTTTTAGTCCCGCATTGGAAAACCACCAATGTGTATATCTCAATATATAGCTATGTTTAGTATTGGTATATGCACATGGGGTAGAGGCCCATGTGGGTTGACTTTTTTAGATGGATTAAGTGTGAACACCATTATGACAATCTTTGTTTTGTAACCACCTTTGGGAAGTTTTCCTTAGGAGATAAGCCCTGAAGGGGCTTAACGATTCGGACTCGAATTCAGACACGGGCTCAAGGGCGCAAAGTGGCACTTTGTTGGCATACTTTTCACTTAGCATGTCAACATCGTTGCATGGCGCTCGTGCGCTCCTTTATGCGTGAGTTGCATGCACGGTTGCTAGCTCGGATGCATGCTTCGTGGCGCATGTGACCTAGTGCTATGCGGCCAAGGCACTATGCATCCTGGCGTTATGCGCCCAGGAGTTATACGGCCTGGCGTTATGTGGCCAGGGGCTATGCGGTCAGGCGCTATGCGGCCAGGGTCTTTGTGGCCTGGCGCTATGTAGCCTAGGTCTATGCGGCCTAACGCTATGCGGCCAAGTTTGGATGAGCGAGATGCATGTTGAGGAGACATGGTCTGCCATAGGCGGCGCTTGCGGTGCTGTTTTCTCTATGTAGTACAACGCGCAGGCGGCACGGCGGCACGGTCGGCGCATGAAGCACGTGGCTCTCTGTACCACGCGGTTGCAGCTTTCGGCGCCTAGCGGCGCTGTCTGCTCTATACAGTACAACACGCAGGCGGCGCATGTGGCGCGGTCGGCGCCTGCAGATTTGACACAGAGATTTTGGGAAATCTGGTCGGTCAGCGCTTATGCGGCCTGGAGTTTCCTCTGGCCGCATTGGTGCTGTTTTTCTCTCTATATATAGAGGACCTCCTCTTTCATTCCAGGAGAGAGAAAAAATAGATGGAAAAACTGAGAACACCAGATCACATGCGGCCCAGAGTGTCCCCCTCCCACATGGTGCTTTTCGAGTATTTTCGAATGTGGCATTGAACGTTCCAGAAGTTTATTTATTTACTTGTAGGTTCCTGGGGGCAGATCGTCTATACGGCGAATCTTGCTTTGAGCAACGGTGGTTTTGACCACCCCAGCAAAAAGCTTTTCTCCAACATTTCTCTTTGCTTCGTTATTTCTCATTGTAGCGTCTGTGAACGTAAAGAGAAAAACGTTTTCTTGTTGCTAGTTGTAATCTTTATTATCTTCGGAGTTTGGTTTTAACCTGTTATTAGTTCGTGCTTCGTTGGAATCGAGTTATATCAGATGAGGAACTCTTGTGTGAATCTTTGATCTCGATGACACTACTAGAAAAAGCGCTATTAGCGACGTATTTTAGCGACGTCAAAAGAAACGTCGCTAATAATATATAATTAGCGACTCCTTATAAAAACGTCGCTAGACGTCGCTAAATGGCGACATTTAGCGACGTTTAGCGACTTTTATTAAGATTTTAAAAGTTAAGTCGCTATAAGTTAAATAAAGGTCGCTAAACGTCGCTAATATGTCTAATTTAGCGACGTTTAGCGACGTATATAGCGACCTTTTTATTAAAAATATTTAGCAACGTGTTTAGCGACGTCAATGACGTCGCTAAAATTTAAGTTAGCGACGTTTTACTTGGACGTCGCTAAACGTCGCTAAAATTTGGTTAATTAGGGCTCGGTTTCATTTTTCCCCATCTGCTGAAAATTCGAAAAGAGAAAAACTCCCCCCCCCTCCCCCGCGCTCCGTCGACCGGCTCTCCACCCTATTCCGGTAAACCCTACTCTCTCTCTCTCTCTCTCTCTCTCTCTCTCACAGGACACATGTGACATTGACACAAACACTACACACACAGACACTGACACAGACACAGACACGGCACACACACACACTGACACAGACACTGATGAGGACCTAGGGTTAGGGTTAGGGTTAGGTTTGTTGACATGGGGTTAGGGTTAGGGTTAGGGCCGACTGGCCCAAGTCTACGAGAGAGGTAACAGCAGCAGTGAGCACTGCTTACTAGCTTTGATTATCAAATAAAATAAATTGATTATCAATTCGGTTCTGTTTCGGTTATAGATAATTTATTTCAGCTTTGGGTTTTTAAAATTTTTACTTATTCGATTTTTATTATTTCGGTGTTGAAACCGAATAACCCGAACGCCCACCCCTAGCTAGACCTGACAATTGGACCGGGATGACCAGCCCGGCACGAATCCGGCCCGCAAAACCCTGTCCGAATTATCGTGGGCTCGGCCCGGCCCGACCCAATATATAGGGACGTGTCGGACCTCATATCTCGGCCCATAAGAGAGGTCCGGCCCCGAAGCCCAGGCTCGTTCCGACCCAAGGCACAGCTCGGCCCGGCCCGACACGCTGCTGCTTGCTAGCCTGATCGACAACCTGGTTTATACTATCTGATGTATTATACACATCCATGTATTACATAGTCCTACGCCAATCTATGGGATTTGGTATGCATACAATCTGCCAAGTTCTTGTATATAGATTGAAACAAATGGATTGTGAATCTCCAAGACAAATATGAAGCAAGAACTTGCAGTGTGTTATTTTTTTGTGCTATGTTTACATATCCCAAAGTAGAGAAGTTCATCCGAGAGAGCATACCATCTGTGTTGTTTCTCCCGGAAACAAATGCGCTCCCAACCATCTCCTATGCACATTCAACCCTACACTTCATAATTTAAAAATAAAATGTTAGTTGTTCTTCAATCTCTACTTTGAAGTCCTTGTAGGGTTCACGGAATCCCAAGTCCGATCCGGTCCGGCTCGGTCCAGTCTGAAACTCACTGTGCCGTGGGTCACGTGTCGAACTGGACTTAGATTTTTACCCTTAGGTCCGGTCTGACCCGTTATAGTGCATGGGCCTGAGAGGCCCGGCCCACTCGACAGCTCTACTCCTAGCTATGGCATATTTTCATAGAGCAATAGCCCGTGTACTTGGGAAACTTTTGATGCAAAAATTGTTCAAGCAGCAGGTGCCTTAGTGCAATGCCATGACTGCTTTTCCATTAACGGACACTGACCTAGGAGTGTGGTTGGGGGCAGCTGCAGTTCTATAGTATGACACACTATTTGTAGTGTTGACTGCACACTTATAGTGCAGTTCATAGTACTATGGGGTTGGGGGCAGCTGCAGTTTTGATAAATGAAAATATGTATTATATCAGTTATGATTTTTATAGTACGGTTAATTTTGCATGTAATGATTTATATGATAGCTTATGTCAATTTTGCAGAAGTTTCTAGAAATGGATATGAATTACTATCTGCGTCATCGTTCGTGGATGTACAACCGTCATCCTGATGACATGTGCGGTGTGCGGGATGAATTCATTGAGGGTGTACAGCAGTTCCTGCAGTTCGCAAAGGCGTTCCCTCAATACATGGACGGTACCAAAATTAAGTATCCGTGTGTGAGATGTCGCAACAGGAAATATCATCCTGAAGTGGAAGTTACATATCATTTATACTCGAAGGGCTTTACGCCGAATTACTATCAGTGGACCACGCACGGAGAACTTGTATCTCTAGCATCGGAGTCGGAGCCCTATGTGGAGCCGTATATGGATGTCCAAGACCACGATGCTTACGACGACGGGTTGGTGAACATGGTTTATGATGCTGCGGGGCCTAGTTTCAATCCTGACAATTATGATGCGGCGGGACCTAGTTTCAATCCCGACAATTATGATGCAGCTGAGGAGGCACCGAATGCCGATGCTGCAAAGTTTATGGAGTTGCTTGAGAATGCAAGGACTCCACTATATCCTGGTTGTGAGGATCATTCACCGTTGGAGGTGGTTACAAGATTATTGAGCATCAAGTCCGATTTTAACATGTCGCAAGAATGCTATAATCGACTGCTCGATTTGATTATAGAGATCTTGCCCGAGGGTGCAAAGTTGCCTAAAGACTTCTATCGATCTAAGAGGATGGTGAGATCGCTTTGGATGGGATACGAGAAAATCGATGCATGTCGCAACGGGTGCATGTTGTACTACAAAGACGACAAGGATGAAGATGCGTGCAGATTCTGTGGTGCTGATCGCTACAAGGCCACTGTTAGAGGAAAGTCTGTCGGTGCAAGGAAGCCTACCGATTCGATGCACTACTTGCCTTTGACGCCGCGGTTGCAGCGGTTGTTCATGGTTAAGGAGACTGCAGAAAACATGAGTTGGCACAGGCGAAAACAGATCGAAGGAGTATTGGATCATCCATCCGATGGAGAAGCATGGAAGCACTTTGATCGAGAGTATCCATATTTTGCCGAGGAAGCGCGTAATGTCAGATTGGGGCTCTGCTCTGACGGTTTTACCCCATTCGGACTTTCGGGCTCCCAGTATTCGTGTTGGCCTGTGATCGTCACTCCGTACAATCTACCGCCTTGGATGTGCATGAAGACTCCGTATATGTTCCTAACCGTTATTATCCCGGGTCCGAACAATCCGAAGAGGAACATCGATGTGTATTTACAGCCTTTGATAGATGAGTTGAATCAGCTGTGGGAAGTCGGTGCCAACACGTACGATGTTTCTAGAAAGCAGAATTTTCAGATGAGGGCAGCACTTATGTGGACCATCAACGACTTTCCGGCCTATGGAATGTTATCGGGATGGAGCACCCATGGTCGTCTCTCATGTCCGTATTGCATGGACCGTTCTCAGGCTTTCCGTTTGAAACACGGAGGCAAACCGTGCTTCTTCGATTGTCATCGACAATTTTTGCCGAAGGATCATCCGTACCGGAGGAATCGGAATGCTTTTCGTGCGGGAGTTGTGGAGAAGGCCAATCCACCGCCAAGGTGGCCCGGATGCACGATATGGGAAGAGGTAAAAGATTTACCAAGTGCTATCCAAGAGCCTGCTAAGGGGTACAAGTGTGACGGATTTGGTCGCACCCATAACTGGACGAAGAGGAGTATATTCTGGGATCTGCCATATTGGAGCACCAATCTGATCAGACATAACCTTGATGTCATGCATATCGAGAAGAATGTGTTTGATAACATAATTAATACTGTAATGGATGTAAAGGGGAAGACGAAAGATAATCCGAAGACGAGGTTGGACTTAGAAGACATATGTAGACGTCCTGCATTGCATTTGATAGAGGAGGGGAATGGAAAGTTAAAGCAACCTAAGTCAGTTTTCTCACTGGATAAAGAGGATAAAGGTAGACTTTGTAGGTGGATTCAGGGTCTAAAGTTTCCAGACGGGTACGTGTCGAACTTGAAAAGATGCGTCGACCTCAAGGAGAACAAACTAGTAGGTATGAAGAGCCACGATTGTCACGTATTCATGGAGAGGTTAATTCCGATTGTATTTCGGGAATTCTTACCGCAGGTCGTTTGGGACCCATTGACAGAGCTGAGCATATTCTTCAGAGATCTTTGTTGTACTAAGTTGCTCGTCGATCGTCTAGAAAAGCAAGAGAGGGACATTGCGGTAACACTATGTAAGCTCGAGAAGGTGTTTCCTCCTGGATTCTTCGACTCTATGGAGCATTTGCCAATTCATCTTTCCTATGAGGCACGTGTTGGCGGTCCTGTCGGTTATCGGTGGATGTACCCCTTCGAGCGCCATCTGAATCACCTAAAGAGAAAGGTGAAAAATAAGGCACGGGTTGAAGGCTCTATTTGTGAAGCTTATGTTCTCGAGGAGATTACAAACTTTTGCTCGACGTATTTCAATCCGCATGTTGCTACTAATAGGACGAAAGCTCCCAGAAACGACGATGCATATCAGGAATCTAATGATGCAATACTCAAAGTATTCAATGCATCCGGAAAGCCCTCGGGAAAAATGAAGAAGAGATATTTGAATGACGATGAGCTAAGGGCTGCTCAATTGTATATATTACTCAATTGCGACGAGGATGAAGTGGAGAAGCTAGAGGGGTAAGTAATTAACGTCCACGTTTACATCATCTCAATGTAATAGTATAAGATACTATTATGCTACTAATCAGCAGTTGCTTCATTATTTTTCAGCACATATAATGATGAGTTGAGGTCGGTTAGGCCCTACATAACAGACGAAGAAGTAGAACAAGATATGAGATGCCATTTTTCTTCTTGGTTGAGCGTATATGTAAGATGCTTGGTAATTACTTTTTATTTCTGCACTTGCAAAACAAATAACTTACTATCGCTACTTTGGTATTTAGGTCGATCGTCTAATATCACCTGAGACTGAATCTATTAGGACTCTAGCCAAGGGACCAATTACTGCCGTAAAAATATGGCCAAGTTTCTGTGTGAATGGGTTCAGGTTCAAGTCAACAAATGCTCCTATTAGAGACAGCTTTCTGGATCTTGATTCCACGAAAAATAGTGGTTTGTGTATCAAATCTTCAAACTACAAAGACGTCAATCCGGGCAATGATTTTTTTGGCATCTTACGAGAGATTGTGGAGTTGACATATAATTATGGCCCAGAACCTGCTAATATCGTGCTATTCAGGTGTGAATGGTTCGATCCGATTCAAGATCAAGGTTGGAAAATTGACAAGCATGGCCTTGTGGATATAAACTACAAGCGTAGATATCAAGGCTACGAACCATTTGTCCTATCAAGTCAGGCTCAGCTCGTGTACTTCGCAACTTATCCTAGACGGGGGACAGCGAGGTCGGATTGGTGGGCAGTATGCAAGACTAAAGCTAGAAATACCTTTGACATTGACGAAATAGCTTATCAGGAGGACGATCTACCTCTTGTAACAAATATTGTAGATGTGGACTCAACGGAAGTTACTCATTACACGAGTAATAATGTAGAAGATGTAGAATTATCCGGAGAGGACGACGAAGTAGATGAAAGTGAAGACGAGGAAGAGGAAGAGCAGGACGAGGAAGGCGAACAAGATAAATTTTCTGAAGATGATTGAAAATATAAAATATTCCATGTAGAATGTAACTATATTTGGACTATAAATATTGCATGTAGAAGTAGATGTTGACATTAACGAATATATGTATTATATTTTGACTGTATAATACTTTGAGATATGTATCACATTCCGACTGTAGAATGTAGTATATATTTGTGTTTCTCTATATTCATCATATGTTGTTATCAGATATGACAGGACGACGCGGAGGATTCGGCAGGTCCCGAGGTAGACAGAGTGCCACTCCGGTACTGCCTACTGTTGGTTCCGGATTATCGTCGCCCAGTACTCCAGTATATCGATCAGCCACATCTCCGACTGCGACGACGTTGCGTGGCATCACTCCTGGGACGAGTAGTTCCAGGCGTGATAGTACTCCCTCGTCCAGCGTTCCTCCTGCTGACGGAAGCATGGAGACAGATGAGCATGTAGAGGAGGTCGTGCCGACGTTGTCCCAGCATCAGCAAGATCCTCCATGCGCACCACCGGAGGAGACGAGGACAGAGATTTGGGCCGACGGTACAAAGTAAGTCAATTAGATGGTTTAATATATATTTGTGTTTCTCTTTATTCATCGTATATTGACTTTTTCAGTAATCTAAATTATTATTTCTGTATAGATATCGTCCATCGTCGGTTCAGAGACGCCTGGGCCAATTTCTGAGAAACAACTACGGTGGCCCTTGGATCAACTATTCGGAGGCTCCGGAGGAGAGGAAGGCGTTCTGGTTTGCGCACTTCCAGGTAAAAGTATATTAAATAAATTCTCTAATTTATGCATATTCGTGATGCTAACTTAATGAATTATTTATTGTAGCAAACGTATTTTTATCCTCCGCACCGGGCCGAGTTGATCGAGCGGCTCTTTCTTACCGTTGCCGCCAAGCTTATCCGAGATGCTCTGGATGACCAGAAGGCTCGTGATCGTGCTGGAAAACCGATCCAAGGTTGGATCACGCCTGAGCAGTGGACTGCGATGAGGGCTAGATTCGACGATCCGAGCTACAAGGAAAGGTCTAAGAAGGCCAAGGCGGCTAGGCAGAATGCTGCCAAGTGGTGTGGTGGCTCGATTCCGATGACGGAACATTTCCGTCGTTTGGTATGTTTTTTCTTTTAAAATATATTATTTTAATATAAGTACCATAAAATGGTACTTGGAATAAATATTTAAGTTTAGTAATAAAAAATATATTTTTAACAGGTACAGAGGGGTGAGGATGCGAACATGGTGACCGTCTTCTTGGCCACCCATCGCAAGGACGGAAATCTCATTGATGAGAGGGCCTCACAGACCTATGTAAGTATTACTTTACTTTGTGTTTATTTTAATATAACTTAGGCAATTATTGAGTTTCCAAACCTTTTCTAGGCCGAGTATCTTAGGCTTCGTGAGCGGGCGACTGCTAGTGCACCTACACCTGGAGAGGCTGGTGCTTCGTCGCAGCCCGGTCCATCTCCGTCGGCGGACGACCTGTGGGTGATCGCAGCTGGTGGTCTCCAGAGGGGTACGTACTACGGTACGGGCTCCTATGGCGCCCTGGTTGCGACGCAGTCATCTAGGGCCTCCCCGACAGCTGTGCATTCCACACACCCCTCGCAGTCGCAGCCCTCGCAGTCGTCGGCCAGAGTCCAGGAGGCCGTCCAGGAGGCCGTTGACCGTCAGATTGCGTCTCTCCGTGACGACTTGCTGCGAAGTATGGAGGACCAGTCCCGGTCCCAGCCGCAGGCGGACGATCCGATGCTTATCGCACGATTGGATATGCTCGACCGCAGCATGACGGAGCTACGAGAATTGACAAATGATATTAGAGCCTCCAATGATCGCAACATCATGGAGCTGCAGGCGTCACAGCTATCGATGGGCGAGAAGCTGACGAGGATGCATGCGTCACAGCTATCGATGGGCGAGAACCTGACGAGGATGCAGGATTCAATGGGTGATAGCAGTACGAGGTTGTTATCTACCCTGGATTCTTACAACCAGCGACTCGCAGATTTGGAGCGGGCACGGCCGCCACCGACGTCACTGCCTTCTCCATCGACATCGGTGTCGATTCCACGGGACGAGTATGAGGAGTTGTTATCCTTGAAGCGCGCCGCTGGTCAGCCTCCTGCAGATCCGTAGTAGTCTAGTTATTATTATTATTATTTATGAATTATTGGTACTTCAACAATAGACATGATGTATGATGCTTCTTGTGGTCATTAATTTTTTAGTTAATTTAATTGGATTATATAGTTATCCACATTTAATTGGATTGATACTTCTTGTGGTCTTTAATTTAATTGGATAATATAGTTAAATCATGTTGGTGTGTATGATGAAGATGATGTAAAACTGCAGGGAATCACAATGTTTGATTCTGGGAATTTTTTTTTAATTTTTTTTAAAAATTAGCGACGTTATTAGCGACGTTTAGCGACGTTAAATTACGTCGCTAATTACGTCGCTAATTAGCGACGCCGTAAAACGTCGCTAATAACGTCGCTAATAACGTCGCTAATGACGTCGCTAAACGTCGCCAATTGCTGACATGGCAGTATAGCCAGGTCATTAAAGACGTCGGTGTAACGTCGCGATAGATGTCGCTAATCAGCGACGTTTAGCGACTTTTCTAAACGTCGCTTTTTAGTGACTTGGCGTCGCAAAACGTCGCTAAATTTAGCGACACATTAAAGTCGCTAAAAAACGTCGGCATAGCGACGTTTAGCGACGTTTTTTGTATTAGCGACTTGGTATTTTCCGACTTCTTTAAAACGTCGCTAATTACGTCGCTAAACCTAATTAGCGACGATTTTTGGTTATTTAGCGACGTTTTTAGACGTCGCTAATTTGACTTTTTCTGGTAGTGTGACAACTTGAAATTCAGTAGAGAGCGGACCTTCAGGTCTAGCTAGTAGCTCTATTTTGGCCCGCGTTCTACCATCTTTGATACGTCTCGGAACTAACACTATATATTTCTTAACATAAGTCATTGTAATGAATACACAATATCAATATTAATTAGAGAATAAAAGAATTAGGCTTACCTAAATTATAAGATTGTGCTAGTTTTGTGAATTTCCATGTTAACAAGTACACAGCCCAGAATAAAATTGAGGGTGATTGAATCTGCAAAAAAATTCGTATACAATAACATAACATAACATAATAAATAAATAAATAAATAATAAATAAGATAAAAAATTTAAGATAATGTAGAAGAAGATGCAAGTCGTCAGTTGTACTGATGACATGAGTTCGTCAGTATTACGGAAGTCTTCAACATTTAAATTTTTTTTTTTTTTTTAGGACGTCTGAAAGAAGCTGATTTTCTTTTCTTAATTTCTTCCTTTAAAAAAAAAACATCCAAATTAATTGTTAGCTTGGAAGCAAGTGACCAAGTCGCCAATGACACTGACGACTTCATTGCTTTAAATAAAATTAGGTCTCGTTTTGCTTCCATTGGGTGTTACATAGTCATACATACATATACACAAGACATCGGGTGTTTAACGCCTAGTCTGTGCTGCCATAAGTTTATTCCCATAATACACCTAGTATTGATAATCCTTTTCCATCCTTTCCCATAATACACCTAGATAGTACATATATAAGCAATGAAGTCGTGAGTGCCATCGGCGACTTGGTCACTTGCTCCAAAATGTCAAAAAAAATATAAAATCTACAATCTAAAAATTATGGTTTCAAATTAAAATTTACTATTCTATAAAATAATTTTCTATATTTTAAATTTAAAAATTCTCAGATCTAATATATAGCTTTTGTGGATGAGTTGGACTGAGAATCTAGAAATTGAAACTTGAAATGAATTTTCATATTCAACCAAAGAGATTCTAAATTATGAATCTAAAATCTAGAATCTAGAAACTAGAATCTAGAATGAGCCTTACTAGCGATGTTGGCGATTTGGCTGTTTTAAATTTTTTTTTTAAAATCAGCTTCTTCCGAAGCTAAAAAAAAAGAAAATTTAAACGTTGAAGTCGAAAATAAAATAGTACTGGTGATATGACTACAAGTACTCAAATCATCTTCTGATCATCTTAAAGTCTTTTATCTTATTTGTTATTTATTTATAGTATGTTATTCTATAAAAAAAATTCTGTTGAATCTGGCATGGCAGTGACATAGTGATCAAGCTTTTCAAAAAGAAAGACTAGAAAGATATAGAGTAACCTATTCTTGAGTGGAAGAACTCTAATTATTTTTGTAATGTTTGCGCAAGAAAGGTCGTATTTTCTTGGCGTCGATGGATTAAAGTTTGGTGCTAAGTTCCTGGCTTAATTATTTGTCCATCTTTCTTTGCTAATCATCCCAACAACTGCACCATATATATGATTTTTGTTTGTTTTTTTTGGCTAAGTACATGTCTGAGAGTCGTCATGATAGAATCTAGTACAAGACTAGAAGAAGACGTCTACAGTTAACTTCCATTATTCATCAGTATATTGTATAGTGAAGCAACAATTAGTTGCATGCACTTACAAACATGCAATACCTACGGGGTGTTGATAAGGGCACTGCCAATTTTACTTGGGACTAGCCCAGGATTGGGGCTAGCCCACTATTCTGCAACCTTTACTCATACTAGTCCAAGTTTATACTTGGGGCTAGCCCACATTTGAAAACCTTCCTTCTTCTTATTCTCTAAACCTAGCTCCCCCCGACCGGAGCTTTCCCCTCCCGCCGACCCCCTCCCTTCGGCCGATCTCCGCTGTCCTCCTCCTCCTTGTCGATGGCTCCCAAAGTCTCGAAAGAACCAAGGTAGAAATCATCATTCTCCTTGCACTATTGTATTTGAAAAATTGTCCAAAAATGATAAGAAATCCTCTTGCATGTTGAAAAATTTGTGTTTTTTTCTTTCAAATGAGGGCATACTAGTCGTTGGCGGAGTCTAGGATGTAGTTTAGACATAGAAGTCGTTTGGAACATGATTTTAGGGCGTACAATGTCGAGACTGCTCGACATTGTCGAGCAGTATCGAGCGGGACTGTAGAATATCCTACAGTCTCATACTGATTTAGGACTGTAGGAAATTCGACAGTCCTATATATATATAGGACTGTCGAAATTCCTACAGTCCTAAATCAGTATGGGACTGTAGGAAATTCTACAGTCCTAAATCATTAGGACAGTTAAAAAATCTGCAGTCCTGTATACTTACAGGACTGCAGAAATGGCTACAGTCCTGAAAATAAAATGAGATTATTATGTTAAAATAGAAAATAATTTTTGTCTGTATACATTAATTTTTGTCTTATAGTCATGCCCCTGGAAAGGACACTGTGGATGAAGAAATGAGAAGACGCCCTACTGCGTCGATGCGTAAGGAACGCACAGTTTCGCAAGGCGTCACTATCCGCGAGGGCGCGGCACGCCCTGAAGTGAGGAAACGTCCATTGACGAAGAAGATTGCCACAAAGAGACGTGCTCCTCCTAGTTCTTCCGGTTCTTCTTCCTCCTCCGATGAGGACATGCCAAATGTTCCAAATCGGCCTACTGATGGTTCAGGACCTTCTCAGCCTGCAGCTAGTCCTGTCGAGAGTCTTCCATAAACTCTCGCAAACCGGCCTACCGATGGTTCGGGACCTTCTGAGCAGGCAGATAGTCCAGTCGACACTCGTCCAAACGGTTGCTCTATGTTACCGTCGATCCAAAACCATATTGCATACCAAATATGGAACAATCCGGTAAGTACATTACGTTATGATACATTTATATAAAGCTGTCAGTTGAAAGTATATTTTACATAGAGGTTTAATTTCATCCAATTGTTGACTTTTCAGGAGAGTGGTCGTATGTTGACGGTAATCAACCATGGCAAAAAATGCAATACATGGAGGTATGAATTACTGGGAGATGATGTGAAGTCAAAAATCAGTCCCACCGGTCTACAATATTTGAGTAGCTACTCATATACGACGGTGGATAATGCACTGATTTCAGCATTTGTAGAACGGTGGCATCCAGAGACCAACACTTTCCATCTACCAATGGGGAGTTGACGATTACCCTTGATGACGTCCATCATATATTGGGACTTAGGGTTGATGGTCGTCCAATGCAGAATAATATTTTGGATGATTCGAGCATCAACTATTACGACTATATGGTGGATTATGTATCAGGGTGTCTGGGAGTTGATGCCACCAGTTTTACTAGTCTTCGAGAATTCAAAAAGTCCTACGGACTTCCTCTAAAATATTTGGAGGAGATATTCGCTGAGCAGGCCCCCGAAATTGATAATAGCGAAAATGTCGCCCGGGGATATATGCAGTTCATCTTAGGGGCTGTTGGCATTACCGATAAGTCTGGAACGTCCATAAATGCCAAATATCTCATCAATTTGGACAACCTTGAAACGGTGGACGAAATTTCTTGGGGAAGCGGTATACTGGCATACCTTTACCGCGAGCTTGGTGCGGCATCCCGTGTGGGTTCTAAGACAATTTCCGGATGCCAGACTCTACTCCATGTATAGATATATCTTTGTCAACTTGTTTACAAAAATTTAAATTGTGTTGTTTATTTTTGGACTAACATATTTCCGGTAATGTGAAGGCATGGATATACGAGCACTTCCACTACCAGAAAAAGTCAAATTAGCGACGTCTAAAAACGTCGCTAAATAACCAAAAATCGTCGCTAATTAGGTTTAGCGACGTAATTAGCGACGATTTAAAGAAGTCGGAAAATACCAAGTCGCTAATACAAAAAACGTCGCTAAACGTCGCTATGCCGACGTTTTTTAGCGACTTTAATGTGTCGCTAAATTTAGCGACGTTTTGCGACGCCAAGTCACTAAAAAGCGACGTTTAGAAAAGTCGCTAAACGTCGCTGATTAGCGACATCTATCGCGACGTTACACCGACGTCTTTAATGACCTGGCTATACTGCCATGTCAGCAATTGGCGACGTTTAGCGACGTCATTAGCGACGTTATTAGCGACGTTATTAGCGACGTTTTACGGCGTCACTAATTAGCGACGTAATTAGCGACGTAATTTAACGTCGCTAAACGTCGCTAAACGTCGCTAATAACGTCGCTAATTGTAAACCCCCTCGACCAGATTTCAGTATTTTTAGGATTATTTTAACAATTTAGGATTTACGGCAATATTTTAATTTATTTTGCCTACATATCCTGTTGACTTGTGCACCTGTCCGTCACCGAATTATTTGGAGCTTTACCTTGACTGTTATCCCCGAACGAAGTTCACATACCTGTCCTAGACATGTCAGACTATTTTCCTGAATTTTGTGCAACTCCCAGATGCTTTATTTTGAGCCTCGTTTGAGACGCACAACTATCGTTACAAAAGTCTGTATTTATTTCCTATTTAATTTCCTGCTCTTTACCCATCTC
Source organism: Iris macrosiphon (assembly GCA_036927795.1). Classification (NCBI taxonomy): domain Eukaryota; kingdom Viridiplantae; phylum Streptophyta; class Magnoliopsida; order Asparagales; family Iridaceae; genus Iris; species Iris macrosiphon. The sequence continues at coordinate 130,721,258 of JAYESA010000003.1, forward strand.
TGTACCCCTAGAGAATTGAGGCCCAACATGCACCTGTTTTGCCCAAACAAAAATACGTTAATTTTCTACGCTGAGTATACTCCATTTAGTGTATTGACACCGTAGAAAAATTATGACCCTACCTGCCTCTAAATAATTAGAGAACACCGTGCGCAGTATTTATTAATTAATTAAATACGATGACCCGTATCACCCAGAAACCATACCCAGTCCCTGTCCAGACTCACCCCCATCCCCTCGGGACCCTCACACAGCTTTACCCTTCAATTCTGTGAATTTTAGAATTTTCAGGAATCGGATATTTTTCCAGACAATTTCGTAATTGCGCAATTTCCCAAAATAGGGCCTTTACGCAATTTATGAAATTATCGGGACTTTCCTGCAAATTGCAGTGCGAGGTGTCACCCCCTCATTGGCCGGTGAACCTGCACCGTCCATTGGAGTCGGGACTCACCCGAAAAGATCCCGAAAATATTCCAAAATATCTACAAAATATCTTGTAAAATATCTCTAGATATTTTACTTATATTAATAATAAAATTTTCTATATATTAAAAAGAAAAGAAAATAAAAAAAAAAAATCAAAACCATTCTAAGAAAACTTAGAAACAGCAGCCTTAGCAACTAAGGAAAAGGAAAGAAAGAAAGGAAGAAAGAAACGAAGAAGAATAAGAAGAAAAAAAAAAAAAAACCTAAACCTACCCCCCCCCCGACCCTGGCCGCAGCCGACCCCCCCCCCCCCCCGGCAGGCGGCGCCCTTCCCTCCCCGCGGCGGAGCTAGCCCCCCCCCGCCCCTGGCTCTCTCTCTCCCTCTCTTCCTCTTCCCCGCTTCCTCTCTCCCTCCTCGCCTCCCTCCCTCTCTCCTCCTCCTCCCCGCGGCCGCCGGAGCAGCTCCGCCCAGCCGGCTGCGTCCACCCGCCGCCGCTCCACTCTCCTCCCTCTCCTTCCTCAGCTGCGTCCCCCACCGGCCCGCTGGCTCGCCGGAGCTTCCCTCCGCGGCGGACCCGACCCCCTCCCAGCCGCCACTCCTCCAACTCCTTCTCCTCCCGCTGCCGGCTCCGCCCTCCCCGACCCCGCGGCGGACCCGACTCCTCCCCAGCTCCACCTCCTCCTCCACTCCGGCTGCCACCACCACCCACCATCATCATCAACCACCTCCTCCTCCTCTTCGCCTGGACCCACCCTCGACTCCGGCCAGCGCCGCCCAGCCCCTCGTCGAGCTGCCCGGCCAGCAGCAACTCTCCGGCAAGCCCTAACCCTAGCCTACCCCGGATACAGCAGTGGCTGACCCGGACACGGCGGAGATGAATCAGGACACAGCAGCGTCGTGTCGCCTCGGACACGAAGAATTCTCAGTTTTGGAGCCCTGTTCAGCATTTGGAGACATTTATTCTGAGGCCATAGTTTCTGACTTTTGGCACTTGACATCTGGACGTTACATTTACAGCTCTCTTGCCAGGCAAGTATACCTTGCCTTGTTGTACTGTTTAAATTTAGTTATTGTTAGTCATGTCTATTTATTTTAATATTATATAAATGTGCGCGTCCGAGCAGACTCGGGTGCAGTCAACGATGGCGTTGACGTTAGGACTTGTGTCTGACCTAGTGTCTAGTAGACCCACCTAAAGTTGTGAAGTTATTGATATAACTTCCCAGGCCTTGACACGTATCATTACACGTCACAGAGTGAGTACATGTAGGGACGCGTGCCTCATGCGCGACTGGCCATCAGTGTGAGCAACACGTGTAGCGGTATTTAGCTCAGTTGTTATTTTATTGAGACTTGCATCATAGTAGGAGGTGTCCACGTCGTTTTCACGACTTGTACATCTGTATTGGGCGGGAAAGATACTAGTAGACGTATGGGACACCCCCTCCTTATATATTCCTGTTGCCTGATACCATACTCTTCGGAGATGGGGTATTCCTGTTGCCTGATACCATACTCTTCGGAGATGGGGTATTCCTGTTGCCTGATACCATGCTGCTCGGAGATGGGGTATTGGTTTTCTTGTTTCCGTTACCATGCTCCGAGGAGGATGGGGTACTGCTTGTGCCCTTGCGACGGGGGCATATGTGGCATATACTAGCCAGTCCCGACGATTGGTGAATTACGTCAGCATATGTCTAGCCACACATTCCCATGCGTACTACAAGGTCTTTAAATTGCATTCACTTAGTTGGATAGCACACCCCATTTATTTATTCAGTATTTACATTATGGCATGTCATTTTTCTGTATCTTGCTATGTCCCTCTGAGGACCTGGTCCCCTGCCAGGTGTATTTGTTCTTGAGTACTCGCAGGAGCACAGATCCGGATAGGCTACTTATTTTCCGAGGAGGTCTTCTCTTCGAGCCTCGTGATTGTCAGATGATGTTCTTTTATGGTGTGTATTCTGGTTCCTTTATATTCCATATCGGCAGTGGATTTGTTTCCATCCGACTGTCATTCTTTAGTTATTTACTGTTGAGATTTAGTTACCTAGTTATTGGTTATTCATGTCTATGTGATTTCTGTGGATGAGATTTAGATATTACCCTGTGACTTGTGATTATTTATACCACTGGTGAACTATGTTCATTATACAGCGTACGCACGTATATATGGTTTCCATATATTGGAGTTGCCATATATACGGGCGGCTGGCACGGTTACGTATCCTAGTCCTACGTATTTTGGGACTGGGGCGTGACAGTGTTTTTAGTGGTGGCCCATGCAGGTCACGCCCCAGTTCCTGACATATATATATATTTATACCAGCTGGATAATACAGCTTATAGTTATATATATTATTTCAATTATCGCAATGTCATTTCAATTTATTATATAATATTATATATATTGCTGTATATTACAGCCTAATTAAATATAATTATTATATATTATCCAGTGGTCATATATAGACCCTGATAAATATTATTTAAATTCTTGCCCTGTCAATTCCTTTATCTATATATATAATTCTATATATATAAAATATTGTACTGGATAATACAGTACCTATATATATATATGTATTTAATTTCTGCATTGTCTTTTATTTCTTATATATATATTTATATATAAAATATATATATCTATATATCAGAGGATACACCTTGATAAATACTATATTAATTATCGCAGTGGATATACCCTGCTACTATATATTATTACCTGCATTTATCTGTTCTATAAATATACTATTATATATATTATATATATATGCTTACTATATATATATCTATACTATATATATGTATATATATATGTTTTAATTTACAGCCTTGATATTTATGAACCCTGTCTATTTTAACAGAAACCAACTTCGGCACAGCCAGTGACCCCCTGTCACCAGCACTTTCACAACTGACTGTGAAATCAGGGTTCCAACACTATCAGGGAGTAGGCAAGTATACCTTGCCAAGTTAAATGTTTAAATTCTCAAATATTGTTATATGCTTCTTGCTTCTGAAATCCATATACCATGACCACCTGAGACTGCCTTGGGTACAGTCAACTGTTATGTTGACATGATATTACAGACTCACCAACAGCTGAGAGAATATCCTAATATATTCTCCTAAACCCTATCACGGAAACACGCAACATGGTTGCATTTACATATATGGATGTGAGCTGCGTATTTGGTTAGCTACCAGTACGTGTGACCCGCATCACGGATTAGAATAACTCAGAAAATGTACGATTTGACATTTAGATTCATTGGGATGGAAAAGATAACTAGTTGACGTATGGGATACCCCCTCCAATAATGTTTTATACCTTCGTACCAATGATGGTCGATTGCAGAGTTCCCTGAGTCGGGGGCATACGACACCTATACTAGCCAGTCGCCACGATTGGTGAATTACGTCAGCGTATGTCTAGCCACACATTCCCATGCGTACTACTGGATCTTTACTTGCATTTTCACTTAGTATGGTTAGTACCCTGTATTTATTTTATTTCTTTATTCAGTATTTTTACATTACATGGCATGTCATTTTTCTGTATCTTGTTACGTCCCACTGAGGACCTGGTTCCTTGCCAGATCTAGATGAGGCTTTCTACCCCACAGTGTACGGGCCTGATCAGGAGGCCAGATGTGCTACTGAGGAGGAGCTCGAGGAGACACCCTCAGAGTAGGCTTGACCCTAGATGCTGCTACCTAGAGATGGAGATGTTTTGATCAGATAGACACTGCTTAGTCTATTTGATTTTTCTGCGCTATTATCAGTTTTTGTAGTAGGCTTGTAATCTCACCAGTTGTGTACTGTATCAGACTCAGTTATATATATATTTCAGCATTTGTTTTCTGACATTTTGTTGTGGATGAGATAGCTTTACCTGTTCTATACTTGTAGTAATTTAGGACAGCGTAGCACGTCCCTTTGGGTCCATCAAAGTGGATTAAGCCCTTAGTGACGTGTCAGCTGGCCAGTGACACGTGGCCTAGTTCCTGACATTTTGGGACTGGGGCGTGACATGGTTTTAGTGGTGGCCCATGCAGGTCTCGAACCATACTAAAAACATGTCACGCCCCAGTCCCAAAATGTCAGGAACTAGGCCACGTGTCACTGGCCAGCTGACACGTCACTAAGGGCTTAATCCACTTTGATGGACCCAAAGGGACGTGCTACGCTGTCCTAAATTACTACAAGTATAGAACAGGTAAAGCTATCTCATCCACAACAAAATGTCAGAAAACAAATGCTGAAATATATATATAACTGAGTCTGATACAGTACACAACTGGTGAGATTACAAGCCTACTACAAAAACTGATAATAGCGCAGAAAATTCAAATAGACTAAGCAGTGTCTATCTGATCAAAACATCTCCATCTCTAGGTAGCAGCATCTAGGGTCAAGCCTACTCTGAGGGTGTCTCCTCGAGCTCCTCCTCAGTAGCACATCTGGCCTCCTGATCAGGCCCGTACACTGTGGGGTAGAAAGCCTCATCTAGATCTGGCAAGGAACCAGGTCCTCAGTGGGACGTAACAAGATACAGAAAAATGACATGCCATGTAATGTAAAAATACTGAATAAAGAAATAAAATAAATACAGGGTACTAACCATACTAAGTGAAAATGCAAGTAAAGATCCAGTAGTACGCATGGGAATGTGTGGCTAGACATACGCTGACGTAATTCACCAATCGTGGCGACTGGCTAGTATAGGTGTCGTATGCCCCCGACTCAGGGAACTCTGCAATCGACCATCATTGGTACGAAGGTATAAAATATTATTGGAGGGGGTATCCCATACGTCAACTAGTTATCTTTCCCATCCCAATGAATCTAAATGTCAAATCGTACATTTCCTGAGTTATTCTAATCCGTGATGCGGGTCACACGTACTGGTAGCTAACCAAATACGCAGCTCACATCCATATATGTAAATGCAACCATGTTGCGTGTTTCCGTGATAGGGTTTAGGAGAATATATTAGGATATTCTCTCAGCTGTTGGTGAGTCTGTAATATCATGTCAACATAACAGTTGACTGTACCCAAGGCAGTCTCAGGTGGTCATGGTATATGGATTTCAGAAGCAAGAAGCATATAACAATATTTGAGAATTTAAACATTTAACTTGGCAAGGTATACTTGCCTACTCCCTGATAGTGTTGGAACCCTGATTTCACAGTCAGTTGTGAAAGTGCTGGTGACAGGGGGTCACTGGCTGTGCCGAAGTTGGTTTCTGTTAAAATAGACAGGGTTCGTAAATATCAAGGCTGTAAATTAAAACATATATATATACATATATATAGTATAGATATATATATAGTAAGCATATATATATAATATATATAATAGTATATTTATAGAACAGATAAATGCAGGTAATAATATATAGTAGCAGGGTATATCCACTGCGATAATTAATATAGTATTTATCAAGGTGTATCCTCTGATATATAGATATATATATTTTATATATAAATATATATATAAGAAATAAAAGACAATGCAGAAATTAAATACATATATATATATAGGTACTGTATTATCCAGTACAATATTTTATATATATAGAATTATATATATAGATAAAGGAATTGACAGGGCAAGAATTTAAATAATATTTATCAGGGTCTATATATGACCACTGGATAATATATAATAATTATATTTAATTAGGCTGTAATATACAGCAATATATATAATATTATATAATAAATTGAAATGACATTGCGATAATTGAAATAATATATATAACTATAAGCTGTATTATCCAGCTGGTATAAATATATATATATATATATAGATAATATATATATATAGATATTTATATATAGTATAAGTAGATAATATATATATATAGATATATATATATATAATAGGTGCAGGAAAATTAAAATGCAGGAAAGAAAAATAAAGAAAATGCAAGTATATATAAATATATGTATGCACATATATTTATATAATTTAAAAACAGAAAATTACATATATTAATAATTATATAACATATATAAATATGTTATATATATTATAGTATACATATAAATATATATAAATACATATAATATATATATACTATAGATATATATATATACAATATTACATAATATAATATGGTAGATATACATATATACATATACATATATATGTAAAATATATATATAGATATATATATAATATATATACAGTATAATATACTGTAAATAGTATAATACATACATATATAAAATTATACATATAATACATAGTAATATACATATATATATACATATATATATATATACATATACATATATATATGCATGTATTATAGATTATATACGTATTTTTAAATAGTATAGTATATTTATACCTTACAGGTGGCAAGGGGGGTCCCACGCGGTGCTGCCGGCGGGAGGACGGCGGCGGAGCTGGCCGGAGGCGGCCGGAGGAGCAGCAGCAGTGGCAGTGCACACTGGCAGCAGCAGCAGCAGTAGCAGTCTTGTGGGGGCTGCCGGCGGCGGAGGAGAGGCGGAGGTGGCCGGGCAGGGTGCGGGATCGACGGAGAAGGGAGGGGCGGTCAGGTTGGTGGTGGTGGCGGAGGTCCACGACGGCGGTGGTGGCGGCTAGGGGCGGCCGGAGTTGGGGAGGGTAGTTCGGGTTGGGGGTGGTCGACGGCGCTGCGGGGGCTAGGGCGGCCGGAGCAGGCGTCGTGGGGGGCTGAGGTGGTGGTGGTAGGTAGAGGAGGTCGGGGCGAAGCGGCTGGGTAGGGTGGCGGTGGTCGGCGACGGCCGGAGGCGGCGGGGGACGTGAACGGGAGTGGTGGTGGTGCTGTGGATAGTGGGGAGAGGAGGAGGGTGCGGGGGCTGTAGCAGCCGGAGCAGGGCGGCGCCGGCGGTGGTGCTTGGCCGGAGGGAAGAGGGGAGGGTGGCGAAGGGCTGGGCCGAGTTTGGCCGGAGGCGGTGGTCGGAGGTGGCCGGAGGGAAGGGTTGTAGGTGATTTGAATAGAAGGGTTAGGGTTTATATAGGATTTTGCCTAATGGCAATGTTGTAAATATTTAGAAGTTCAGGGGTATTTTGGTATTTTGATATTTTTAGGATATTTTCCAGCAGAAATTTCTGGATGTTATGGTGGGTCCTACCCACCTATGGTCTAGCCAATAGGATTTGGCCACCTAGCATGCAATTTGCATATAAACCCCTAACTTTTCAAATATTGCATAATTGCATAAAAATTGTATTTTGCGTAATTTCGCAATTTACCTGATTTTAAATACTGATTTCCTGAAATTCTAAATTGTATAGAAATGAGGGAAAATAGCTGGGGGAAAATATTTTGGGACAGTGTGGGGTGATTCTGGGCAGGTGCAGGGTCTGATATTGCAGGTGATACAGTCATCGTATTTATTATTTAATAAATACTGCGCACGGTGTTCACTAATTATTTAGAGGCTATTAGAGTCATAATCTTTCTACGGTGTCAATACGATAATTGAAGTATAATTAGAGTAGAATATTATCGTATTTTTGGTTGGGCAATCAGGTGCCTACTGGTCCTCAAATTTCTAAGGGTACAGAGATGGGTAAAGAGCAGAAAATTAAATAGGAAATAAATACATACGTTTGTAACGATATTTGTGCGACTAAAACGAAGCATCAAACGAGGTTTCTGGAAGTTGCACAGAATACAGAAAAAGTAGTCTGACTAGTCTAGAGCAGGAATGTGAAATTTGTTTAGGGTTAACAGCTAGTGTGATGCCCTAGTCAATTGTGTAATGAACAGGTGCACAATCAATATAATATATAATAAATAAAATTTTAAAAAGTTGCACTAATTCTAATTAGTCAAAAAATTAATCCTAATTTACTGAAATTTGGTCGAGGGAGTTTACAATCTACCCTCCTTAGAATATTTCGTCCTCGAAATAAAAACAACCATATAATGAGAATGAAAAAGGACATATGATGATAAAGAAAGATTGGATTTGAAATATTGGACATACCCTGGTTTGGAAATAGGTGGGGATAACGCTGACGAATATCCTCTTCTCGTTCCCAGGTGGATTCACCTGGTGCATGATGTCTCCATGCAACACGAACGAGAGGAATAGTCTGGCCTCGCAACACTTTCTCGCTACGGTCCAGAATCTCTACAGGCTCCTCCTGATAAGATAAGCTTGGCCCGATGGTGATCTCTGAGTAGTCTAGCACATGACTCGGGTCTGGAATGTACCTCCTCAGCTGAGATACGTGGAAGACGTCATGTACTCCCTCCAAAGTCTGAGGTAGAGCTAGTCTGTAAGCAACTTCTCCGACGCGATCTAGCACATCGAAGGGTCCAATGTACCTTGGACTTAGCTTCCCTCTTCCTCCAAATCTGATAGTTCCTCTAGTAGGTGAGATCTTTAAGAACACATGCTCCCCTACTTGGAACTCTAGAGGTCGTCGGTGAATGTTGGCCCAGTGCTTCTGCCTGTCTTGTGCAGCTCGTAGGTGTCCCTGGATCTTCTTTACTTTCTCCACCGTACGAATAATCAGTTCTGGTCCCAAGATCTGTCTCTCGCCAACATCGCTCCAGCATATTGGGGAACGACATTTCCTTCCATACAAAGCTTCAAAGGGAGCCATTTGAATGCTCGCTTGATAGCTGTTGTTGTAGGAAAATTCCACCAGGTGTAGATGATCTTCCCATGATCCGCTGAAATCAAGCATGCAGGCTCTCAGCATATCTTCAAGTGTCTGGATGGTGCGTTCTGATTGGCCATCTGTTTGTGGGTGATACGAGGTGCTGAACTTGAGGCGGGTACCAAGACTTTCTTGCATACTTCGCCAAAAGTAAGATGTAAATCTCGTATCTCTGTCAGATACTATGCTGACTGGCACTCCATGCAGACGCACTATCTCCTTCATGTACATGTCCGCCAAGACTTCTGTGGATTGCCCGACTCTAAAAGGTAGAAAATGAGCAGCCTTAGTGAGTCTGTCTATAATTACCCAGACAGCATTACGACCACTAGGACTTCTTGGGAAGCCCGTAACAAAGTCCATCGTAATGTGTTCCCATTTCCACTCGGGTATTGGGAGGGGTTGAAGTAGACCGGCAGATCTCTGATGCTCAGCCTTGACTTGCTGACACACCAGACATTTGGCCACAAAGCGTGCTATCTCCCGCTTCATTCCATGCCACCAGTAATATTGCCGCAGATCTCTGTACATCTTTGTGCCTCCTGGATGTATAGAGTATACTGAGCTATGAGCTTCTGACATAAGCTCATTACGAAGTTCTCCATTTGGAACATAAAGACGATTACCACATCTTAGAGTCCCATCTTCGTGTATGCGACATCCTGTCTGAATTCCAGCCTCTGTTCTTTGTCGAAGCCTCTGAAATCTTGCATCTGTTGGTAGAGCAGCTTTGATTCTTTCCACCAAGGTTGATTGCAGCTGGTAGTTTGATAAGTGACCATCAATTCCTGGCACAATGATCTCTATTCCCAACTTTGCTAGATCTCTCAGCAGATCTGGTTGGGTGATCATAAAGAATGCCGAGGGTTTTCTGCTTAAAGCATCTGCCACCATATTAGCTTTCCCTGGATGGTACTGTAGATCAATTTCGAAATCCGCCATCACTTCGAGCCATCGTCTTTGTCTCAGATTTAGGTCCTTCTGGGTGTAGACGTACTTCAAACTTTTATGATCGGTGAATATCTCCACTCTTTCGCCATATAGATAGTGTCTCCATAGCTTCAGGGCGAAGATGACTGCGGCAAGCTCCAGATCGTGAGTGGGGTAATTCTTCTCATGAGTCCTCAACTGTCTTGAGGCATAAGCTACAACTTTCCCATGTTGCATTAAGACACAACCAAATCCTTTTCCGGATGCATCGCTATATATGACGAAACCTCCGGATCCAGATGGTATAGTCAAAATGGGAGCTGTAGTCAGACGCTTCTTCAAGTCATCAAAAGCTGTCTGGCAATCTTCAGTCCATATGAATTCCTGCTCCTTGCGAGTAAGACGGGTAATCGGCTCCGCGATTCTTGCAAAGTTTTCTACGAACCTTCGGTAATATCCGGCAAGTCCTAGAAAGCTTCTCACCTCTGAGACGTTGGTCGGGGTTGGCCACGTCTCAACAGATGAGATCTTTGCTGGGTCTACCGAGATGCCTTCTCCTGTGATAACGTGTCCAAGAAATGCGACACGGTCCAGGAAGAATTCATACTTGCTCATCTTAGCATAAAGGCTCTCCCGTCTCAGCGTCTCTAATACCAACCTTAAGTGCTCTTCATGCTCCTCGTGGCTTTTTGAATACACTAAAATGTCGTCGATGAAGACTACCACGAACTGGTCCAGATATTGGTGGAAGACTCGGTTCATCAGGTTCATGAATACAGCAGGTGCATTAGTCAATCCAAACGGCATCACCAGAAATTCGTAATGACCATAACGAGTTCTGAATGCTGTCTTTGGAATGTCTTCTCTTCGTACCTTGACTTGATGGTAGCCTGATCTCAAGTCTATCTTCGAGAATACTACGGCTCCTGTTAGTTGATCGAACAGGTCATCAATTCTCGGCAAGGGGTACTTGTTTTTGATTGTCAGAGCGTTGAGGGCTCTGTAATCAATGCACATGCGATATGTTCCGTCCTTCTTTGGTACAAACAACACTGGTGCTCCCCAGGGTGATGCACTAGGACGAACAAATCCTTTGATCTGTAGTTCCTCTAGTTGAAGCTTCAGCTCGTCAAGCTCCTTCTTCGCCAGTCGGTATACATTGGAGGATACTGGTGCAGCTCCGGGTATCAGCTCAATAATGAACTCCACTTCTCTGTCAGGCGGTAGGCCTGGCAATTCTTCTGGAAATACGTCCTCGAACTCTGCTACAATTGAGGGAAGTGCTGTCTCCATCGCCATGTAAGCTCTAGGAGTCTGGCCTACTCCTTGCTCGATGGTTCCACGGACATATTCGAACTCTGGGTGATCTGGGGGTCTAAAGATAACACTACCCTTTCGGCAGTCTAGGATAGCATTATTCTGGCTTAGCCAGTCCATGCCTAAGACAACATCGAAATTTGGCATTGGAAGTACCAAAAATCGTGCTCTTAGTCCTCTACTACAAACAACTACTGGGCAGGTTTTGATAATGTTGGTAACTGGAACAATACCTCCTCCAGTAAGTATTTTCCAACACTTGGGTAGCGGCGAAGTAGATAGTTTGTGCATGGCTACGAATCTACTGGATATGAAAGACAAAGTAGCCCCAGAATCGAATAATACAGTTGCAGGTAATGATGCAACTAAAATGGTACCTGTTATAGTTTCCCCTTCAGGTTCTTCTGCAACGGCAGCTAACGCAAAGGCTTGTCCCTGCCTTTGTCCTCTGACTTGTGGTCTGGCCTTGAACTGGGCCTCCTGAGTAGGCAAGGGTGCTCCTCGCTGATATCCTCCTGATGTGGAGGGAAGCATCTTCTGAGTTTGAGCTCCTGGCTTCTGCCCTTGCTGAGGTGCTGCATCTCTACGTTGTGGGCAGTCTTTGGCCATATGATTTCTAGCTCCACATAGCAGGCATAATCCCAGCTTCTTTCTACAGTCATTGGCAAAATGCCCCTTCTTGCCACAAAAGTGACAAATCGGGAGCTCCCTCTTCTGGTAAGGCCCCGTCGTCTGTTGCGTCTGATATTGGGGACGACGTATAGGTCCTCCTGCTCCGTGCTGATTCTTGGCCGGGAAGGTTGGATTTGAGCGTCTGGCTCCTCGGCCAATGGCTTCTTGCTCCCTGGCTTCAGTAAGAACCTCGTTGTAGGAGATTCTCGACTGCGTTGTTGTGTGCCTCTGAAGCTCTTGGTTAAGGCCATGGTGGAATCTTTTAGCCTTCTTCAGCTCGTTCGGGATCAGATCAGTACCGAAATGACTTAGTCTGCTAAACTCCGCGTCGTAGGCATCTACCGTCATGTTTCCTTGCTCCAGGTGCAGGAACTGGGAGTATAGGGCATTCTGGACTGTCTCTGGAAAGTACTTGGCGTTGAAATGCTCCAGGAATTGTTGCCAAGTTTGGTCTTTGCCGACGCTGCGCTCTATGGATTCCCACCAGTGATGGGCGTTGCCAAGAAGTTGGCCCCTCACAGCGGTCATCCATAGGTCGGGAGTGAGTTGCGATCCTTCTAGCAGCATTTCGGTGTTGGAGATCCAATCGGAGATCTCTTCAGGAGTCTCGTTGCCTTTGAAATCCCTCGGACTCATTTGACGGAAGCCTCGAACTGTGCCCGCTGGTAGGACAGGTACGGGTGTCGGAGTAGTAGTTCTCTCCAAAGCCGTCATCAACGTCTGTCGCAGAGCTTCAGTTTGCTGCCACTGAGACTGTCTCAGGGCCTCAGTTTGTTGCCACTGGTTCTGCAACATAGTCTGGAGAAACTGCAACATTTGAGTTTGACCCTCAAGTTGTGGCATCTGGATAGGCAAGGCTGGAGGTGGAGACAAAGGTGTCTCTGCATGTGGAGTTGGTGTAGTCTCTTGGCTAGAATTTTGGTGATTGGACGGAGTTCCTTGGGCACTTGGCGAAGGGTCTGTTGCTTGGTCAGCCCCATTATTCGCAAGTTTCCCGGGTATGTCCATATTTCTGAGGAAAATAGGATAATTAGAAAACACAAAGGAGATAATAAATGATATCAAGCATGATGCAATAATAAAGATTGTAAAGATGGTGTCAGTGTGGATGAGACCTAATATTTCTATCCTTATTGCAGGCTTGCTGGGCATGTCATCATACCACTAGCAATAAAACTAGACCTGCATGGGCCACCACTAAAACCATGTCACGCCCCAGTCCCAAAATGTCAGGAACTAGGCCACGTGTCACTGGCCAGCTGACACGTCACTAAGGGCTTAATCCACTTTGATGGACCCAAAGGGACGTGCTACGCTGTCCTAAATTACTACAAGTATAGAACAGGTAAAGCTATCTCATCCACAACAAAATGTCAGAAAACAAATGCTGAAATATATATATAACTGAGTCTGATACAGTACACAACTGGTGAGATTACAAGCCTACTACAAAAACTGATAATAGCGCAGAAAATTCAAATAGACTAAGCAGTGTCTATCTGATCAAAACATCTCCATCTCTAGGTAGCAGCATCTAGGGTCAAGCCTACTCTGAGGGTGTCTCCTCGAGCTCCTCCTCAGTAGCACATCTGGCCTCCTGATCAGGCCCGTACACTGTGGGGTAGAAAGCCTCATCTAGATCTGGCAAGGAACCAGGTCCTCAGTGGGACGTAACAAGATACAGAAAAATGACATGCCATGTAATGTAAAAATACTGAATAAAGAAATAAAATAAATACAGGGTACTAACCATACTAAGTGAAAATGCAAGTAAAGATCCAGTAGTACGCATGGGAATGTGTGGCTAGACATACGCTGACGTAATTCACCAATCGTGGCGACTGGCTAGTATAGGTGTCGTATGCCCCCGACTCAGGGAACTCTGCAATCGACCATCATTGGTACGAAGGTATAAAACATTATTGGAGGGGGTATCCCATACGTCAACTAGTTATCTTTCCCATCCCAATGAATCTAAATGTCAAATCGTACATTTCCTGAGTTATTCTAATCCGTGATGCGGGTCACACGTACTGGTAGCTAACCAAATACGCAGCTCACATCCATATATGTAAATGCAACCATGTTGCGTGTTTCCGTGATAGGGTTTAGGAGAATATATTAGGATATTCTCTCAGCTGTTGGTGAGTCTGTAATATCATGTCAACATAACAGTTGACTGTACCCAAGGCAGTCTCAGGTGGTCATGGTATATGGATTTCAGAAGCAAGAAGCATATAACAATATTTGAGAATTTAAACATTTAACTTGGCAAGGTATACTTGCCTACTCCCTGATAGTGTTGGAACCCTGATTTCACAGTCAGTTGTGAAAGTGCTGGTGACAGGGGGTCACTGGCTGTGCCGAAGTTGGTTTCTGTTAAAATAGACAGGGTTCGTAAATATCAAGGCTGTAAATTAAAACATATATATATACATATATATAGTATAGATATATATATAGTAAGCATATATATATAATATATATAATAGTATATTTATAGAACAGATAAATGCAGGTAATAATATATAGTAGCAGGGTATATCCACTGCGATAATTAATATAGTATTTATCAAGGTGTATCCTCTGATATATAGATATATATATTTTATATATAAATATATATATAAGAAATAAAAGACAATGCAGAAATTAAATACATATATATATATAGGTACTGTATTATCCAGTACAATATTTTATATATATAGAATTATATATATAGATAAAGGAATTGACAGGGCAAGAATTTAAATAATATTTATCAGGGTCTATATATGACCACTGGATAATATATAATAATTATATTTAATTAGGCTGTAATATACAGCAATATATATAATATTATATAATAAATTGAAATGACATTGCGATAATTGAAATAATATATATAACTATAAGCTGTATTATCCAGCTGGTATAAATATATATATATATATATAGATAATATATATATATAGATATTTATATATAGTATAAGTAGATAATATATATATATATAGATTCCCACCATTGTAAACTCCCTCGACCAAATTTCAGTAAATTAGGATTAATTTTTTGACTAATTAGAATTAGTGCAACTTTTTAAAATTTTATTTATTATATATTATATTGATTGTGCACCTGTTCATTACACAATTGACTAGGGCATCACACTAGCTGTTAACCCTAAACAAATTTCACATTCCTGCTCTAGACTAGTCAGACTACTTTTTCTGTATTCTGTGCAACTTCCAGAAACCTCGTTTGATGCTTCGTTTTAGTCGCACAAATATCGTTACAAACGTATGTATTTATTTCCTATTTAATTTTCTGCTCTTTACCCATCTCTGTACCCTTAGAAATTTGAGGACCAGTAGGCACCTGATTGCCCAACCAAAAATACGATAATATTCTACTCTAATTATACTTCAATTATCGTATTGACACCGTAGAAAGATTATGACTCTAATAGCCTCTAAATAATTAGTGAACACCGTGCGCAGTATTTATTAAATAATAAATACGATGACTGTATCACCTGCAATATCAGACCCTGCACCTGCCCAGAATCACCCCACACTGTCCCAAAATATTTTCCCCCAGCTATTTTCCCTCATTTCTATACAATTTAGAATTTCAGGAAATCAGTATTTAAAATCAGGTAAATTGCGAAATTACGCAAAATACAATTTTTATGCAATTATGCAATATTTGAAAAGTTAGGGGTTTATATGCAAATTGCATGCTAGGTGGCCAAATCCTATTGGCTAGACCATAGGTGGGTAGGACCCACCATAACATCCAGAAATTTCTGCTGGAAAATATCCTAAAAATATCAAAATACCAAAATACCCCTGAACTTCTAAATATTTACAACATTGCCATTAGGCAAAATCCTATATAAACCCTAACCCTTCTATTCAAATCACCTACAACCCTTCCCTCCGGCCACCTCCGACCACCGCCTCCGGCCAAACTCGGCCCAGCCCTTCGCCACCCTCCCCTCTTCCCTCCGGCCAAGCACCACCGCCGGCGCCGCCCTGCTCCGGCTGCTACAGCCCCCCGCACCCTCCTCATCTCCCCACTATCCACAGCACCACCACCACTCCCGTTCACGTCCCCCGCCGCCTCCGGCCGTCGCCGACCACCGCCACCCTACCCAGCCGCTTCGCCCCGACCTCCTCTACCTACCACCACCACCTCAGCCCCCCACGACGCCTGCTCCGGCCGCCCTAGCCCCCGCAGCGCCGTCGACCACCCCCAACCCGAACTACCCTCCCCAACTCCGGCCGCCCCTAGCCGCCACCACCGCCGTCGTGGACCTCCGCCACCACCACCAACCTGACCGCCCCTCCCTTCTCCGTCGATCCCGTACCCTGCCCGGCCACCTCCGCCTCTCCTCCGCCGCCGGCAGCCCCCACAAGACTGCTACTGCTGCTGCTGCTGCTGCCAGTGTGCACTGCCACTGCTGCTGCTCCTCCGGCCGCCTCCGGCCAGCTCCGCCGCCGTCCTCCCGCCGGCAGCACCGCGTGGGACCCCCCTTGCCACCTGTAAGGTATAAATATACTATACTATTTAAAAATACGTATATAATCTATAATACATGCATATATATATGTATATGTATATATATATATGTATATATATATGTATATTACTATGTATTATATGTATAATTTTATATATGTATGTATTATACTATTTACAGTATATTATACTGTATATATATTATATATATATCTATATATATATTTTACATATATATGTATATGTATATATGTATATCTACCATATTATATTATGTAATATTGTATATATATATATCTATAGTATATATATATTATATGTATTTATATATATTTATATGTATACTATAATATATATAACATATTTATATATGTTATATAATTATTAATATATGTAATTTTCTGTTTTTAAATTATATAAATATATGTGCATACATATATTTATATATACTTGCATTTTCTTTATTTTTCTTTCCTGCATTTTAATTTTCCTGCACCTATTATATATATATATATCTATATATATATATTATCTACTTATACTATATATAAATATCTATATATATATATTATCTATATATATATATATATATTTATACCAGCTGGATAATACAGCTTATAGTTATATATATTATTTCAATTATCGCAATGTCATTTCAATTTATTATATAATATTATATATATTGCTGTATATTACAGCCTAATTAAATATAATTATTATATATTATCCAGTGGTCATATATAGACCCTGATAAATATTATTTAAATTCTTGCCCTGTCAATTCCTTTATCTATATATATAATTCTATATATATAAAATATTGTACTGGATAATACAGTACCTATATATATATATGTATTTAATTTCTGCATTGTCTTTTATTTCTTATATATATATTTATATATAAAATATATATATCTATATATCAGAGGATACACCTTGATAAATACTATATTAATTATCGCAGTGGATATACCCTGCTACTATATATTATTACCTGCATTTATCTGTTCTATAAATATACTATTATATATATTATATATATATGCTTACTATATATATATCTATACTATATATATGTATATATATATGTTTTAATTTACAGCCTTGATATTTACGAACCCTGTCTATTTTAACAGAAACCAACTTCGGCACAGCCAGTGACCCCCTGTCACCAGCACTTTCACAACTGACTGTGAAATCAGGGTTCCAACACTATCAGGGAGTAGGCAAGTATACCTTGCCAAGTTAAATGTTTAAATTCTCAAATATTGTTATATGCTTCTTGCTTCTGAAATCCATATACCATGACCACCTGAGACTGCCTTGGGTACAGTCAACTGTTATGTTGACATGATATTACAGACTCACCAACAGCTGAGAGAATATCCTAATATATTCTCCTAAACCCTATCACGGAAACACGCAACATGGTTGCATTTACATATATGGATGTGAGCTGCGTATTTGGTTAGCTACCAGTACGTGTGACCCGCATCACGGATTAGAATAACTCAGGAAATGTACGATTTGACATTTAGATTCATTGGGATGGGAAAGATAACTAGTTGACGTATGGGATACCCCCTCCAATAATGTTTTATACCTTCGTACCAATGATGGTCGATTGCAGAGTTCCCTGAGTCGGGGGCATACGACACCTATACTAGCCAGTCGCCACGATTGGTGAATTACGTCAGCGTATGTCTAGCCACACATTCCCATGCGTACTACTGGATCTTTACTTGCATTTTCACTTAGTATGGTTAGTACCCTGTATTTATTTTATTTCTTTATTCAGTATTTTTACATTACATGGCATGTCATTTTTCTGTATCTTGTTACGTCCCACTGAGGACCTGGTTCCTTGCCAGATCTAGATGAGGCTTTCTACCCCACAGTGTACGGGCCTGATCAGGAGGCCAGATGTGCTACTGAGGAGGAGCTCGAGGAGACACCCTCAGAGTAGGCTTGACCCTAGATGCTGCTACCTAGAGATGGAGATGTTTTGATCAGATAGACACTGCTTAGTCTATTTGAATTTTCTGCGCTATTATCAGTTTTTGTAGTAGGCTTGTAATCTCACCAGTTGTGTACTGTATCAGACTCAGTTATATATATATTTCAGCATTTGTTTTCTGACATTTTGTTGTGGATGAGATAGCTTTACCTGTTCTATACTTGTAGTAATTTAGGACAGCGTAGCACGTCCCTTTGGGTCCATCAAAGTGGATTAAGCCCTTAGTGACGTGTCAGCTGGCCAGTGACACGTGGCCTAGTTCCTGACATTTTGGGACTGGGGCGTGACATGGTTTTAGTGGTGGCCCATGCAGGTCTAGTTTTATTGCTAGTGGTATGATGACATGCCCAGCAAGCCTGCAATAAGGATAGAAATATTAGGTCTCATCCACACTGACACCATCTTTACAATCTTTATTATTGCATCATGCTTGATATCATTTATTATCTCCTTTGTGTTTTCTAATTATCCTATTTTCCTCAGAAATATGGACATACCCGGGAAACTTGCGAATAATGGGGCTGACCAAGCAACAGACCCTTCGCCAAGTGCCCAAGGAACTCCGTCCAATCACCAAAATTCTAGCCAAGAGACTACACCAACTCCACATGCAGAGACACCTTTGTCTCCACCTCCAGCCTTGCCTATCCAGATGCCACAACTTGAGGGTCAAACTCAAATGTTGCAGTTTCTCCAGACTATGTTGCAGAACCAGTGGCAACAAACTGAGGCCCTGAGACAGTCTCAGTGGCAGCAAACTGAAGCTCTGCGACAGACGTTGATGACGGCTTTGGAGAGAACTACTACTCCGACACCCGTACCTGTCCTACCAGCGGGCACAGTTCGAGGCTTCCGTCAAATGAGTCCGAGGGATTTCAAAGGCAACGAGACTCCTGAAGAGATCTCCGATTGGATCTCCAACACCGAAATGCTGCTAGAAGGATCGCAACTCACTCCCGACCTATGGATGACCGCTGTGAGGGGCCAACTTCTTGGCAACGCCCATCACTGGTGGGAATCCATAAGTTGGGTAGATTGTAAACCCCCTCGACCAGATTTCAGTATTTTTAGGATTATTTTAACAATTTAGGATTTACGGCAATATTTTAATTTATTTTGCCTACATATCCTGTTGACTTGTGCACCTGTCCGTCACCGAATTATTTGGAGCTTTACCTTGACTGTTATCCCCGAACGAAGTTCACATACCTGTCCTAGACATGTCAGACTATTTTCCTGAATTTTGTGCAACTCCCAGATGCTTTATTTTGAGCCTCGTTTGAGACGCACAACTATCGTTACAAAAGTCTGTATTTATTTCCTATTTAATTTCCTGCTCTTTACCCATCTCTGTACCCCTAGAGAATTGAGGCCCAACATGCACCTGTTTTGCCCAAACAAAAATACGTTAATTTTCTACGCTGAGTATACTCCATTTAGTGTATTGACACCGTAGAAAAATTATGACCCTACCTGCCTCTAAATAATTAGAGAACACCGTGCGCAGTATTTATTAATTAATTAAATACGATGACCCGTATCACCCAGAAACCATACCCAGTCCCTGTCCAGACTCACCCCCATCCCCTCGGGACCCTCACACAGCTTTACCCTTCAATTCTGTGAATTTTAGAATTTTCAGGAATCGGGTATTTTTCCAGACAATTTCGTAATTGCGCAATTTCCCAAAATAGGGCCTTTACGCAATTTATGAAATTATCGGGACTTTCCTGCAAATTACAGTGCGAGGTGTCACCCCCTCATTGGCCGGTGAACCTGCACCGTCCATTGGAGTCGGGACTCACCCGAAAAGATCCCGAAAATATTCCAAAATATCTACAAAATATCTTGTAAAATATCTCTAGATATTTTACTTATATTAATAATAAAATTTTCTATATATTAAAAAGAAAAGAAAATAAAAAAAAAAAATCAAAACCATTCTAAGAAAACTTAGAAACAGCAGCCTTAGCAACTAAGGAAAAGGAAAGAAAGAAAGGAAGAAAGAAACGAAGAAGAATAAGAAGAAGAAAAAAAAAATAAAACCTAAACCTACCCCCCCCCCGACCCTGGCCGCAGCCGACCCCCCCCCCCCCCCGGCCGGCGGCGCCCTTCCCTCCCCGCGGCGGAGCCAGCCCCCCCCCGCCCCTGGCTCTCTCTCTCCTCTCTTCCTCTTCCCCGCTTCCTCTCTCCCTCCTCGCCTCCCTCCCTCTCTCCTCCTCCTCCCCGCGGCCGCCGGAGCAGCTCCGCCCAGCCGGCTGCGTCCACCCGCCGCCGCTCCACTCTCCTCCCTCTCCTTCCTCAGCTGCGTCCCCCACCGGCCCGCTGGCTCGCCGGAGCTTCCCTCCGCGGCGGACCCGACCCCCTCCCAGCCGCCACTCCTCCAACTCCTTCTCCTCCCGCTGCCGGCTCCGCCCTCCCCGACCCCGCGGCGGACCCGACTCCTCCCCAGCTCCACCTCCTCCTCCACTCCGGCTGCCACCACCACCCACCATCATCATCAACCACCTCCTCCTCCTCTTCGCCTGGACCCACCCTCGACTCCGGCCAGCGCCGCCCAGCCCCTCGTCGAGCTGCCCGGCCAGCAGCAACTCTCCGGCAAGCCCTAACCCTAGCCTACCCCGGATACAGCAGTGGCTGACCCGGACACGGCGGAGATGAATCAGGACACAGCAGCGTCGTGTCGCCTCGGACACGAAGAATTCTCAGTTTTGGAGCCCTGTTCAGCATCTGGAGACATTTATTCTGAGGCCATAGTTTCTGACTTTTGGCACTTGACATCTGGACGTTACATTTACAGCTCTCTTGCCAGGCAAGTATACCTTGCCTTGTTGTACTGTTTAAATTTAGTTATTGTTAGTCATGTCTATTTATTTTAATATTATATAAATGTGCGCGTCCGAGCAGACTCGGGTGCAGTCAACGATGGCGTTGACGTTAGGACTTGTGTCTGACCTAGTGTCTAGTAGACCCACCTAAAGTTGTGAAGTTATTGATATAACTTCCCAGGCCTTGACACGTATCATTACACGTCACAGAGTGAGTACATGTAGGGACGCGTGCCTCATGCGCGACTGGCCATCAGTGTGAGCAACACGTGTAGCGGTATTTAGCTCAGTTGTTATTTTATTGAGACTTGCATCATAGTAGGAGGTGTCCACGTCGTTTTCACGACTTGTACATCTGTATTGGGCGGGAAAGATACTAGTAGACGTATGGGACACCCCCTCCTTATATATTCCTGTTGCCTGATACCATACTCTTCGGAGATGGGGTATTCCTGTTGCCTGATACCATACTCTTCGGAGATGGGGTATTCCTGTTGCCTGATACCATGCTGCTCGGAGATGGGGTATTGGTTTTCTTGTTTCCGTTACCATGCTCCGAGGAGGATGGGGTACTGCTTGTGCCCTTGCGACGGGGGCATATGTGGCATATACTAGCCAGTCCCGACGATTGGTGAATTACGTCAGCATATGTCTAGCCACACATTCCCATGCGTACTACAAGGTCTTTAAATTGCATTCACTTAGTTGGATAGCACACCCCATTTATTTATTCAGTATTTACATTATGGCATGTCATTTTTCTGTATCTTGCTATGTCCCTCTGAGGACCTGGTCCCCTGCCAGGTGTATTTGTTCTTGAGTACTCGCAGGAGCACAGATCCGGATAGGCTACTTATTTTCCGAGGAGGTCTTCTCTTCGAGCCTCGTGATTGTCAGATGATGTTCTTTTATGGTGTGTATTCTGGTTCCTTTATATTCCATATCGGCAGTGGATTTGTTTCCATCCGACTGTCATTCTTTAGTTATTTACTGTTGAGATTTAGTTACCTAGTTATTGGTTATTCATGTCTATGTGATTTCTGTGGATGAGATTTAGATATTACCCTGTGACTTGTGATTATTTATACCACTGGTGAACTATGTTCATTATACAGCGTACGCACGTATATATGGTTTCCATATATTGGAGTTGCCATATATACGGGCGGCTGGCACGGTTACGTATCCTAGTCCTACGTATTTTGGGACTGGGGCGTGACACTAATTTTTAAAAAAAATTAAAAAAAAATTCCCAGAATCAAACATTGTGATTCCCTGCAGTTTTACATCATCTTCATCATACACACCAACATGATTTAACTATATTATCCAATTAAATTAAAGACCACAAGAAGTATCAATCCAATTAAATGTGGATAACTATATAATCCAATTAAATTAACTAAAAAATTAATGACCACAAGAAGCATCATACATCATGTCTATTGTTGAAGTACCAATAATTCATAAATAATAATAATAATAACTAGACTACTACGGATCTGCAGGAGGCTGACCAGCGGCGCGCTTCAAGGATAACAACTCCTCATACTCGTCCCGTGGAATCGACACCGATGTCGATGGAGAAGGCAGTGACGTCGGTGGCGGCCGTGCCCGCTCCAAATCTGCGAGTCGCTGGTTGTAAGAATCCAGGGTAGATAACAACCTCGTACTGCTATCACCCATTGAATCCTGCATCCTCGTCAGGTTCTCGCCCATCGATAGTTGTGACGCATGCATCCTCGTCAGCTTCTCGCCCATCGATAGCTGTGACGCCTGCAGCTCCATGATGTTGCGATCATTGGAGGCTCTAATATCATTTGTCAATTCTCGTAGCTCCGTCATGCTGCGGTCGAGCATATCCAATCGTGCGATAAGCATCGGATCGTCCGCCTGCGGCTGGGACCGGGACTGGTCCTCCATACTTCGCAGCAAGTCGTCACGGAGAGACGCAATCTGACGGTCAACGGCCTCCTGGACGGCCTCCTGGACTCTGGCCGACGACTGCGAGGGCTGCGACTGCGAGGGGTGTGTGGAATGCACAGCTGTCGGGGAGGCCCTAAATGACTGCGTCGCAACCAGGGCGCCATAGGAGCCCGTACCGTAGTACGTACCCCTCTGGAGACCACCAGCTGCGGTCACCCACAGGTCGTCCGCCGACGGAGATGGACCGGGCTGCGACGAAGCACCAGCCTCTCCAGGTGTAGGTGCACTAGCAGTCGCCCGCTCACGAAGCCTAAGATACTCGGCCTAGAAAAGGTTTGGAAACTCAATAATTGCCTAAGTTATATTAAAATAAACACAAAGTAAAGTAATACTTACATAGGTCTGTGAGGCCCTCTCATCAATGAGATTTCCGTCCTTGCGATGGGTGGCCAAGAAGACGGTCACCATGTTCGCATCCTCACCCCTCTGTACCTGTTAAAAATATATTTTTTATTACTAAACTTAAATATTTATTCCAAGTACCATTTTATGGTACTTATATTAAAATAATATATTTTAAAAGAAAAAACATACCAAACGACGGAAATGTTCCGTCATCGGAATCGAGCCACCACACCACTTGGCAGCATTCTGCCTAGCCGCCTTGGCCTTCTTAGACCTTTCCTTGTAGCTCGGATCGTCGAATCTAGCCCTCATCGCAGTCCACTGCTCAGGCGTGATCCAACCTTGGATCGGTTTTCCAGCACGATCACGAGCCTTCTGGTCATCCAGAGCATCTCGGATAAGCTTGGCGGCAACGGTAGGAAAGAGCCGCTCGATCAACTCGGCCCGGTGCGGAGGATAAAAATACGTTTGCTACAATAAATAATTCATTAAGTTAGCATCACGAATATGCATAAATTAGAGGATTTATTTAATATACTTTTACCTGGAAGTGCGCAAACCAGAACGCCTTCCTCTCCTCCGGAGCCTCCGAATAGTTGATCCAAGGGCCACCGTAGTTGTTTCTCAGAAATTGGCCCAGGCGTCTCTGAACCGACGATGGACGATATCTATACAGAAATAATAATTTAGATTACTGAAAAAGTCAATATACGATGAATAAAGAGAAACACAAATATATATTAAACCATCTAATTGACTTACTTTGTACCGTCGGCCCAAATCTCTGTCCTCGTCTCCTCCGGTGGTGCGCATGGAGGATCTTGCTGATGCTGGGACAACGTCGGCACGACCTCCTCTACATGCTCATCTGTCTCCATGCTTCCGTCAGCAGGAGGAACGCTGGACGAGGGAGTACTATCACGCCTGGAACTACTCGTCCCAGGAGTGATGCCACGCAACGTCGTCGCAGTCGGAGATGTGGCTGATCGATATACTGGAGTACTGGGCGACGATGATCCGGAACCAACAGTAGGCAGTACCGGAGTGGCACTCTGTCTACCTCGGGACCTGCCGAATCCTCCGCGTCGTCCTGTCATATCTGATAACAACATATGATGAATATAGAGAAACACAAATATATACTACATTCTACAGTCGGAATGTGATACATATCTCAAAGTATTATACAGTCAAAATATAATACATATATTCGTTAATGTCAACATCTACTTCTACATGCAATATTTATAGTCCAAATATAGTTACATTCTACATGGAATATTTTATATTTTCAATCATCTTCAGAAAATTCATCTTGTTCGCCTTCCTCGTCCTGCTCTTCCTCTTCCTCGTCTTCACTTTCATCTACTTCGTCGTCCTCTCCGGATAATTCTACATCTTCTACATTATTACTCGTGTAATGAGTAACTTCCGTTGAGTCCACATCTACAATATTTGTTACAAGAGGTAGATCGTCCTCCTGATAAGCTATTTCGTCAATGTCAAAGGTATTTCTAGCTTTAGTCTTGCATACTGCCCACCAATCCGACCTCGCTGTCCCCCGTCTAGGATAAGTTGCGAAGTACACGAGCTGAGCCTGACTTGATAGGACAAATGGTTCGTAGCCTTGATATCTACGCTTGTAGTTTATATCCACAAGGCCATGCTTGTCAATTTTCCAATCTTGATCTTGAATCGGATCGAACCATTCACACCTGAATAGCACGATATTAGCAGGTTCTGGGCCATAATTATATGTCAACTCCACAATCTCTCGTAAGATGCCAAAAAAATCATTGCCCGGATTGACGTCTTTGTAGTTTGAAGATTTGATACACAAACCACTGTTTTTCGTGGAATCAAGATCCAGAAAGCTGTCTCTAATAGGAGCATTTGTTGACTTGAACCTGAACCCATTCACACAGAAACTTGGCCATATTTTTACGGCAGTAATTGGTCCCTTGGCTAGAGTCCTAATAGATTCAGTCTCAGGTGATATTAGACGATCGACCTAAATACCAAAGTAGCGATAGTAAGTTATTTGTTTTGCAAGTGCAGAAATAAAAAGTAATTACCAAGCATCTTACATATGCGCTCAACCAAGAAGAAAAATGGCATCTCATATCTTGTTCTACTTCTTCGTCTGTTATGTAGGGCCTAACCGACCTCAACTCATCATTATATGTGCTGAAAAACAATGAAGCAACTGCTGATTAGTAGCATAATAGTATCTTATACTATTACATTAAGATGATGTAAACGTGGACGTTAATTACTTACCCCTCTAGCTTCTCCACTTCATCCTCGTCGCAATTGAGTAATATATACAATTGAGCAGCCCTTAGCTCATCGTCATTCAAATATCTCTTCTTCATTTTTCCCGAGGGCTTTCCGGATGCATTGAATACTTTGAGTATTGCATCATTAGATTCCTGATATGCGTCGTCGTTTCTGGGAGCTTTCGTCCTATTAGTAGCAACATGCGGATTGAAATACGTCGAGCAAAAGTTTGTAATCTCCTCGAGAACATAAGCTTCACAAATAGAGCCTTCAACCCGTGCCTTATTTTTCACCTTTCTCTTTAGGTGATTCAGATGGCGCTCGAAGGGGTACATCCACCGATAACCGACAGGACCGCCAACACGTGCCTCATAGGAAAGATGAATTGGCAAATGCTCCATAGAGTCGAAGAATCCAGGAGGAAACACCTTCTCGAGCTTACATAGTGTTACCGCAATGTCCCTCTCTTGCTTTTCTAGACGATCGACGAGCAACTTAGTACAACAAAGATCTCTGAAGAATATGCTCAGCTCTGTCAATGGGTCCCAAACGACCTGCGGTAAGAATTCCCGAAATGCAATCGGAATTAACCTCTCCATGAATACGTGACAATCGTGGCTCTTCATACCTACTAGTTTGTTCTCCTTGAGGTCGACGCATCTTTTCAAGTTCGACACGTACCCGTCTGGAAACTTTAGACCCTGAATCCACCTACAAAGTCTACCTTTATCCTCTTTATCCAGTGAGAAAACTGACTTAGGTTGCTTTAACTTTCCATTCCCCTCCTCTATCAAATGCAATGCAGGACGTCTACATATGTCTTCTAAGTCCAACCTCGCCTTTGGATTATCTTTCGTCTTCCCCTTTACATCCATTACAGTATTAATTATGTTATCAAACACATTCTTTTCGATATGCATGACATCAAGGTTATGTCTGATCAGATTGGTGCTCCAATATGGCAGATCCCAGAATATACTCCTCTTCGTCCAGTTATGGGTGCGACCAAATCCGTCACACTTGTACCCCTTAGCAGGCTCTTGGATAGCACTTGGTAAATCTTTTACCTCTTTCCATATCGTGCATCCGGGCCACCTTGGCGGTGGATTGGCCTTCTCCACAACTCCCGCACGAAAAGCATTCCGATTCCTCCGGTACGGATGATCCTTCGGCAAAAATTGTCGATGACAATCGAAGAAGCACGGTTTGCCTCCGTGTTTCAAACGGAAAGCCTGAGAACGGTCCATGCAATACGGACATGAGAGACGACCATGGGTGCTCCATCCCGATAACATTCCATAGGCCGGAAAGTCGTTGATGGTCCACATAAGTGCTGCCCTCATCTGAAAATTCTGCTTTCTAGAAACATCGTACGTGTTGGCACCGACTTCCCACAGCTGATTCAACTCATCTATCAAAGGCTGTAAATACACATCGATGTTCCTCTTCGGATTGTTCGGACCCGGGATAATAACGGTTAGGAACATATACGGAGTCTTCATGCACATCCAAGGCGGTAGATTGTACGGAGTGACGATCACAGGCCAACACGAATACTGGGAGCCCGAAAGTCCGAATGGGGTAAAACCGTCAGAGCAGAGCCCCAATCTGACATTACGCGCTTCCTCGGCAAAATATGGATACTCTCGATCAAAGTGCTTCCATGCTTCTCCATCGGATGGATGATCCAATACTCCTTCGATCTGTTTTCGCCTGTGCCAACTCATGTTTTCTGCAGTCTCCTTAACCATGAACAACCGCTGCAACCGCGGCGTCAAAGACAAGTAGTGCATCGAATCGGTAGGCTTTCTTGCACCGACAGACTTTCCTCTAACAGTGGCCTTGTAGCGATCAGCACCACAGAATCTGCACGCATCTTCATCCTTGTCGTCTTTGTAGTACAACATGCACCCGTTGCGACATGCATCGATTTTCTCGTATCCCATCCAAAGCGATCTCACCATCCTCTTAGATCGATAGAAGTCTTTAGGCAACTTTGCACCCTCGGGCAAGATCTCTATAATCAAATCGAGCAGTCGATTATAGCATTCTTGCGACATGTTAAAATTGGACTTGATGCTCAATAATCTTGTAATCACCTCCAACGGTGAATGATCCTCACAACCAGGATATAGTGGAGTCCTTGCATTCTCAAGCAACTCCATAAACTTTGCAGCATCGGCATTCGGTGCCTCCTCAGCTGCATCATAATTGTCGGGATTGAAACTAGGTCCCGCCGTATCATAATTGTCAGGATTGAAACTAGGCCCCGCAGCATCATAAACCATGTTCACCAACCCGTCGTCGTAAGCATCGTGGTCTTGGACATCCATATACGGCTCCACATAGGGCTCCGACTCCGATGCTAGAGATACAAGTTCTCCGTGCGCGGTCCACTGATAGTAATTCGGCGTAAAGCCCTTCGAGTATAAATGATATGTAACTTCCACTTCAGGATGATATTTCCTGTTGCGATATCTCACACACGGACACTTAATTTTGGTACCGTCCATGTATTGAGGGAACGCCTTTGCGAACTGCAGGAACTGCTGTACACCCTCAATGAATTCATCCCGCACACCGCACATGTCATCAGGATGACGGTTGTACATCCACGAACGATGACGCAGATAGTAATTCATATCCATTTCTAGAAACTTCTGCAAAATTGACATAAGCTATCATATAAATCATTACATGCAAAATTAACCGTACTATAAAAATCATAACTGATATAATACATATTTTCATTTATCAAAACTGCAGCTGCCCCCAACCCCATAGTACTATGAACTGCACTATAAGTGTGCAGTCAACACTACAAATAGTGTGTCATACTATAGAACTGCAGCTGCCCCCAACCACACTCCTAGGTCAGTGTCCGTTATGGGAAAAGCAGTCATGGCATTGCACTAAGGCACCTGCTGCTTGAACAATTTTTGCATCAAAAGTTTCCCAAGTACACGGGCTATTGCTCTATGAAAATATGCCATAGCTAGGAGTAGAGCTGTCGAGTGGGCCGAGCCTCTCAGGCCCATGCACTATAACGGGTCAGACCGGACCTAAGGGTAAAAATCTAAGTCCAGTTCGACACGTGACCCACGGCACAGTGAGTTTCAGACTGGACCGAGCCGGACCGGATCGGACTTGGGATTCCGTGAACCCTACAAGGACTTCAAAGTAGAGATTGAAGAACAACTAACATTTTATTTTTAAATTATGAAGTGTAGGGTTGAATGTGCATAGGAGATGGTTGGGAGCGCATTTGTTTCCGGGAGAAACAACACAGATGGTATGCTCTCTCGGATGAACTTCTCTACTTTGGGATATGTAAACATAGCACAAAAAAATAACACACTGCAAGTTCTTGCTTCATATTTGTTTTGGAGATTCACAATCCATTTGTTTCAATCTATATACAAGAACTTGGCAGATTGTATGCATACCAAATCCCATAGATTGGCGTAGGACTATGTAATACATGGATGTGTATAATACATCAGATAGTATAAACCAGGTTGTCGATCAGGCTAGCAAGCAGCAGCGTGTCGGGCCGGGCCGAGCTGTGCCTTGGGTCGGAACGAGCCTGGGCTTCGGGGCCGGACCTCTCTTATGGGCCGAGATATGAGGTCCGACACGTCCCTATATATTGGGTCGGGCCGGGCCGAGCCCACGATAATTCGGACAGGGTTTTGCGGGCCGGATTCGTGCCGGGCTGGTCATCCCGGTCCAATTGTCAGGTCTAGCTAGGGGTGGGCGTTCGGGTTATTCGGTTTCAACACCGAAATAATAAAAATCGAATAAGTAAAAATTTTAAAAACCCAAAGCTGAAATAAATTATCTATAACCGAAACATAACCGAATTGATAATCAATTTATTTTATTTGATAATCAAAGCTAGTAAGCAGTGCTCACTGCTGCTGTTACCTCTCTCGTAGACTTGGGCCAGTCGGCCCTAACCCTAACCCTAACCCCATGTCAACAAACCTAACCCTAACCCTAACCCTAGGTCCTCATCAGTGTCTGTGTCAGTATGTGTGTGTGCCGTGTCTGTGTCTGTGTCAGTGTCTGTGTGTGTAGTGTTTGTGTCAATGTCACATGTGTCCTGTGAGAGAGAGAGAGAGAGAGAGAGAGAGAGAGAGAGAGAGAGAGAGAGAGTAGGGTTTACCGGAATAGGGTGGAGAGCCGGTCGACGGAGCGCGGGGGAGGGGGGGGGAGTTTTTCTCTTTTCGAATTTTCAGCAGATGGGGAAAAATGAAACCGAGCCCTAATTAACCAAATTTTAGCGACGTTTAGCGACGTCCAAGTAAAACGTCGCTAACTTAAATTTTAGCGACGTCATTGACGTCGCTAAACACGTTGCTAAATATTTTTAATAAAAAGGTCGCTATATACGTCGCTAAACGTCGCTAAATTAGACATATTAGCGACGTTTAGCGACCTTTATTTAACTTATAGCGACTTAACTTTTAAAATCTTAATAAAAGTCGCTAAACGTCGCTAAATGTCGCCATTTAGCGACGTCTAGCGACATTTTTATAAGGAGTCGCTAATTATATATTATTAGCGACGTTTCTTTTGACGTCGCTAAAATACGTCGCTAATAGCGCTTTTTCTAGTAGTGTTCCCAACCCTACAGCGGGCGAAACTGAACCGAGGGTATGACGAGAACATGCCTAGAATGTGCCGATGGAAGCCAAGTAAGGAAGATGCCAAACGTTCTCACACATTGGCCGCTCTACGGCATGCACTCGAAGATATGACGACAGAAGAGGTGAATTTAGACCTAATATTGTACTTAATTTGTATTAATTTACTACGTTATGCTAAATGACGTTATGCTACATTTTATGCGGTACAGATTGTATGGGATCCATACCGTGATTTGCGACAGACTACCCGTCCGTTGCAACCAGTCGCCTTATATCATGGTCTTATCAGTTGTCATGAGATCGAGGAGGCTTATATGCCGGATAGAGTGCTACGTCAGTTTGGCTACGTACAAACTGTCCCAAGGCGAACTTTGCAAATGATAAATCCTCCGCGCGGTACAAAACCGCTAAACTATATACCTGCACATTTCAACTGGGTATCGGACTTCTTCACCGAGTGGCAACTCCACGTCATTAGAGATACCGACTGGCTAGCAGCAGTCAATATGGCGGAGTGCAGCGACGACTACCTCGCCTACTACGCCGGTGTCGGACTACCGACCTTGTTCCAGCGCGGAGGGGATGTTGTGCGTGTACCGTCAGATCTTCCTCCCAAATCGGTCTTATATACTGCACTGGTCAAGATGGTGAGCCTACTTGTAGACCTTAAGTTTGATATTTGTAACTTTGTCTAAATTTTTTTTTCTTTTTTCATGAATAGGCAAGGAAAGTTAAGAAGTTGGGAAGAAGTCTCGTCAGTTGCCAGGGTTCCAATTATATGACAATTAATGACGAACTCCAAAAAATCGACAACGATGAAGAATATCCTTTCTTGGATACTAGAGAGCAACGCACGAAGAGGCGCCATGACGTTTGAACAATCATTTTGAGTTATAAAATTGTGAACGTTGTCAAACTGTAAAGTATAATTTGAGTTGTAAACGTTGTAAAAGTTTGATTGAATATGACTTTTGACGTTATAATTTGAGTTGTAAACGTTGCCTACTTGTGAAAGTTTGAGTTAATTTTGCCTTGTTGTTACTATTTTGATCTGTATACTGTACATATGGGTCAGTGGGTTAACTGTATATTCAATTCTAGTTCACAGTAGGACTGTCCAAAATTGACAGTGGGTAAACTTTAGGACTGTCACAATTTTGACAGTCCTAGTTTGCACTAGGACTGTCAAAATTGTGACAGTCCTAAAGTTATATCCCACTGTCAAAATTGACAGTGAGTAAACTTTAGGACTGTCACAATTTTGACAGTCCTAGTTTACACTAGGACTGTCAAAATTGTGACAGTCCTAAAGTTATATATTTACTCAAAATTGACAGTGAGTAAACTTTAGGACTGTCATAATTTTGACAGTCCTAGTTTACACTAGGACTGTCAAAATTGTGACAGTCCTAAAGTTATATATTTACTCAAAATTGACAGTGGGTAAACTTTAGGACTGTCACAATTTTGACAGTCCTAGTTTGCACTAGGACTGTCAAAATTGTGACAGTCCTAAAGTTATATCCCACTGTCAAAATTGACAGTGAGTAAACTTTAGGACTGTCACAATTTTGACAGTCCTAGTTTATACTAGGACTGTCAAAATTGTGACAGTCCTAAAGTTATATATTTACTCAAAATTGACAGTGAGTAAACTTTAGGACTGTCACAATTTTGACAGTCCTAGTTTACACTAGGACTGTCAAAATTGTGACAGTCCTAAAGTTATATATTTACTCAAAATTGACAGTGAGTAAACTTTAGGACTGTCACAATTTTGACAGTCCTAGTTTACACTAGGACTGTCAAAACTGTGACAGTCCTAAAGTTATATATTTACTCCAAATTGACAGTGAGTAAACTTTAGGACTGTCACAATTTTGACAGTCCTAGTGTACACTAGGACTGTCAAAATTGTGACAGTCCTAAAGTTATATATTTACTCCAAATTGACAGAGAGTAAACTTTAGGACTGTCACAATTTTGACAGTCCTAGTGTACACTAGGACTGTCAAAATTGTGACAGTCCTAGTATCCTGGCAGTTTTCCATAATGACAGTCCTAAGTTATTAGTTGCAATGCGCAATATACAATCAAAATCTCCATAACTCTTTTCATTACACAACATACAACATATGGTTCAATATACACTTAGACAATCATGGATCAAGAAATTATACATTTTTACTTGGGGCTAAATCAATCGATTAAAATATCAAAGTAGTCGTCCGACATGATTTTTGGATCCTCCATCTTCATCATCTTCTTATAGGCCGTCATTGCATCCATGTAGGGTGTCGTCCATGCGATCGCTTCCTCAGGTGCGTGTTTATACCAAAGCGTAGAAGGTGGCGGAATAGGAGAATGAGCGATCAACCTTGGGATGACGAAGTGTTGTCCGACAAGCCCAATGCAACATAGATTGGATACTCGGTGTTCGGCCGGGGGGGCACACATTGGAAAGAAAGTATTGTTAATACCATGTGAGATAATTATAATAGGTAACTTATACCTATAACCAATATAAAATAATATAAAAATTAATAACTTCATATAATTATCCAGGACTGTCACTATTTTGACAGTCCAATTTTTATATAGGACTGTCAAAATTATGACAGTCCTACTTTTAAGTAGTACTGTCGAATTTATGACAGTCCTATATTTATAGAGGACTGTGGAATATTTGACAGTCCTATATTTATATAGGACTGTCTAATGTTTACAGTCCTAACTCGTGACTGTCAAATTAGGGTTGTCGTTTTACGTACCGTACGTGCTTCGGAACAACCAATTTGTTCTTCGGAACGTCCGGAGTGCATAATTAATAAATTGGACGATCCGACTTCGTCATCGAACATTTTTTCATGCATTGTTCCTACATTAATCAAAATAAACTAAATCTTTTTCGCACAATTGCAAAACTTATTCAACGTAGGTTGTCGAAGACATACCGGAAGAATATTCCTTCACCAAAGTAAAATACTCCTCCAACCACAACTTGCTATTTCCAAATTTAGGTTTGGGCTTGGTGGAAGGAGGGTTTCTTAAGTCTAGGTGGAATGTCAAAAATAGAAACCCATTTCACTTTTATACTTTGGTGTGGGGTAGCCCCAACTAACTATCAGAGTGGCAAACTTGTAATTTTAGGGAAATGGATTGTCAAAATTTTGACAGTCCTAACATTTGTAGGACTGTCAAAATTTTGACAGTCCTACCAAGTTGTAGGACTGTCGTAATTTTGACAGTCCTTCCAAGTGGTAGGACTGTCAAAATTTTGACAGTCCTGATTTTAACAGTGGGCTAGCCCCGAGTAACTTTTATGATGGCAAACTTGTAATTTTTTTAAATTTTTCAATGGGCTAGCCCCGAGTAAAAAGTGTAGTGCCCTTATCAACACCCTACCTACGTAGTGCAAGTATAGAGCACCTCCTACTGCTACTGCAAATAAATTACAACTACTCTGTCGTCTTAAACCTACTTTTGCTACTGCAAATAAATTAGAACTAATCTGTTTCACTTTTGCTACTGCAAATAAATTAGAACTAATCTGTTTCAGACGTGCGTAAAAAAATATTAATTTTTTTAAATATAAATTTATTATAAATAATGTCGTTCCTATAAATTGAATTCAAACAACCAAGAAAAATATCTTCCATCTTAACCATTTGAGTTAGAGTTGTTTAGTTATAAACAAATTATATTAGGTAGTTAAAGAAGTAATTAATATTTTTAAAATAATTGATGCAATATTTATTATTTACAAATGGCTTAGACAACTCAACCGTTTTCAAGCCTCCCCCTCTTATATATATATATATATATATATATATATATATATATATATATATATATATATATATATATATATATATATATATATATATATATATATGTATGTATGTATGTATGTATGTGTGTGTGTGTGTGCGCGCGCGCGCGCTAAGAAAGAAAAAAAATGTTACGGCATGAAAGAAAATAAAAAAGAGTTTAAGAAACAATAAGAGGTAAGAAAACAATCTATATAGCAGGGGTAGATCCAAGCATAGTTTAGGGTGAGGTAGAAGCCACCAAAAAAAAATACTTTCCTTTTAATATAATTTTTTTTATATTTTTTTTATATGAGTTAGTCTACTTCTAGCACATCCAAATTTATGGTAGTCTATTTCAGCTACAGTTTCTAGATCCGCCTCTGCTATTAAGGCAAGGTTTGTTCAAAGTTCTTCTTCCAAGATATATTTGTTGGTGTTTTCCACTTAGTTTTGGGAGTTTTAGTTCCACATTAGAAAACCATCAATGTGTATATCTCAATATATAGCTATACTTAGTATTGATATATGCACATGGGGTGATGGTCTATGTGAGTTGATTTTCCTAGAGGGATTAAGTGTGAACTCCACTATGACGATCTTTATTTTGTCACCACCTCTGGAAAGTTTTTCTTAGAAGCTAAGCCCCAAAGGGGCTTAGCGACTCGGACTTGGACTCGGACTCGAACTCGAGCTCAAGGGCGCAAAGTAGTGCTTTGTTGGTGCACTTAGCACGTCAGCATTGTCGCTTGGCGCTCGTACGCTCCTTTTATGCGCGATTTGCTAGCTCGGGTGCATGCTTCGTGGTGCTATGAGTCCAGGGATTATGCGGCATGGCGCTATGCGGCCAGGTCTGGATGAGCGAGTTGCATGTGGAGGGGACAGGATCTTCTATAAGCAGCGCATGGCTTTATGTGCTTTCCAAAAAATGTGGCACGAGCGGCTGCTTTCTACGTTTAGCGGCGCTCTGCCTCGCGTAATACAACGTTACCGGCGATGGAGACGATGCATGTGGCATGGGTAGAGCTTGCGGCGCCTGCGTCTCTAACACCCAGATTTTGGGGGATCTGGTTGGTCAGTGCATATACGTCCTGGAGTTTCCTCAGGCCGCATATGTGCCAAAATCCTCATTTTATGAGGACCTCCTTTTTCTTTAGAGAAGAGAGAAAAAAATGATGGAAAAATCGAGAACACAAGATCGCAAATGCTGCCCAGAGTGTCCCCCTCCCACATGGTATTTTCGAGTATTTTTGAGTATTTTTGAAGGTGACATTGAGCGTTCCAGAAGTTCATTTATGAACTTGCTGGTTCCTGGGGACAGATCGTCTGTACGGCGAATCTTGCTTTAAGTAACGGTGGTTTTGACCACCCCACCAAGGAGATTTTTTTCAGCTTTTCCTTTGCTTGTTCAATCTCATTGTAGCATCTTCGAACATAAAGAGAAGAATAATTTACTTGTTTCTTGTTGTAATATTCATTTTTTCAGAGTTTGTTTGTTACCTGTTCTTGGTTCGTGCTTCGTTGGAATCGAGAATATCAAATTAGGAACTCTTGTGTGAATCTTTGATCTCGACGACAACTTGGGTTCCTGTAGAGAGCGAACTTTTGGGTCTCGCTAGTAGCTCTTCACATAACCTGTGTTCTACCATCTTTGATCCGCTACAGGACTAACTATCTAAAAGCAAGATCCGAAGAAAGATGTAGAATATCCGATCAAATCTTCTCGGCAACAAGTTTTTATAAACTTGAGAAGATTGACGGGATACACTTCGAACATTTGGATGAGGAAAGGAGTGCTTTGTCAAGTGAGTTGTCGAAACCTACAATTTCCCATGATGGAGGAGTTAGCGTTTGAAGGACGCGCATTCTAGTTGGAAGAAAGATTATAAGATGACCAAGTATTGTAGAGTATGCGCATGACAAGACTTAGTGTAAGACAATTCTTGGCTGTTGGTAGTCTTTTGCCCCATGACAGTCTCTTGCCGCATGGCAGACTCTTGCCGCATGGCAGATTCTTGACGCTTGGCAAAGTTGGCCATATAGTATCTTATGCGCATGCAGGAGGCACATGAAGACTTATGAACAAGGTCGTCTCTGCGCATGGCAAGATTGGCGCATGGTTGACTATGTGCATGAAGGTCACTGCACTTAACAGGACTTGGCATATGGGTAAAATTAGAGCTTGATAGTAGAACCAATTCAAACCAACATAGCAAGGTATAGTTAAACTTGGTTCCTTTGATTACTTAACTTAGTTGATATCATAGCGCAGTTTGAGTCATCAAGCGTGGTTGCTAACTGGTAGGTAGACACTAGTGCATTGGGCCACGCATGCTCTGTCAAAGAGCAATTCACCAAGAAAGAGCACTATCTTAGAAGAAGATCTCTATGGCGAAGAAGTGCCAAGCAGAAGATCTAGGGATCGGGATTATGATTATGGACTTCCGGCATGAGGAAGAGATTGCTCTTATTGAGTTGTGATGCATCTGACTAAGACATATCTTTTTCAACGAAGATGTCTGGTTCAGGGATATCTCCAAGATGTAGGGCTAAGGAGGTGGAGATAGGTGATGACTTTGCTCAGACACAAGTAGCCAGAAAGCCGTTTAGACGGGTGACTACAATTACAGATCCTTTGGAGTTGGTGCGCTCAGATATCTGTCACTTCTATTCTCCATAAAAGGGTCGGGATAAAGTTTATCACTTCTTTATTCGACGATTTATCAAAATTAAAGGATGAAGCATTCGAGAATCTCAAGGACTTCAAGTTTGGAGCTGAGCGTCATACCGGTCTATAACTCAATAGACTCAGAAGTAATCAAGACGAATATTGTCGTTCTTTGGATTCGCATCGTTCAAGCTTATTAGAACATGTAATTGACTATGGAACATGCATCATTCTTTGGATTATCGTCGTTCAGCTTAGAATATGGAATTGACTATGGAACGATCTTTGTACTTTGGATTAGCATCGTTCAAGCTTATTAGAACATGTAATTGACTATGGAACGTGCATCATTCTTTGGATTCTCATCGTTCATCCTAGAACTTGGAATTGACTATGGAAAAAAATCTTCATACTCTCCCAATCCATTGAAGATACAGATAGAAAGAACCAACAGTTGACAGTAATGATAATTTCTAAATTGTTGTACAAAGGGGCTTGCAAATTATTTATGGAAGAATGTTGTACTTACGGTCATGTCCTAAGTACCGTTCGTCACTTCTTATCTAACTCTGGTTCAAAGTCAAATCCATATGAATATCATTCGAATGTAGGATTTTAGGCGTATGAGTAATTTCTGGAGGACCTTATCAGTCAGAGCTATTGGTACTTTTGTAGAAGAAGACGTAGTCTAGGAAGGAGTTATCTTATAAGAGATAACATTTGAACCATAACTCGAAGAGCAGTCAGCAAGAAGAGTCAGACAGTCGAAGGACCAAAGATGATCGTATCACCTATCATATGGAGGTCATGCCACTTACCAATGATAAGACGATAAAGACCAGAGACTTATTCTGCTAAGAGGAGGCATTCCATGAAGAGATTGACCCTATAACAACACTTTAATGTTGATCAATCTTCCTGAAGGAGCTAAACCTATCAGAACGTAACGAATCACTCTACATCAATGCGAATAGCCGATTCCAACGGCACAAGTGCGATGACCCGTCCCGCCTTGCTCAGTGAGAAGACTAGCTTGAGGAAAATGAGTCAGACTTGGCCCTTCAGGAGTTCAGACTTAGACTTTCAAAGACGCGCTCGGAGTATCGTTCGGCCGAGGTGAATCTTCGCTCAGGTGGGTGGCAACATTGAACCTGTCTTTGCTTAGCCTGCATACCTAATAACTTGGACGATATATGCTAGTCGCTAGATAAATTACTCATTTTATGCTAATAAGAATACAACTCACCTAGCTAAGGAATAATTATATCTTGTATTGCTTGTGTTAGAACATAAAAATTAAACTTGGCTTATAGTTGGACCGTCGTATGCTACCTTAGCTTCGTGCAAGTAGACTCCGCTAATGCTTCGAGTAGATCATTATATACTCTTCGTAGTACACTGCTTCACATGTTTACACTGCTCGTCTTATAGATTATGCCGCAATTCACCGACACATTCACGCTCGTGCTAGTCGTTCTGCTAATGTTTCGAGTAGACTTTTATATGATCAAGTATAGTGTTTCACCTTTATATATGACATGCTTATCTCATAGATTCGTGCCACGGCCTAGAGCACAACACAGAACATAGTTCATTTACCTGAGGCAGGAAGACTATCAAAATAGTCATTTTAAACCATGTAATAAAAAACAACGAAAGGCTTCGGGACTATAAGGTCACCATGACAGTTTTTTGTATGTGGAACGACATAATAAAATATTGGAAGAAACTATAAGAAAGTAATGGAAGTATCAAATAAAATAACTGAACTGTATGGATAAGTAAAAAAGAACAAGAATCATGGTTCGGGGTTGCTTGTAGCAGGTTCGTTCCTGCGTCTACAACCATTGTCGTTTATTCAGGATAGCTTATAGCAGGTTCGTTCCTGTGTCTATAACCATCACCGCTCATGCAAATCAAGAGATAAGATAAGAGAATAAGATAAGATAAGAGACTCGCATGGGCATGGACAACTTGTGCACAAGGTATATGGTTCTTGCGGACGGTGCACCAAGGCAACGAAGTCGATCCGATCCTAGGCGAAACATCAATTTAGTTGTGGTAATGGCCTAGCACGGGTGAGTTCGGGACTTATAGCGGAGCTAGATACTATCGACTACAAGGATTACCATCTACCTTAACTATAACTTGTCTTGTATGGCTATGCTAGTGACCTTTAAATAGATTAAGTTGGCTCAGTTGAGGCAATCTGCATGCGAGTAATTGCATTGACCAAGTAATCTAAAATATATATGTAATATGAGTATAACACCTGTGAATAATCTGAGTAACATATCTGAACCAACCATAATCTAAGTATAACACACTTGAGCAATCTGAGTAACAAAAATATGAGTAAAAAGAGTTTATCGTTCACCTGAGTCAGAAACTTGCTCGTGACACTTGTGTTTGCTTATGCGATTCCTTGGATTTTATTGTATATATTCGTTTTTGGTTTAACTTAGTTTTATCTTTAGACAGGGAAGGATGAATGGTAAGTTGGTAAGTCTCGCATTGTTATTCTTATATCGTAAGGCGCACCGCCACATGAGTTAGACTTATATCTTAAGCTATGAAACTGATCCTAAGGCAAGTCTAGAAAGTTAACTTAATAATTGATGCACGAAACTAATATAACATGTTTGGATTCATTGAGTGGGCGAGAAGCCTCCCCACCTGTGCATTCAATGTACTGATAACTCACCAGATTGCTTGCATGGTGCGGAAGAACCTCGTTCGGTATAGAGTATCCCCTCGTGCGCGCTAAGGCGTGGAGTTCATTCTGGAGCCTTGGAGTGTTGCTTCTGGAGCTGAACCACATATACATGACATAATATTGGAACATCGCCTATGCATCATCCCATGTTTTAAGCCGCTTGGCACATTTTTATTATTTGGAGAGGGAGAGCTTGAGCGACTTGTAATCTCGGCCTAGCATCGCTTGTAACCTTATTTATTATCAATAAAGAGCTTGTTATTGTATCATACTTGTGGTTATTCAATGCTTTCACTATAATGACTCAGTGAACTAGTTATCTATCACCTATTCGACTTTTTATTTCGCTGCATTTTGAACTATCTGTGTGACTTTATGGCTTAGCTATTTCGTCGCCTGTTCGGATCATAGCCTTGCACAGGCGCATCTTGTTCTCTCACGAAATCACATCCTGATGTGAATGATCGTCCTACGGGAGCGCTGGAGCAGTGATTTGGGCCTAGCGGGACGGTCGATCCTACGGAAGATCGGGGCGTGACATATTGGTATCAGAGGACGACTTTACGTTCTTGGATTTGGTATCGATTATCTCAGTTTTTGAAAGCTCGTTCCTAGGTAAATAAGTATACACTCCCTCTCATTGTTTCGTCTGGATATTCAATACAATGAGTCTAAATAATTTTAAAAGTGCATATGAATGATATGATTGCTTCAGCAATATTGTTATGTGACTGCCTTTGTGCCAAGCTGTATCAGACTTTATGGGAATAGACTCGTATTACAATTTGTAAGTTACAAGTAAACCAGGAAAGCCGTATGAAAATACCAAGCGGGTTAGTGTGAGAGATAGAATATCATTCAAATGGGATAGCTATACACACAGCCTTTCGGCTAAGTTATGTTGAGTATCGCGCTCTAAGACCCTTGGTGCTAGTGAGTTTGCGAGAGAGATTGGGATATCGTTCAGATAAGATAAGTCAGACTTAGAATGGCTACCAATAGAAACATTATTAGATTATCGCTAAGGCGAATCTAGGGAGTCATGCCTGAATTTTGAGATATAGTTTGGATGGTTATTCGTATCGATAAGTTATGACTAAAAATATAGTTTGTATGGATGACTACCGATAGAGGAATATAAGAAACTATTATTATCGAGGCAACTCTAGGGGCTCGTATATGGGTTTAAGGAATGAACTGGATGGATATATGAGCAATACGAACGCTATTGAGAATTAATTTGAATGATTTGATTCCTGGGTGGTGTATGCGATAGCTCAGGAACGAAAAAATAATCTGAGGATATAGTGAGTTTTGAGGATTCGTAGAGTATAGCTCGAACCGTGAGTTGTATATTGATTGTCTTAGAAATGTTCGAGCGAATAGAGGATTTCGGGATAACAAACGAGTCTAGCAGCAAACGACGTGATTGTGTAAAGCCTTAGTATAAGTAATGCCTAGAAAGTAACAAATTTGAAGGTATCGTACAAGAATTACTTCGAACGATTGAGAATATGTTGAAACAAGAGATAAGGCTTATACTAAATAGGGATTCAGAGTAATGGAATCAACATCTTGGTCAAAAAAACTTAGTAAATCATATGAGCGATTTTAAATTGAATCAAACAAATTAAAACTTGAGTTTGACATGGAATAATCGAGGATTCGATCAGGAGCTAGCGCGATGGAAGATAGCGCGCATAAAAAATCGAGATTGAGTAGGATATCGCTCGATAGAATTTAACTTGAGTACGGATGTTATTGTTTCAAATTTGGAACACTTAAGACGATATCGATAAGTTAAAGATAGCATGGATTGATACAAGTTAGCAAATTTGTGGTTGGAAGATTGAGATAGGTGATAATGGACTTAATCTTGAATTTGAACGAACGATATTAAATCTAGTTCGAAGGATAGCATTCGACCTCAGGCCCAGATAAGAACGATTACCCCGCGGGAGCGCTGGCGTGGTAATTTCACGTCCAATGGGGATGATCGAACTCGCGGGAACATGTCCGATGATTATTCAGACGAACTTGATAAAATGGAACGTATCGAAAGTGAATAGACTTTGGCTAGAGGATTTAAACTTAGTAGTTTGAGGAATGCTAGAAATAGACTACGGATTAATCGAATGGTAAAATTGAAGTTGGACAATTTGGTTAGGCAAATTATGATCACCGCATGAATGGTTATAAGATGAACATGACTTGATGGAATAATATATAACTTAGATGAAACAAAGTGTACCGATAGGGTGTCTTGATCATTTTGATGATAACTATAATGTTGATGTTCTTGTATGTGCGAGCGCAACTCCTTGCTCGCACATGCGTCACGTTCGGATTAGGACGATTATCCCACGGGAGTATTGGCGTGGTGATCTCACGTCCAGCGGAGATGATTGAACTTGCGGGAGACCGGAGCATGATAATTGAAGAATTATTTTAACTTATGGTTCGATACGATAAGACGAGTTTCAGGATACAAGTGAATCAAAAGTGTTTCGGGGAGGTGTCAGTCTAGAACGTGAAGTAAGTTATGCTTTATGATTTCCTGAACGGATACGTGAGTTATGTTGGACGACTTAGAGTTTATAATTGAGATCGAAGATTTAGAAATTGAATTGTGACTTGATGTTCTAGACTTAAAAAGATTGGATATGCGGATTATATCGAAACATATTCGAGGGGATAAACTATGTGAATCGTTAGGTTTGACTATCGACATGGATATATCATAGATTTGGTTGAACGAACGTGTCTTAGGAATGACTTTGTTGAAACAGACTCGGGCCCTGTACAAACGAACGTGTTGATGTAATAGGATGATCTATGCTCAATGTTTAAAAATCTGAGTGAAACTAGCTTGGCTAGAATATCATGTACAAAAGAACAATGGTTTGACCTTAGAAATTGGAGCGAGTATTGTACAACGAATTTTTACGATGAGAATCGTGAACTTGTAATGTACCCATGACATTGTGAGCTTATGTAGCGGTTAGATAGATGGTCATATGCCAAGTGAAAGAACTTGTGTGACCGACTTTAGAGTATTGCTTAAGCATGCCATAGAACCAGAGCAGTAAGACTTAGAGTTAGACTTGGAATGATAAGTGTGTGCTAGAAGTTAGTATTTAACACGATATATCATGCCCCAGTCCCAAAATATATAGGACTAGGAATACGTAAGCGTGCCAGCTGTACGTATATGAAAACTCTAATATATGGAAACCATAACACATACGTACGTTGTATTTTGAATAATAATTCACAAGTGGTATATAATTGTCACAAGTCACATGGCATAACTAAATCTCATCCACAAAATTTATAAAAGAAATAAATGATCAAATATGTCAATGAACCAAATATGAACTAGTCGAGAAGAACTAATAGTTGGATGGATATAAATTACCTACCAAACTAGAATATAAAAGTAAATACAATAAGTACATCATCTAATGATCAGAGAGGCTCGAAGGAAAGACCTCCTCGAAAGAGAACAAAGTAGCAAGTCCTGATTCATGCTCCTGCGAATAGTCATGATCATCTCCACCTATAAAGGGATCAGGTCCTCAAAGGGACGTAACAAGATACATAGGGGCATGCCAAAAAAGTACAGAAAATAAACATCCAAGGGTCGCCTAACCGTCTATGTGAATGCACTT
Source organism: Iris macrosiphon (assembly GCA_036927795.1). Taxonomy (NCBI): domain Eukaryota; kingdom Viridiplantae; phylum Streptophyta; class Magnoliopsida; order Asparagales; family Iridaceae; genus Iris; species Iris macrosiphon. The sequence goes on from JAYESA010000003.1 coordinate 130,764,772, forward strand.
TTGAGAACAACTTTCCAACACGTAGGCTATCTAGCTAAAATGGGATTGGCATGATTCTCTCAGAGAATCAGGGGCCTAAAAAGCATAACATCTTTTGAACGTTAGAGGCTGCCTGTAGATATATAATATAGGAGTCATCTGACCACGCATCTCCAGCGGAGCATAATGGTTACATAAAGAAAAGTGCAAAGGATCCCAAACGCTTTACTTGTTGTTCTCCCCACCCCATGCTCTATTCATGTCATATCCATGACATGATGAGACCTCTAATAACTGCCAAGTCTTCTAACATATCTCTATTAGCAGTTATTTCCTATCGCACGTCCCATACGTACTGATGATCAGTCAATACGTAAGTCCGTGAGCTATATGAGACTCACAACACGTGTAAGAAATATGTCACGACCAAATGAAACATAAGAATACCTCATGATAATGGGGTGGTCTCATAAAACTAGGTTAACATGCATAATATATAATAAAGATAAAATACGACACCGCCGTCGTTGCACCCAAGTTATTCTTGGACGCACAGTTTATATAGAAGTTAAAATATATGAACTAAATAACAGAAATAAAATGCATACATCATATGGAATGTAAATCACAATATAATGGCAAGGTATACTTGCCTGGCAGAAAAGCTGCGTAATATATATGTCCAGGTGTCAAGTATAGATTATCAGAAACTATGACATCCGAATGAACGTCTCTGGATGCCAAAATAAATATCACCAAAGTCTCCCAAATCAAAGATATAGTCAGAAAAGTCTACCCTTTAGTCCAATTTGGACACAAGGGCAAAACAGTAATTTTGGGTCAAAGCGAGGTCCACATGTTGTTCATTTTGTACCGAAATACGTGCCAGAGATAAAGATCTATAAAAGGGATAAATTAAGGTTAAATAAATCTTAAACATCGATACAAACTCAACGGTATAGCCAGTTTTGGAGTCCGGTGAGCCGATCACAAATTTGCCCTTCAAGTCAAACCGTGGGACCCGCGAATTGGCGGCTCGGTCAACTGTCTCAGAATCGCATAAAACATGCGTCACGGGACCAGCGTGATACCACGAGTCCAATGGCACAAGTTTTGTCATACTCCGACGAGTGTACACAAAGTAGGGTGGTTGTTTGCAAAAGCCGCGATATGGGAACTTTTTGCGGATACGGGTAGATTTTGACGCACACACACGTCCGAATCAACTTCCGTAAAAGCCCATACGTCAAGATTTACCATACTCGCCTTTCGGTGTAATTGGTATGCGATGAGACAGTTCCGTTTGGCGGGGCGCATTCCGTATCATAAAATTTTAGTTTTGAAATACCAATTTTTTGGTCATTTTAGAGGCCGAATAGTTTAACAAACAAAATAAACTAATAAAAAATAAAAGAACAGTAAAATTCTTGGTTATATTGAGAAGAAAAACTTTTAATTAGATTTTGAAAATATTAAACTGGTTGGCGGCAAATTGGATATGAACATGGGGGTTTGGGTCAAATTTCTGGACTGTTCTTGGACAGTTTTTTGGCCGACTTTCGGTCAATTTTTCGACCAATCCAGGACACAAAAACTCGTCCCGGTTGTAGAGAATCCTAAAGGGTTAGATTGTGAACGTGTACGGACAAACCTCTTACAAAAAGAATGAGATATGGGAAAGATACATTACCGCGAAGAGAGGGACTTGGGGCTGTGCTGCTACTGTTGTACACGCGCTCGGCAGCGCACAGCTGCTCGCCGCGGTGCTCGCCGCGGTGCTGGGTTCGCCGTATGACGGCGATGGGGTTGACGGCGACCATGGGGAAGGACGAGAGAAGAGATTAGGATTAGGGTTTGATGGTTTCATATATATATATAGACAGGGAGAGGGGAGGTCACGGGCTGAAGGGGGGTGGATCCGCGGGTGAGTTCGGGTAGGGAATAGTTAGCTTAGGTTTTATATTATTATTGTTATTTTCTTTTCTTTTCTTTTCTTTTCTTTTCTTTTTTTCTTTTTTTTTCTTATTAATAATTATATATTTATTTACATATATATTTACATATATATATGAGGTTATAAAAAAATCTAAAAAGAATATTTGCATAGAAAATAGATTCTAGAAAATCTATCACCCTTTAACAAAATACTTTAAATAAGAAAAAAAATAGTTTTGTGAAATAATTCTAAATGAGTATTCTAATAACTGAATATATCATTTATATATATATATATATATATATATATATATATATATATATATATATATATATATATATATATATATATATATATATGAGGCTATATAAATCCAAAGATATAATTGTACATAGAATAAATTCTAAAAATTTTTACTTTGTAAAGCTTTAATAAAATACTACACTCAAAATATTTTATGAAATAGTTTATAATTAATAATTAGATATTTATCTAGTTATAATAAATTAAATAACTGTATTATCTAATTAACTAAGTAAATAACTAAATAGATATCCAACAAAATAGGGTAATAGTAAATAATATGCAAATCTTACAAAAAGAAAAATTGCCTAATTTGGCATGGAGAATTATGGGATGCTAATTGTAGGAAGTTGGGATTAGAAAATAACCACAAATAAATTATATATATATAATATCTAAATATTTAACACAAGAATCTATGGGTGTTACACTAATGTCATACTAATGCTACTGGATCAAATTTTGTGCCACGAAAAGATCATACAGGTAGTATCTTCGGTGTAGACTACTTCCTATAAAGGGCGATACAGATTTTGGGGCTATCATATATCATTAATGTCCAAACAACGGTGAAGTATCCTAATAAAATTATTAGATTTTAATTGATTTGAAAAAAATAATCTAAAATAAATACAAGAAATACAAAATACACACAAGATACCTATATTTGGGTGAGGGGGTTTACAATCTACCTAACTTACAGAAACTTCGTCTTCAAAATTTAAAAAAGGCATGATTTGCTAAATCTTTCACATTCGTATATAAGGTAAGTCAATCGCAATCTCTTCCAAAAATTTAAATAACGAAATCTATTCAAATCCATCACAATCACTTCAAAATTAAAATAACCACAGTTTAAATCAAAATTTAACCTATCGTAGTATCTTCTTGATTTTCAAATCATCAACATCCAAATTTAAGTCAAATCTATATGACATCTTCAAGAATTAAATAACCAACATCAAATTTTATATCACAATTTTTAACTATCATAATCTCCTCTAGATTTTAAATAATAAATAATTCTAATCAAATCTTATTCCTATTTTTAACTTAAGAATGTTGTACTCTTCAAATTTTTAAATTTAATTTCCATCCTCAACATTTTAAATAGGTGATCCAACAATCAAAATTTAAATTTTAAATCAAATCATCAAATTGTAAAATTTTGAATTCAATCCATCAATGTTCTTTTTTTTTACTCCTCAAAAATTTAAATTTTTGATTCAATCTCCAATATTTAAAATTTAAATCTTGTACTGAAATTATAAATATTTGGTCCGCAATATCAAAATTTTAAATTTTATTCTATAAGGCATTCTTATCTTTAAAGTTAATTCCTCATTATCTTAATCATTCTTCTAAAAATTCTCAAAATTAAAATTACTTAAATCTCTCAATCTAATCTTACTTGATCACGATCTAAAATTTTTTTACCTCAAGTTGAAAATGCAACTTCTACCCAACTTAGAATTTACCGATCTATCACATAAGGCTATACATTTAAGAAAAACTTCCTCAAATTATTTAATCGTGTTATTCAATCCTCAAAAAAAAAATTTAACACAAAATATCTCATATTTTTTATGCCCTTAATTACAAGAGATAGTCACCAAGTAATGTGATTGGCCTATGGGGTATATTTAGTACTATCCGTGTATCAAACTTATACCAAGTACGAGCTTTCATCTTTTCGAAATAGGGGAAGATGAAAAACAATAATAAAGAATTCAAGGAGGTGGTAATAGAATACAAGTACGGGGTTCAAGGCGATTAAAGAATTCAAAAGGAGAGTTGTCAGAAAAGTTGCGGATGAGATCATATTTTGGTAAATTCATATTCGGGTGCACATATCATAACAGTTATGTACCTGAAATGATATGCTCTGACCTGTCCAGACGGCAAGTATATTCGTCTAACAAGCTGAGTCAACTATATCTCAATCCACATAAAATAGTCATACGAAAGGAGATCCAAGTGCACTAAAGTTGATCTGATTATAATACACTGATTCTGATTTAGAAAATGTATTAGTGTGGGCCTCCAATAATACATATGTCATGAACAGGCTTGATAAAGAATAAGCTTGCAAAACTATGCTATAATAGCAGCATGAGTCAAGATAGTCCAACATATAAGTATGTGAGATTATGATGAGTGAAATGTACAAAATAATTCAAGTTCACCAAGAAGATAAGACTCCTCCGGTATTGTGCCTCTACAATTGTCATACTAACTTCTTGTCTAGGTCTCTTGTCGACCAAATGGGGGGTATGTTCCTCTAAGTTCTACAGTCTGGACAAACACTGTCGTCTTATGCTAGCATATAGTTACTGTTATTCAATTATACTTTATTAATGGGTCAAAAGGACTATGTGATACTAGGTTGTGAGGCATACTACCCAACTTACAAGAATCAACTGATAATGTAACTGCCTTGTGGGGATAAAGTAGAAACTCTTGTTAGGGCATACGAGGGAAATATCTTGGTACTTATTAGGGTATTCTATTGCATTATAAAACTCCATAGGTAATGGTCATCTTAAGTCTTAATCATAGTGCTTATAGAACAAAAGTGTTAATATTAAGAATGGAGAAGTTACTGGCCCTCAAGTGAAAGAGGATTTAACCTGTATTAAGATATTAGAACAAATTACTTGATTTGAAACTAAAGAAAAACCATAAAATCATAATCTAAATGAACAACTCAAACTATCAATTTCTAACTACTAAGAACATAATTTTAAAATTCAAGATTAACAACTATAATCTTAGCAAACTATATATCCTAACATAAAGTGAATCACCTGGCCCACAATCAAAAGGGTTAGGTGGCACAAATTGAAAGATGAAAAAAAAATTAGTCGTCGCACAAATAGCGAACGTTAAGGTTTCAAAAAAATAAGATATAAAACTAAATAGAGAGACTCTTGATAATATCATGGTTTCCTATGGAAAGGTGGTATGCTAATCTCTGTGTTCGAGGTATAATCAAGGAAAGATTTTATTCATTTAATGGATTTTAATTGGGTAAAGAGCTATGACGATTGATCTATAATGGAGGAAGGGATTAACTTAAGATGGAAAAGTATATAGATAGTTGGATAAGATTGCAGGGTCGATGACTCGTGGAGACTCAAGTATGACTCAACGATGATCATAGATTCTAGGGGATCTACTAAGCTGAAGGTAGGGTACCCTTGCTCTTACTAAGGTATTGGTTCATTCCTCTTGGTTTCGTAAGGTACAGTTATGCTAATATCAAGACAAAAATATAAATTTATAGTTCTCTAATATTATCTCACTATGAAAGTTAGGTTTAGTCATAATATTCATCCTTGGATTTCTGTTGGTTCCTCAATACTAGGGTCAAACAATATGGTCAAATTTCTAACTAACCATAGTAGTGTCTATACTACTCTCAAGTCATTCATAAATATATCAAGGAATAATGGTCAATTAATTTGCAGGTGTTGGATGCTAGGGTTCATTAGGTATGCTAAACTTTTGGGAGCTGCCAATATTTTAATTTATTTTTCTTAGTAGGTATACTATCATAATTATCTTCTAACAATAAGGATTCTTATATTCTAGCAGGAGGCTATACTCAAGGAATTATTAGGAAATTATATTAAATAGGAAGAAGTAAGAAAACAATGGTACCGGTGTCAAGAGAATTAAGCATGTACAATTTTGAAGGTCAAGGAAGGTAAGTGAGTTCAAAGAATTTAGAACAAAAATAAAGAGGAAAGTCAAATATGTGGATGAGACCTATACTATAATCATATTTGCAGGCTTGTTCGATACATTAACGTAACTGAGATAATATACTCTCGACCTGCATGCACAAATTTATCTCTCTGCAAGAGATGGATGAAATATTAGGAGAAGTACATGAATCAAGCAGGATGTAATTATTTAAATAGAACGGGATGGAAGGAAGGTGAGTCATAGTCAAATATGGATGAGACCTAAAACTCTAATCCTATGTACAGGCCCGCTCAGTACTGTTACGTAACTAAAACGGCTAACTCGACCTGCATGGGCCACCACAAAAACATATCACGTCCCAGTCCCAAAATACGTAGGACTAGGAATACGTAAGCATGCCAACCGTATGTATATGGAAACTCCAATATATGAAAACCATAACACGTACGTACGCTGTATTATGAATAATAATTCATAAGTGGTATATAATTGTCATAAGTCACTGGGCATAACTAAATATCATCCACATAATTCATAAAAGAAATAAATAATCAAATATGTCCATGAACCAAATATGAACTAGTCGAGAAGAACTAATAGTTGGATGGAGACAAATCTACTACCAAAATAGAATAGAAAAGTAAATACAATAAGTACATCATCTAATGATCAGAGAGGCTCGAAGGAAAGGCCTCCTCGAAAAAGAACGAAGTAGCAAGTCCTAATCTATGCTCCTGCGAATAGTCATGATCGTCTATACCTGGAAAGAGACCAGGTCCTCAGAGGGATGTAACAAGTACATAGGAGCATGCCAATAAAGTACTGAAAATAAATATCCAAGGGTCGCCTAACCGTCTATGTGAACACACTTTTGAGAACAACTTCCCAACACGTGGGCTATCTGGCTAAAATAGGATTGGCATAATTCTCTCAGAGAATCAGGGGCCTAAAAAGTATGACATCTTTTGAACATCAGAGGCCGCCTATAGATATATAATATAGGGGTTATCTGACCACGCATCTACGACGGAGCATACGGGTTACATAAAAAAAGTACAAAGGATCCCAAATACTTTAATTGTTGTTCTCTCTATCCCATGCTCTATTCATGTCATATCTATGACACGATGAGACCTCTAATAACTGCCAAGTCTTCTAACATATCTCTATTAGCAGTTATTTCCTATCGCACGTCGCATACGTACTGATGATCAGTCAATACATAAGTTCGTGATCTATATGAGACTCATAACTCGTGTAAGAAATGTTCCACGGCCAAATAAAATATAGGAATGCCTCATGATAATGGGATGGTCTCATAAAACTAGGTTAACATGCATAATATATAATAAAGACAAAATACGATACCACCATCGTTGCACCCAAGTTATTTTTAGACGTGCAGTTTATATAGCAGTTAAAATATATGAACTAAATAACAAAAATAAAATGTATGCACCATATGGAATGTAAATCATAGTACAATGGCAAGGTGTACTTGCCTGGCAGAAAAGTTGCGTAATGTAAACGTCCAGGTATCAAGTATAGAGTATTAGAAACTATGGCATCCGAATGAACGTCTCCGGATACTAAAATAAATATCACCAAAGTCTCTAGAATAAGCGAGATAGTCAAAAAAGTCTACCCTTTCATCCAAATTGGACACAGGGGCAAAACAATAATTTCAGGTCAAAGCGGGGTCCATGTGTTGTCCATTTTGCACCAAAATACGTGCCAGAGGTAAAGTCTCTAAATGGGATAAATTATAGGTAAAATAAATCCTAAACGTTGATACAAACTCAATAGTATGTCCAGTTTTAGAGTCCGGTGAGCCGATCAAAATTCGTCCTTCAAGTCCAACCGTGGGCCCGCGAATTGGTGGCTCGGTCAACTGTCTCAGAATTGGGTGAAATCTGGGTCACGGGACCAGCGTGATACCACGAATCCAATGTCGTAAGTTTTGTCAAATTTTGACGAGCGTATACAAAGTAGGGTGGTTGTTTACAAAAGTCGCGATACAGAAACTTTTTGCGGATACAGGTTGATTCCGACGCGCACACACGTCAGAATCAACTTTCGCGAAAGATCACACGTCAAGATATACCATACGCGCCTTTTGGTATAATTGGTACACGATGAGGCGATCCCATTTGGAGGGGTGCACTCTGTATCACAAAATTTTAGTTTTAAAATACCAAGTTTTTGGTCGTTTTGGAGGCTTAATAATTTAACAAATAAAAAAACTAATAAAAAATAAAAGAACAGTAAAATTCTTAGTTATATTGAGATAAAAACCTTTTAATTAGATTTTAAAAATATTAAACGGGTTGGCGGCAAATTGGGCATGAACATGGGGGTTTGGGTCAAATTTATGGACTGTTCTTGGACAGTTTTTCGGTCGACTTTCGGTCGATTTTTCGACCAATCCGGGACACAAAAAATCGTCTCGGTTGGAGAAAATCCTAGAGGGTTAGATTGTGAACGTGTACGAATAAACCCCTCGCAAAAAGAATGAGAGATGGGAAAGATACATTACCGCGAAGAGAGGGACTCGGGGTTGTGTTGTTGCTGTTGTACACGTGTGTGGCAGCGCACGGCTGCTCGCGGCTGTGCTGGGTCGACGTGCGACGGCGATAGGGTCGACGACGGCCACGGGGAAGGAGGAGAGGATATATTAGGGTTAGGGTTTGATGGTTTCATATATATATATATATATATATATATATATATATATATATATATATATATATATATATATATATATATATATATATATATATATATATATATATATATATACTGGGAGAGGGGAGGTCGCGGGCTGAAGGGGGGTGGATCCGCGGGTGAGTTCGGGTAGGGACTAGTTAGTTTAGGTTTTATATTATAATAATAATAATTATTATTATTATTTTCTTTTACTTTATTTTTTTTATTATTAATAACTATATATTTATTTACATATTTATTTACATATATATATGAGGTTATAAAAAAATTCAAAAAGAACATTTGCACACAAAATAAATTCTAGAAAATCTATCACCCTTTAACAAAAGACTTTAAATAAGAAAAAAATTAGTTTTGTGAAATAATTCTAAATGAGAATTTTCATAACTGAGTATATCATTTATATATATATATATATATATATATATATATATATATATATATATATATATATATATATATAAGGCTATATAAATCAAAAGATATATTTGTACACAGAATAAATTCTAAAAAATTTTACTTTATAATTTTTAATAAAATACTACACCAAAAATATTCTATATAATATTTTATAATTAATAATTAGATATTTATCTAGTTATAATAAATCCAATAACTGTATTATCTAATTAACTAAGTAAATAACTAAATGGATATCCAACAAAATACGATAATAGTAAATAATATGCAAATATTACAAAAAGAAAAATTGACTAATTTGGCATGGAGAATTATGGGATACTAATTGTAGGAAGTTGGAATTGAAAAATAACCACAAATAAATTATATATATATATATATATATATATATATATATATATATATATATATATATATAATATCTAAATATTTAACACAAGAATCTATGTTTGTTATACTAATGTCATACTAATGCTAACAGATCAAATTTTATGCCATGAAAAGATCATACATGTAGTGTCTCCGGTATAGGCTACTTCCTATGAAGGGCGATACAGATTTTGGGGCTATCCTATATCGTTAATATCCAAACCATGATGAAGTGTCCTAATAAAATCATTAGATTTTAATTGATTAGAAAAAAAGTCTAAAACAAATACAAGAAATACAAAATACACACAAGATACATATTTTGGGTGAGGGGGTTTACACGATAGGACTTGGATGCTAGTCGGTTGATCGGATAGATCGTGCTTGATGGTAGTGCGATGCTTGATTTGAGTGGGATTATAAATGACTTAGATTTTGATTGACCCCGCTTAAGGTATTATGGTGATTCATAAACTAGAACCCTTGAGATTTTTGCGAGTAAGTTATCTGACTTCGCTATCGCTAAGTTGGTTAAAATGCATATATTTGGGGGACGTCTTGAATGTGTATACGATCTAGACTCAGTGATATACTGAACTCGAGTGTAAAGACTTCTCTATCGCTAAGTTGTTTGACATACATATGTTTGAGGATGCTTTGAATATGTGCACGATCCAGACTCACATTATGCTGATCTCAAATGCTAGTGCAAGTGAATATTCTAGATTCGTGTGGACGAGTATAACGATTTGGTTAAGTAGCCTCAGCCTAAGATCACCGTACACAAATAGATCATGCACTGTGTTAAGCGATATATGTTCTGCGCTTAGGCGCAGTAGAGACCGAGTCAGAGAATACGACGTTCGAGTATTATAGCCAGCTCTAATTGAGTGATAGAGTCATTCAATAAAACAGACCCAGAACACACGCGACACATAATGAGAAAACGAGTAGGAAGTTGTGTTCGAACGGGTGTAGTGATACAGAGTGATATGCTTGAGATAAATTCTATAGTGTACGATAGAACGATTTGCGCTAAGAAAGTCTCGAGGATAAAACTTGTTTTGAGTGTTGTATAATATAATGACCAGCTTTCCATCAATACGGATCACCGATTCAAACGACACAAGTGCGACGGCCCATCCTGCCTTACGCAGTGAGAAGACTCACTTGAGGCAAATGATTCAGACTTGACCCTTCATGAGTTCAGACTTAGACTTTTAAAGATGCGCTCGGAGTATCGCTCGGCCAAGGCGAATCTTTGCTTAGGTGGGTGGCTACGATGAACCTGTCTTTCCTTAGCCTGCACACTTAATAACTTGGACGATATATACTAGTCGCTAGGCAAATCACCCATTGCGTGCTAATAAGAATACAACGTACCTAGCTAAGAGAATAATTCCATCTTGTATTGCTTGTGTTAGAACATGGAAATAAAACTTGGCTTATAGTTGGACCCTCACAATGCTATCTTAGCTTCGTGCAAGTAGACTTTGCTAATGCTTTGAGTAGATCAATATATACTCTTCATAGTACACTGCTTCACATGTTTACACTACTCGTCTTATAGATTATACCACGATTCAACGACACCGTCACGCTCGTGCTAGTCGTAGTGCTTATGTTTCGAGTAGACTTTTATATGATCAAGTATAGTATTTTACCTTTATATATGTCATGCTTATCTCGTAGATTCGTTCCACGGCCAGGAGCATAACACAAAATATAGTTCACTTATCTTAGACAGAAATAATATCAAAATAGTCGTTCCAATCCCAGTAATGAAAAATATCGAATTAAAGGCTTCGGGACCATAAGGTCGCCAAGGCGGTTTTCCGTATCGGGAAAGACATAATAAAATATTGGAAGAAACTATAAGAAAGTAATAGAAGTATCAAATAAAATAACTGAACTGTACGGATAAGTAAAGAAGAACAAGAATCATGGTTTGGGGTAGCTTGTAGCAGGTTCGTTCCTACATCTACAACCATCGCCATTTATTCGGGATGGCTTATAGCGGGTTCGTTCCTGTGTCTACAACCATCACTACTCGTGCCGATCAAGAGATAAGATAATAGAACAAGATAAGATAAGAGACTCGCATGGTCATGGACAACTTGTGCACAAGGTGTAGGGTTCCTGTGGATGGTGCACCGGGGCACCGGGGCCGATCCGATCCTAGACAGAACGTCAGTTTAGTCATAGTAATGGCCTAGCACGGGTGAGTTCGGGACTTATAGCAGAGATAGCTACCCGTGACTGCAAGGATTATCGTCTACCTTAACTATAACTCGTCCTGTATGGCTATGTCAGTAACCTTCATATAGATTAAGTTGGCTCGGTTACGACAATCCGCGTGCGAGTCATTGCATTGGAGTATTGCGTCTAAGGCATGGAGTTTGCTCGAGTGCGCTAAGGCATGGAGTTCTCTCTGGAGCCTTGGAGTGTTACGTTTGGAGCTGAAGCACATATACATAACATAATATTGGAACATCAACTATGCATCATCCCATGTTGTAAGCCGCTTGGCACGTCTTTATTGTTTGGAGAGAGAGAGCTTGAGCGACTGGTAATCTTGGCCTAGCACTGCTTGTAACCTTATTCATTATCAATAAAGAGCTTGTTATTGTATCATATTTATATTTATTCAATGCTTCTACTATAATGACTAAGTGAACTAGTTATCTATCACCTATTCAGTTTCTTATTCCACTGCAGTTTGGACTATCTGTGTGACTCTGTTGCTTAGCTATTTCATCGCATGTTCAGAACATGGCCTTGCGCAGGCGCATCTTGTGCTCGTACGGTATCACGTTCTGATAGGAAAGATCGTCCTACGGGAACGCTGGCACGGTAATTCGGGCCTAGCAGGGATGGTCGATCCTACGAGAGATCAGGGCGTAACATATCAGATGCTTATATATCTTCAGTAAAAGAAAATTGAAGCAGATAGAATAGTTGAGTTCAAAACTAGGCATGTATAGCCTAGGAATTTTCTCAGATACAGGGGATTGAGTTCTTTGGCACCTCGTTGAAGGTGTCATATATCAGGATAATGATTTTCGTAGCTACTATTTATAAGCTGATTGTTTATCACATGAAGAAAAGACAACAAGTCTTGGTGAAAAACAGACATAAGAGATTCACGGATAACAGTCAGAATTATTGTCATTCAGGTTTGAAGACAGTCTGTAGGTTTGTGATATCTTAATACGTTCTGAAGCAAATCCCAGGATGTGAAAACAGAAGTTTGACAAGTCATCTTGTCCAAGTTATCACAGGATCAGTGAGACAAACAAGAGTGTGTACACGAAGCTCGCTGATAATAAATGAGTCATCTTTTGTATCTATACGAATGACTTGCTAATCCCAACTACGGATATAGAAGTGTCACTAGAACAAAGATATATTTTTTTCCAGACTCAGGACATAGGATTGCGGATGTCATCCTAAGGATATAAGATAGTCCGGATGCCAGGTGTTTCTAAGTCACAAGCTCTCTGCATAAGAAGATTGGTCACACGCTTTGGGTATCAGGGTCGATACTCATCAGGTGTAACATGAAGATGAAGAAGTCCAATCCAAGGAAAAGCATCAAACAATTGGTGTACTCGAGCATCATCAGGTGCATGATTCAAGCTGTGAGTACCACCAGGCCTGATATAGCTCTCGTTGTAGGGATGCTGAGTCAGTTCATGAGTAGTATGTGTGTTGTTGAAGACTGAAAGCTGTAAAAAAAGTCATCAGAATTCTCAAGTGGACTCAGTGGTATATCCTACACTATAGCAGTTATCCAGATATGATGGAAGGCTTCAGTGATGCCAGTTGGTGCTCAGAAAAGAAGAGTGAAAGATCCACAAAAGGACGTAAATTCTCCAAGGGTGGTACTACTATATCATGGAAGTCGAAGAAGCAGTCTTTACTCTTAGATTTCTATGCACTATCAGCTGTAGCACATAAAGAAGAATGGCTCTGGAAGGTCTCAGATGATCTTTCTATGGTTAGTACATAGATTCGGGTGATACCGACATACTGTGAAAACCAAAAAGCTGCAGTAGTGGCATCAATTCATCTCTTTAAGGGTTTGAAGAGAACTGTGTGGACAAAATACAGAACAATGAATGAGCGCAGCTAGAGTATATTATTACAATAGTTAATATTTAGAGCTAGGTGATTCTGGCGGATCTGCTCATGATAAGCCTCAAGGACCAATATAGAATACTGAATGAGTGCAGCTGGCATGGATCATTACAGTGGATAAAATATCGGAGTCAGGTAAATCTGGCAGATCCATTCATAATAGGCCTCAAGTGCCAGCTGATCATAAGAACTATAAATGAGAGTATTACTCCATGCTACCGTGGGGTGACACTACTATGAGGTACCTCTATAGGGTAAAGCCTCAGCTTCGGGCCATGTCACAGCGACTATAGCACCGCATATAGTCAGCATCAAGCACTATAAAGGAGCGTAGTATTCTATGTTACTGTGGGGTGATACCACTATGAGGTACCTCGACAGGGTAAAGCCTCGGCTGTGAGTCATATCACAGTGGCAGTAACACTGCACATAGTCAAGGACTCAACAGATATGGGCTTGGAGGACCTCTGATATTTGTCTCTGCAATCCTACCATTTAGTTTTATGTTATTGGTTCAAAGAGAAATCTAACAGGCATCTAGCTATTAGTTCAAGGGAGGACCATTGAATTGGAGAATATCATGTACAGTGGGTACTCCTTAGGGACCTTGTAGGATACATACCCGGAACCACTGTGGTCTAATATTTGTTCTTGATCAGAACATTTCCTGTAGGAGGATGGCTTTGACGCCTTAATGAGTTCTCGGGCAGAGTGAATATCCGGCGTGCATTGCAGAAAGTACGAGTAGTTTTATTACTATAAAGGACTTGTATCCCATGCTATAGTGGTGTGATACCACACGAGGGAGTGAACCGCGGGTTCGGGTCATGTCACAGCGGCGGTAACACCGCACGTAGTTAGGTAGCCTAATACTGAAAGGAGATAGAGAGTGGTAGCACAATACTACAAAGAGGCTGGTGTCCTCATGCTATAGTGGGTGACACCACATGATGGAGTGAACCTCGGCTTTGAGCTATGTCACAGCGGTGTAGCACCTACGGAAGTGCAAGCTTCATGATGGGATGTAGTACAATACTACTAAGAGACTGGTGACCTTATGCTACAGTGGGTGACACCACATGAGAGAGTGAACCTTGGCTTTGAGCCATGTCACAGCGGCGTAGCACCGCACAGGGGCGCAATGCTTCATACTGTGTGTAGTAACGACACTACTAAGAGACATGTATCCTCATGCTACAGTGGTATGACATCATAAGAGGGGGATCCTCGGCCTAGGACGGCCTTGTCATTGTGGCTTAGCACCACACAGAAGCGCAAGGCTTTATGCCAGATAATAAATTCTCTATAGTGAAAGAACTCACCTAAGTGTATGAATATAGATGAAGGTCGTCTCTTGAGAGAAAACTTGTAGACGTCCAAGATACAAACACTGAGACCAGGTCAGCAGAGGACCTTTAACGTGCGACCGGATGGCACAACTGAGGTCATTGTGTGAGTGGAAAGAATATAAGCTATGGTGCAGAATTCAAGACGTAGTTCATTCTTATATCGTACTGTTGTTTGACACATGCGGGAAGATTCAAGTCGTCGGCGACATCTATCCTAATGCATAATAGCAGTCACCGTGAGGAACGCTCGACCATATATTATGATATATGTGGGAAATTATTGGTATTTTTCACTTAGCTTTAGGAGTTTGAGTCCCACATTGAAAAACCACCAATGTGTATATCTCAATATATAGTAATGCTTAGTATTGGTATATGCACATAGGGTGGTGGCCCATGTGGGTTGACTTTCCTTGAGGGATTAAGTGTGAACTCCATTATGACAATCTATATTTTGTCGCCATCTCTGGAAAGTTTCTCTTAAAAGCTAAGCGACTCAGACATGGACTCGGACTCGGGCTCGAGCTCGGGCTCAAGGGAGCAAAGTTGCGGTTTGTTGGCACACTTTGTACTTAGTACATCAACATCGTCAAATGGCGCTCGTGCGCTCCTTTTATGCACGATTGACATACACGGTTGCTAGCTTGGGCGCATGCGGCCTGACGCTATGCGTCCCGGTGCTATGCAGCCAAAGCACTATGTGTCCATGCGTTATGCGGCCAGGAATTATACGGCCTGGCGCTATGCATCCAGGGGATATGCAGCCATGCGCTATGCGGTCAGAGTCTATGTGGCCAGGTGCTATGCGATCAGGGGCTATGCGGCCAGGTCTGGATGAGCAAGTTGCATATGGATGGGACAGGGTCTGCTATAGGCGGCACATGGTTTTCTGTGCCTTCCAAAAAAATTGATGCATACGACGCATGCGGCTTCTTTCTGCATTTAGCAGCATTGTATACCTCATGCAGTACAGCATGACCGGCGGCGGAGACGCCAAATGAGATGCGGGCGACACCTCTGACTCTGCAACCAGATTTTGTAGGATCTGTTCGGTCAGCGCATATGCGGCCTGGATCTTCCTCACGCCACATACATGCTAAAATTCTCTTTTTATAGAGGACTTCCTCTTTCTTTTTGAGAAGAGAGAAAAAACAGATAGAAAAATCGAGTACACCAGATCGCAAATGCGGCCCAGTGTGTCCCCACCCTCATGGTATTTCTGAGTATTTTTTAAAGTGACTTTGAACGTTCCAAAAGTTTACTTGTGAACTTGCTGGTTCCTGGGGGCATATCATTTGTACGATAAATCTTCCTTTGAGCATCAGTGGTTTTTGTAATGACCCGTTCCGATTAAGCTGAAAGCTGATTCAAACGGCGCAAGTGCGATGATCCGACCCGATTTGCTCAGCGAGAAGACCTTCTTGAGACAAAGGATTTCAGGCTTGGCCCTTCAGGAGTTCAGACTTAGACTTTCAAAGGCGTGCTCGGAGTATCGCTGGACCGAGGTGAATCATCACTAAGGTAGGTGACTACGATGAACCTGTATTTGCTTAACCTGCACACTTAAAAATATGGACGATACATGCTAGTCGCTAGGTGAATCATCCCTTGCATGATAATAAAGAATACAACGCATCTAGCTAAGGAAATAATCTCATCTTGTATTGCTTGTGTTAGAACATGGAAATAAAATTTGGCTTATAGTTGGACCCTCGCATGCTACCTTAGCCTCATGCTAGTAGACTCTGCTAATGCTTCGAGTAGATCTTTATATACTCTTCGTAGTACACCGCTTCATATGTTTATACTGCTCTTCTCATAGACCCGTGCTAATGTAAAGTTTTCTTCCGATAATGTCCATGTACGGTTTCACTCCTCGTACTATCCCTTAGACCCATGCTAATGTAAAGGCTTATGTTCTAAAGTACGCTATGCAGTATGTTTTCTTATGCTTTTGTTTCATATAAATGTATTGCTTGCCTGCTTACATGCTAACTTGTACTCGTTTGTCTCGTTTTATTGTTTGTCACATAATTTTTATGCCATAATCAGGTACATGATCCATGTCTTGCATTCATCCATTTCGCCGGATGACTATCTAATAGTCGTTCCATGCAAGTTATGAACCTGAAAGTATTCGGGACCGTTTGGTCATCAAGGCAGTTCCTGAACGAGGGGACTTCATCATGACAAGTTATACACCACGCGTCTTGTACTAAATCTGACGGCTCGGGGAGTCGATATGTTTGTGAACAATATGGATTTTGAACCTGAATCTGACCCAAATATGTACCTGACAAGAGACCTAAGACTATAGACTTGCATGGTTACGGACAACTCGTGCACGAGGTATTTGATTGGATTTCTCGGACGATCACCGGGGCACCGAGATCGTACCGGCCTAGGAGAAATGTCTGGTGTATTGCGTGCCAATTTTGGTTAATGTATGCGATATCATTTTTGGGGCATGGCAATACACGATATTCGAGCCTTGGTAGAGCATACTACCTTGGACTAATCGTCTACCATTCTGATAGTCATTTTTGAGTGGGCGGAATGGCATGGAATACCTTATGTTCCTTGTTCCTTGACCCTTGTTCCTTGTTCCTTGCATTGCACCTCATTCCCGTCCCGGACGAAGCTGGCGTGTAGCGATTCTTGTACCTCACACATCTAACCATTCAGAGACTATAACTCGTCCTTTATGGCTATGCCAGTAACCTTCTGTTCATATAGATTAAGTCATCCTAGCTTAGCGACAATCCGCATGCAAGTCATTGTGTCGCATCGAGTAATCTAGAACACCTGAACGAATATCAGTAATTTGAACACCTGTGCAATCTATTGCAACCTTTCTCAGTATAACACATATGAGTAATCAGTGTAGCTCGTGCCCCCGAATCAGTAATCGCTCGTGACACATGTGTTTGCTTATGTGAATCCTTAATTTTAGATATATTCGTTCTCGGTTTAAATTGGTTGCCTTAGACAGGGAAGGACAAATGGTAAGTTGGTAAGTCTCGCCGTGTTACTCTTATATCGCAGGGCGTACTGCCACACGAGTTAGGCTTTACATTATGCCATGAAACTGATCCTAAAAAAAGACTAGAAAGATAACTTAATAGATGGTGCACGGAACCTATATAACGTGTTTGAATTTATCGAGCGGACGAGAAGCCTCCCCACTAGTGCATTCATGTACTGATAACCTACCAGAATGCTTGTAGGGTGCGGGAGAATCTCGTTCAGTGTGAAAATTCCTCGTGCGCGCTAAGGCGTGGAGTTCGCTCTGGAGACTTGGAGAGTTGCATCCGGAGCTGAAGCACATATACAAGACATAATGTTGGAACAAAGCCTATGTATTATTCCACAATTGTAGCCACTTGGCACGCTTTTATTGTTTCGAGAGAGAGGGCTTGAGCGACTTGTAAACTCGACCTAACGCTGCTTGTAATACTTATTCAATATTAATAAAGTGCTTGTTTAACTTTGATACTTGTGTTATTCAATGCTTCCACTATGACGACTCTGTGAATATGTTACTAATCGTCTGTTCGTTTCTTCTTCGCTGCATTCGGACTATCTGTTCGACTCGGTGTCTTAGACATTTTATCGCCTGTTCGAATCATGGCCTTGTACGGACGCAGCTTGTGCTCGTGTGGCATCACGTTCCTGATGGGAACGGTCGTTCCGTAGGAGCGCTGGCGCGGTGATTCGCGCCTAGCGGGGTGGCTGATTCCTACGGGAGATCGGGACGTGACAGTTTTGACCACCCCAACAAGAAGCTTTTTTTCAGTTTTTACTTTGCTCGTTTACTCTCATTGTAGCGTCTGCGAACGTAAAGAGAAAAACGTTTTACTTGTTGCTTGTTGTAATCTTCATTTTCTTCGGAGTTTGTTTGTAACATATTCTTGTTTCGTGCTTTGTTGGAATCGAGAATATCAGATGAGGAACTCTTGTGTGAATTTCTGATCTCGACGACAACTTGGATTCTTGTAGAGAGCGAAATTTCGGATCTCGCTAGTAGCTCTGCACATGATCTGTATTCTACCATCTTTGATCCGCCTCGAGACTAACAATATTTGATTAGGTCATCCATCTCGGTCTCACTGAGAGTGTTTGGACCACACTATTTTTAGCTACCTTGCTATTTGTACCTAATATTGATTATCTTTAAAGCTTATGGAAAACTAACATAAAAAAGTTCATATTATTACAAATACACACTTTCAGGACCACGCCAAATTTCAACAAAACTATAACTAGAAATTGCACGCTAGTCTCTTATTTGCTTAACCTATATATAGAGTGAAACTATGTATGCAATTGTGTGATATTTACATTTCTGAAACTGAGTGCTAGATATACCTTGTAACCTAATGTGACTTGTAACAGTATGTTTGTGCTCAATAATACAATATATGTCCATTCAAAGAAGTGCTTGAAAGTATTTGTACTGAATATATTAGATTGCTAGGGAGCTATGGGTGCATGGATCTGTGGGGTGGACAAGTGAAAGCAGCCAGAGTTACGACAAGGTGGGCTCAAGATGTTGGCCATGGAATTTAATTTGTTGATATTATCGTATTGTCCACTCTTCATTGGGCCCTCCACTTGCCTGATAGATAACATGCATCCAAACGAAAATTTTGGATATGATTGTTTACTTTCTGCTTATTTTCTTTGTTTTTCTATCACTTATATCCAATGTTTTAAAGACCGGACTGATGATTGAACCGAAAATCTTTGGTATAGATCGAATAAGGGTTCAACCGAAATTCAAATAGACCTTTTACGAGAACCAAATCATGTTAGATATCCATATTTACTTTTTAGTTTTGTTTGATTTGATTTGGTTCTGGTATGTATGATTTGATTTTGCAACTATAAGGTATCTCAAAACCAAACCAAGTATTAAATGATCCAAATCTCATGTGATAAACTTGTTTTGAGTTTTTTTTTTTTTTTTTTTTACCAGAATCGGCCGGTTCAACGGTTAAAACCGGTTCAGAAAAAAAATTGTCAGTTCTTTAAAAAATCGATTCTAAGTCAAATCGGACCATTTTTTGGTCAGATTCGATCCGATCCGGTTCAACCGTCGTTCCGATTTTGACAACACTGCTTCTATCTCTCATCCCTTCAGGTCTTTGCATGTAGTTATTAAAGAGATGGAATATATAATTCATATACTTGCAGCATCATTTGGCTTCCATGGAACAATTATCCAAAATTAATTAGATTCATAATATATATAGTCCTAGAGAGCATTGTCTAGCACGGCAATAAATTTTATTGTTTGCATCCTAAAAAAATACAGATTCTGAGTCAAGAAAGCATTTTCTCCATGTGTTTGGATAATGGGTTTAACATTAGGTTATCAAATTATAAAGGCAGTTACTTGATCAGAAAGAAACAGTCAAATAGTGTTCAAAGGTGCAATCACATCAGTACAACCAATATTGAAAAAGCCATGATCATGATAACTTGATAAAGGGAAGAGAGAAAAAAAAAAAAGGAGGTCAACTAAAACTTAAACATCCTTACAGAAGAAGGGACACAGACTTGGTCACACTGTGATGGTAGTACTAGTGGCTAGTTTAAAGTTCAGTAGTAGTAGTAAGTGTCAGTGATGTTTAGTTAGTTAACTGGTTTTATGTATTTTTCTGATTATCATATCCAGATTAGGTGAAATAGTATTTGACATGACTCATGTTTAACATTGATTGGTATTTATTATTATTTTTTTGATTGAAACTAGGTTGGAGGAAAATGGTACTTATTTATTACTATTATCTGAAAATGTATTGTTCCTACTTCAATATTATCGCTCTCGGTATCCATCATCTTCTCTAGTGGTTTTCAGATGCTGAGATATTTCTGGTAAGTGGTGACAATTAGAATAGTTTGATATTGAATGTCTTGTGACATTGTAACCTGCAATGTACGATCTTTCCCATGAACTGTAGGTCATTGCTTAATTTAATACCAAATATGATCTGCAACCAATCAAATTTGAACCAGAAATTAAGGGTCAAATAACTAGACATGCTCATTTGTTACGACTCACGCATGTTATAATTAATCTAACATTCTAAAGAGCTCTTCAATTTTTTTTATTTCATCCGTAGTTGAAGAAAAAATATATTACGGATAGAAGCACGGGGTTTCCTATTTCCTACGACAAATAACAAAGTACAATTAGCTAAAAACAATAGCACAATAAAAATATCAAAAAAAGTTGTATATTAAACATCAATTTTTTCTATAAAAGTTTTTTTGAAGTTTTTTTTTTTTTTTTTGCAAACTTTGTCCTTCTACAGGACGTATATTTTATATTTATATTTATTGATCTCGAGCGGAGGTTAATTGAAAAAAAAAATGACTTTAGTCCTACTTAATAAGTGGTATTTAAACTTACATCCCACTTTTAAATTTTATTAGACTTTAGTCGCACTTTTATCACAAAAAGGATTTATTTTGTCACGAAAAATTGTCGTTAAATATTTTTTGTGACGTTTTTTTTTTGAGAAAAGTAGGACTAAAGTCTAATAATATTTAAAAGTATGATGTAAATCTAAATATCACTTATTAAGTGGGACTCAAATCAAAAAATCCTAAAACAAAATTAGTGACAAAATTTGTCTTCCAGTCAAAAAAATTGAATTTTCAGTCACAAAATTGAATTTTTAGTGACGAAATTGGACTTTTATTGACGATTTTTTTTTTTTACATTATTCATGTTTTAGAAACACTGTTCTCCTGGAAAGAAAAAAACCTCAAAAGTGACGTAAGTTGAGCAAAAAAAATTACATCCTTCTAAAGGACTTATTGGAACCGCGTTTATAATTTTCTGAAACCTTATGCTTTTGGTACAATTTAAAAGAAGTTTGATGGTTAATATACAATTAACTGTAAAAATATTGGCTTAATTACAACTTGACCCCCTCAACTATACAAAAAATTTAACTTGACATTCTCAACTTTGATAGGTGTTAACTTAATACCCTATCTCAACTTATATTTTTAATTTGATATCCAAAAATAAGTTATTCCTAAACTACCATTCTCATCCCCAACCACTACGGCGACCACCCCTCCCCCGTTCACTCTCCACCCCCCCCCCCCCCCCCCCCCCCGACGACCGCCCCTACCTCGGTGACCACCCCCTACCAGCAACACACCCCTCCACCTCCCCTCCCCCCCCCCTGCGTATGCCGCGTGCCCGCCTCCGGCCTGCCGTTGTGCCCCCCCCTCCGGTCGTCCGCACCGGGGGGGGGAGGGATTCGTCGGAGTAGGAGAGAGAGAGAGAGAGAGAGAGAGAGAGTGGTAAGGAGGGATATTTTGGATTAAGAAAAATTAGGATATTAAATTAGCACCTATCAAAGTTGAGAAAGTCAAATTAAATATTTTAAATAGTTGAGAGGATCAATTTGTAATATGGGATAATATCAATATACTTAATCTAACATGAGGTAAAATTAAATTATCCTATAAATATTTGACCTTATCCCTAGGTTTACATTTAAGAGATTTTAGTGCAGCGGTGAAACTTTAAAACATCCCAAGGATTAGTGACTTGCTGGCTTATTGAGCTAGCTTCCGTTGCCAATCTCTCACTGTTGATCCATGGCAGGCACTTTTCAGCAAGCAGCAGCAGCAGCAGTGAGAATCCATGTGCTGCCATCGGCCTCACTCGTGGTGGTGGATCATTTCACGTGAGAGACAAAAATATGAAACAAAACGAGAGGAAAAAGGAGGAGGAGGAGGAGGAGGAGGAGAGACAATGAAAGATGGAGGGAGAGAGTGGTAGCATGTCATAGTCATACTATATGAGCAGTGAGAAGCAAGGAAAGAAGGGTCTCACTCTCAGAACAGCGCAAAAGTACGTCATGAAAGTGACAGAAAAAAAAAAAATCTAGCAAAGAAGAAAGGATCCAACTTAAGGCCAAAGTCGTCTTTTTATACAGTTCAGGGTCTCGTTTAGTTAAAATACGTGCATACATATGTGCTAACTAAACGGCCCATGGGCTGTTGGAGATAATTTGGAATTTAGAAGGCAAGGCCCATGAGGACGGATATATCCATTGTGAGCCCAAGTCCAATACCATAGCACGGTCCATCCTTTTGGGCCATATCGACGCTGTGGATGCGTAAAGGCTTACTATCTGCGCTCCTTTGCGGATACACAAACAAGGTTGTTTGGTTCTCGGCTGTTTTTAACAAATTTAGAATACGAAAGTGGTGAAAATTCTGATTTGTAATCACTTCACATATTTGTTTCAAAGTTTTGCAAACAAAATTTATTGTGATTTGACATGAAAAGTAAATTTTGTCTGTCACATATTCGGAGTTTTGACATCGAAGTTTTTTTTATTTTTTTCCCAAACGGAACACGGAAGTAAAAAAAATTCTCATTTTTGCTTCGTGCGTTTGGTTGGATGAGCTCTTCTTCTCTACTTTAAGAAAAATTTTTACTTCTAACCTCCACTTCTTCAAATCATCCAAACGAAAGATTTTCTATTTCGCTAATTTTCACCGAAATATGTATGCAAAATGTCGATTTTTAAATTATATATATATATATATATATATATATATATATATATATGTGTGTGTGTGTGTGTGTGTGTGTGTGTGTGTGTTAGGAAAGATGATTTCTTTATTTGATAATTAAGTAGATACAAGCTATGTTATTCTGAATTGTTTTCAAGTAATCATCAGCATTGGTTACTGAACATTGAGCTAAGTTACTAACTACATACCACACTGATCAAGCTTCTTGCGTTCCTCAACATCCTGCAGGTCATGAGAACCTAGTCCAAGTAATGAATCGAAGGCAATGCGAGGATGCCATTATCGCACCTGTTGCAAACGAAAACTCGAGGCCCGTCCTCCTCCTCCTCCTCGTCGTCCACGATCCTCGCGCACCGCGAGTGCTGCCACACCTCGCAAATGTCGCAGCAAACCATCCGCTCCCCGTCCTTCTCCTTCGCCCCGCAAACGCAATCGATGATCGGAACCCCGCTCCCGTCTTCGTAGATTTCCTCCCCGTCCCCGTTCCCGACGATCCTCCCTTCGACGACCACGACGTTCCCTAGCTCAAGCACTCCAAGAGCCACTCGACACTCCCCCTCCTCCCTGACTCCCGCAACCGACTCCGCGACGAAGTTCTTTAGTCCCAAGTACGTCTCCTTGAACCTCTCCTCCACCTCCCTCTTCAAATTGCCGACGGTAGTGCTACTCGGAGCGATGACGATCGTCTCGTGCGGCAGTAACCCCTTCTTCTCGTGATCGCCTATCACTCGAACCGTGCACGTTACCTTCGTATATTGTTCATTGCTCCCCAAATCAATCTCGCGTTGCAGACCGCCCCCGCCCCCGCCGCCCTTGTAGTCCTTGACAAGGTGTTTGGTGTCGAGGACTACTCGTACCGCCATCGGTATGGCACCGAACACTCCGGTGGCGGCCGCCAACGTCACCGCGCTCTGCCGCTCTCTCAGCACATGCTTGTAGAGGAACAACAAGTCCTTGGTGAGCTGCACCCTTGTGACCTGAAGCGGCCTGATCGAGCCCAACCGGTCGAACCTGGGGAACACGCTCGAGATGTCCTGCAGGCAGTACTCGAGGACCTTGGTGACCGGATTCACCATTCGGCGAACGATGTAGTCGCCGACGACGTGGTTGCCGAGCGACTTGAGCACGTAGTCCAGCAGGCCGGTGTCGCCGATGTAGGCCCTCGCCGCGTCCCTGACGTCCTGCCTGGTGACCCACCGCGCCTCCGACTTCCTGAGCGCTTCCACGATGACCTGGGCCGCCATCTCGACCCGTTTCGTCGACCAGCGGCACGTCGCCTCGCTTACGATGCCGTGGAAGTCCGGCGCCACCGGGGAGCTCTGGGGCAGCCTGCGGTCGAGTTGGAGCATGAAGCGGACGAGGTCGGATAGGGTGGAGAGGGCGTGTCCACTGACGGTCTGATACTTCGATACGATCATCGAGAGGTCCCGGCCGGAGAAGGAGAAGTGCGGGACCAGGAGGGAGAGGGGGAGGCCCCGGAGGGCGTCGAGGGAGCTTTGGTACATTTGTAGGGTGACGCCGTAGCTGCCGTGGCCGAATTTGTAGCCCCACCGACCGAACCAGGGCTGCCCGTAGGCTAGCCCATGGATCAACCTCAGTTCCATGCTTCCCTTCTTCGCGACATCGGTTATGCTCACTTTGCTTCAACAATCAAATACATGCACGTTAGGTTTTCATATGATGTTCTCGTTCGTTATCAAGGGCCTGGCAGAAATAATATAAACGTGATCGTTATAAACTTAATAATCTCCAACTGTATATGAGTGGTTAAATGTCCAAATAACGCATATGATGTCCGTGCGGCTGTGGCCTCTTGGTTACCATTGGGGGGGGGGGGGGGGGGGGGGGGCTTCAGTAGGGATAGACACGGTTCGAATTCTCTTTGGACACTTAGTTCCTAATCCGATGGATTAAAATCATACAGTTGGGGGTTTGGGTTGCTTGTTGATTTTGTTTAGGGTTTATTTGGTTTGGCGGAATTTGTTTGCAAAATTCTTCTATATTAACAAAGAAAAGATGATACATGGTGTATATACCTCATCTGCAACGCAGTGCATATTCGATCCCACAGGTCCAGAATCCGACGTCCGGAAATGAACTGATCTGAACCCCCTCCAACGCCGGCATTGATGTGGATCAGATGCCCAAATCCATTGGAGTGCACGACTCCGTACAGAAGAAAGGATGATTGTGTGTGCATTGTTTTTGTGCCTCTCACTGCGTTTTGACAATATTTGCTACTGACGCAAATGCTCAAGTCCTCCATTTGTGGCGTAGATCCTTTGCACGGTAGCACGAAGTGGAACCTCTTGTTGCATATCATATGATGACCCCAACCTGCGAAAGAGTATATATATCATCACCAAAGGAAGAAAGAGAAGGAAAAGAAAAAAAAAAAATCTTCTTTTCTTATTTTCTTGAAAAAAAGGTGGTAAAAGAACCATTATCATTTTCATTACTATCGGATTCAGATTTAGGAAGGAGAGGAAGATGATGATGGGTTAAGATTTATGGATGTGGAGTGGTGATGGTGAATTGGAGTTTAGTAAGAAGAAAATTATGGTGGTGGGATAATATTTGGGGATGATCTAGGAAAAAGGAAGAAGTTGTTTGCGTTTGAGTTAGGGTTGATCTGGATTTATGGATGGAATCATGAGAAAGAAGATGTTGGTAACCTAGGATTATGGCTAAGGAAGTTGTAGTCATAAATTTCTCATATATGACAGTAGGGACCAAATTGAAGGACGCGATGTGAATGGGGGAAAACGTCAGGGCCAGTAGTGAACATATATAGAACAAGGCAATGTTTCAAAAACCGGACGGATGATTGTACCGAAAATCTTTGGTATAAGTCAGACCGTGGTTAAACCGGAGTTCAAATAGGCCAATTACGAGAACAAATCATATAAGATATCCACATTTACTTCTTGGTTTTGTTTTGTTTGATTTGGTTCTTAGTATGTATGGTTTGGTTTGATTTTACAACTATAAGGTCTCTCAAAACTAAATCAAGTATCAAATAGTCCAAATCTTATATGATAAACTTTTTTGAGTTTTTTTTAAACAAAAAAAAAAAATGGCCGGTTCAATTGTGAACCGGTTCGGCCAGTTCACCGATTAAACTTCGGTTCAGAAAAAAATAGTATGTTCTTTAAAAAATCGATACAGATCAGACCGAACCGATTTTTTGGTCAGATCCAATCCGGTCCGGTTCAACCGCCGGTCCGGTCCGGTTTTGACATCAATGGAACAAGGTCGTGGAAATTAGTATAAGTGCAAGTAAGCCAATGTATTAGGTTACCCCCCTCTGGTGAAAATTGTAAAGAAACAAACTCAAGAAGGCTTTATGAGAAAATGAATTACTAATGTGACAAATAGAAGATTAATCCATTATGTGCAATCCTATGAATCAGAATATTGAATATATATACACCATACACTACTTATAAGCAGATGTAACTTGAACTGTTATAGAATAATTTGATAGAGTGCTTTGATGAATTTTATAATCTGATACATAGTTTAGGTGAACTTGCAGTTGTTTGACGAGCTTTCTAACTTGATATATAATTTAGGTGAACTTGCATAGGTTTGACGAGCTCTCTCCTTAACGACAGAACAGTTGCACGATTTCGAGCTTTGTGATTATAAACAAAATCACCTAAATTTCTACTTCAGAATTTTTTGGATGCAACAACTCACAAAACACAGGAAAAAAAAAGAGAGGCTATGTTACCAACAGATGTGCAATAATGGCACTGCCGATATAGCGACACCCCTACTGTCTCTTCAGCAACATACAGCCTCAAGTAAGAGGACGGGTAGTGACGCAGTTCCAGGTTGAACGAACAGCACTGGACCCCGTCGCCGCCACCGCCACTTGCCTCGGGATAACCGAGGCCGACGAGTGCCTTCACGTTCTCCAGAAAGCTGCCTCGGAAGTCGGCGGGGTAACCGGGCTCGCAGAACGACTCGAACCGGAAGACCCTCTCCCTCCTCCTCCTCTTCCTCATGCTCCCCAGGCCAGTACTTTGCAGCTTCTCCATAGCTAAATTTGTAGTACAGAATCTTCGATCGAAGAAGTTTGTTGCAGTCACAACTAATTAAGTACTCCAGGCTCTGGTTCATGCGCACGCATATATACGTTAAAAAACTAGTTCATGCACATAGTGCCTAGTAATTAAAATTTATGGGAATGAAACATTTGCTGTCCTCTTAGGAAAATGGCTACTGGGTGTACTTGCTTTCTGTGTGACCTAATTGTAAACTCGGGAGAAGCCCTTCTTTTCATTCACGCTTCGTTCGCCGGGGAGAAACGTTCGTTGGCGCCTTCAGGACTTGGTGCATGGTCTGCAAATAAAAATAACGTAGACGCAGAGAAGAACTGAGAGTGACGATTCACTTATTTTAAATCTCACTTAATCTACTGTGGAAGAATTTTCGGAGGAATTGATCATGATATAACCCGGCAAGTAAAGTACATTATATAGTACATTTTAGATATTGACGAGTTACTCATGCATTCGGTGACTTTGGCACTGGACGTTTTCAAAATGGGTACTATCTTATCAGGTGAATTAGAAAATAGTTATGTTATGTTGTCATTCTTAGTCTTTTTTCTCCTTTTGAGGGCCTATCAAATATATATATATATATATATATATATATATATATATATATATATATATATGTTAGCCAGACAAATTAAAACCTCTCTTAGCTCTCTAAAACAACGGAGAAATAAAGTCGTTCCTGGATGTGAAATGTTATCATCGACATCGATCAGAGAGTGATGTGGTTGCAGACCGTACCTTGACGAGTTTTCCATATGGTTTATTCTAGCTTTTCTGGATCAGGATCACGAGTAACACGAGAATTGTATGATTCTTCCTCCGGATCTTCCGAGAAATGGATCAATTATGCTGGGATCCCAAGGTCCAGAGTCATCTTAATTTCCAGAGTATCATATCAAATTTCGGGTACTAAACTCTGAAAAGGAGGATGATTTTATTATGTATGTATGTATGTATGTATGTATGTAGGTGATACTTCTAACTTACTAGCAAGATCAAGACTACTTTTAAGGATTAAATGTAGTTTTGGAGAACGGAAGAAAATTATATTTGACCATTTCTTTGAAGAAGAACAAATCTTTGGCAAGGTGAAGATATCAAGCAGATATATTTGACCATATCTTTTGAAGAAGATTGACTTTGAACTGTGACCAAATCTTTGACAAGAATAATATTGGATTCCTAAGCCTACATAATATTGGATTCATATTCCTACATAATGTTGGATCTCTATGTATAGACATATGTCATGCTATATAAATGGACCAAATATTCAACACAAAAAAAATTTAGAGAGTTTTTTGTAGAGAGTTCTTGAGAGAAAGAAAACAAGTGTTGAGAGTAATTATAATTCTTTTTCTTCTTCATAGTGGAATTGAATCACCCTCGTCCTTGGAAGTAGGCATCTTGACCGAACCACGTAAATTCTTATCTTAGTGGTTGTGAACTTTCTCTGAGCTGTATCTATGAATTTTTCTGGGTCTATTTTCGTTGTGCGTCCAACAATTGGTATCAGAACTTTGGAGTTCTCAGAGAAAGTTAATTGGGTAGATTCTTGAGATGGCTCCGTCAAGCAAGATTGGAAAGTACGAAATTGAGAAGTTCAATAGGAAGAATGATTTTGGTTTTTGGAAAAGTCAGATGAATGACGTTCTCATATCTCAAAAGCTTCACAAGTATTTACGTGGAAAGTCGAAGAATCCCGCTGACATGACCGATGATGATTTGGATGATATGAATCTCGAAGCATGTGTCGTTATTCGCCTATGTTTGGAAAGCGATGTCGTCTACTCTATGAAGGACGAAACCACCATCGCTAGGCTCTAGCTAAAGAGATGTCGTTATTCGCCTATGCATAAATACAAGTTAGAATGTATACTCTTCTTTAAATTGTGCTATGAACAGAACTCATCCTGAATGCAATAAAACTGAACAGGAAGACTATGATAAAGTAGATTCTTGCCCTGTTATTGCCCTGCGCCTGATATTGCCCTGACTTGCCTAAAATGCTAGGTTAGTGTACTACGTTGATCACGAACAACTTGTGCACAAGGTCTTAGTTCCTGCGGACTGTAATACCCCGTTCCGTTCAAGCGGACGGCCGACTCAATCGGCAATAGTGCAACTGTCCCGACCTGCTTTGCCTCGATCAAGAAGCAAAGGATATCCAGACTTGTCCCTACAAGGATCCGGCTTAGGCTTTCAGAGGCTCGCTCAGACATATCGCTCTACCGAGGCGAATCATCGCTAAGGTGGGTGGCTACGGTGAACTTGTCTTTGCTTAGCCAGCACACATAAAATCTGGAATATTCATGCTAGTCGCTAGGTGATTCACCCCCTGCATGCTAATAAGTCTAACGCACCTAGCTAAGGGAATAATCCCAACTTGTATTGCTTGCTAGGACATGGAAATGAAACAATACTTACATTCAGACCCTCGCATGCTAAGTCCCTTAACGGTTTCATCTCTCGGCTTACCTTCGGGTCCGAGCAACGTGCCTGCTTATGTTCCTTAGAAACGCATGCTTGTCTGCTTGAATGTTGCCATGTTTTCATCCAAACCCCGGAAGACTACTACGTAGTCGTTCTGTGCCTAAATAAACCTGCAAGTATCCGGGACCATCAGGTCATCTAAGGCAATCCCCGAACCAGGGGAATGCACTAAGCAAGAAAGAATACTGAACGTAAATCTCGCTTGAATGATAATCATGCTATGTATGCATCTGAACGAGGATCGTGTTATGTACTGATGGAATCCCAGCTCGTGGAGCAATATGCCTCGTTCAGACTAAGTTTAAGTTTCATGATTATCATGTCAAGCTATGGAATATGGATAGACCCTGACCTGCATTGTCGCGGACAGCTTGTGCACAAGGTATGTTATGTTGAGTCCCGCGGACGGCTACACCGGGGCACCGGAGACGATCCGATCCGGACGGGATGTATGAGCAGTCATATGTTATGGGGCAAGGTGTTATGCAGCGGGGCTCGCCACCTACGTTGCATATCATTCTGTGTCTTGAGACTGTGAACCGTCCATAATGGCTACGCCAGCGACTTATGTTCATATAGATAAGTCATCCTCGCTTAGCGGCTATCCGCGTGCGAGTCATTACATAGCATCAATGAACTGAACACCTGAACGATCTGAAAATAACGACCCTCATGTTTGTATATGCTATGCTCCTGTATGTTTATACTTGCCCGTGCATAAATTAATCATGTTTGCCTTGGACAGGGAAGGAGAAATGGTAAGTTGGTAAGTCTCGCCGTGTTTCCTCAAACATCGCACGGCGTACTGCCCGACACGTTAAGCTATTCAATGTTTGCATGAAACTGATCCTAAGGCAACTAGAAAGACAACTTAATAGTTGTGCACGGAACCTGTATTACGTGTTTGGATTTGTCGAGCGGGCGAGTAGCTTCCCCACCAGTGCATTCAATGTACTGATAATCCACCAGTTTGATATGCAGGGTGCGGGAGAACCTCGTACGGTGCGGACGCCTCCTTCGTGCGTGCTAAGGCCAGGAGTTCCCTCTGAAGCCTTGCAACGGTGCGTCCGGGACTGAAGCGCTTATACAAGACATAAGTTGTGAACATCGCCTGACCATCGCCTGTACATTCATTCCACAGTTGTAGCCACTTTGCACGCTTTTACTGTTTCAGAGAGAGGCCTGAGCGACTTGTAATCTCGGCTATACGCCGCCTGTGACACAAGTTTATATCAATAAAAGAGCTTGCTTTACTTCAACTTGTGTTTTAATGCTTCCGCTATATTTGTCGACTCAGTGAACCTGTTACCGATCGCCTATGCGTTCATGACTCCGCTGCACTCAGACAATCTGTGCGACTCTGTGGCTTAGAACTCTTGCCGCCAGCCAATGAACCATGGCCTTGCACGGGCGTGGATCACGCTCGTGCGGCATCACGCCCGGATGGGTTAAGGTATCATTCCGCGGGAGCGCTGGCGAGGGTGATTCCCGCCTAGCGGGAACGGCCGATTTGCCTGCGGGAGATCGGGGCGTGACATGTTGGTATCAGAGCCTGGCTTCTACGCCTTTGGACTTCGATTCGATATCTCTGTTTCGAAAGCTCGTTCGTAGGTTAAGTGCACGCTCTCTCTCAATGCCTCGATGGGATGTTCCAACAATAAGTCTAAATACTTTCAAAAATACGTTTTGAATGATATGCTTGCTTGTCTGGTTGTATGCTGCGAGTGGCCTTTGTCCCAACCTGTGCGAACCACTTGAGAGTATCGCTAGTAGCTTGTCCGATTTTCACTAACCCTAAGTTTGGTTGAATGCATCTATTCGAGGGACGCCTTGAACTAGTGCACCATCCAAGACTTAGAAAAAGGTGAAACTCGAGTGCTGAGACTTAGCTATCACTAAGCTGGTTGACGTGTTCACGCTAGAGGGGCCCTTCGAAAGTGCGCACGATCCAGTCTAAGCGATATGCTGATTTCGATGCTTGTGCAAGTGAAGATCCAAATGAACAAGTGCAACGACTTGTCTAGGATTGCCTCAACCCTAGATTACTGCTTGTCCTTAGTAAGTCTCGAGGACGAGACTTTTTCTAAGTTGGGTAGGATGTAATACCCCGTTCCGCTCAAGCGGACGGCCGACTCAATCGGCAATAGTGCAACTGTCCCGACCTGCTTTACCTCGATCAAGAATCAAAGGATATCCAGACTTGTCCCTACAAGGATCCGGCTTAGGCTTTCAGAGGCTCGCTCAGACGTATCGCTCTACCGAGGTGAATCATCGCTAAGGTGGGTGGCTACGGTGAACTTGTCTTTGGTTAGCCAGCACACATAAAATCTGGAATATTCATGCTAGTCGCTAGGTGATTCACCCCCTGCATGCTAATAAGTCTAACACACCTAGCTAAGGGAATAATCCCAACTTGTATTGCTTGCTAGAACATGGAAATGAAACAATACTTACATTCAGACCCTCGCATGCTAAGTCCCTTAACGGTTTCATCTCTCGGCTTACCTTCGGGTCCGAGCAACGTGCCTGCTTATGTTCCTTAGAAACGCATGCTTGTCTGCTTGAATGTTGCCATGTTTTCATCCAAACCCCGGAAGACTACTACGTAGTCGTTCTGTGCCTAAATAAACCTGCAAGTATCCGGGACCGTCAGGTCATCTAAGGCAATCCCCGAACCAGGGGAATGCACTAAGCAAGAAAGAATACTGAACGTAAATCTCGCTTGAATGATAATCATGCTATGTATGCATCTGAACGAGGATCGTGTTATGTACTGATGGAATCCCAGCTCGTGGAGCAATATGCCTCGTTCAGACTAAGTTTAAGTTTCATGATTATCATGTCAAGCTATGGAATATGGATAGACCCTGACCTGCATTATCGCGGACAGCTTGTGCACAAGGTATGTTATGTTGAGTCCCGTGGACGGCTACACCGGGGCACCGGAGCCGATCCGATCCGGACGGGACGTATGAGCAGTCGTATGTTATGGGGCAAGGTGTTATGCAGCCGGGCTCGCCACCTACGTTGCATATCATTCTGTGTCTTGAGACTGTGAACCGTCCATAATGGCTACACCAGCGACTTATGTTCATATAGATAAGTCATCCTCGCTTAGCGGCTATCCGCGTGCGAGTCATTGCATAGCATCAATGAACTGAACACCTGAACGATCTGAAAATAACGACCCTCATGTTTGTATATACTATGCTCCTGTATGTTTATACTTGCCCGTGCATAAATTAATCATGTTTGCCTTGGACAGGGAAGGAGAAATGGTAAGTTGGTAAGTCTCGCCGTATTTCCTCAAACATCGCACGGCGCACTGCCCGACACGTTAAGCTATTCAATGTTTGCATAAAACTGATCCTAAGGCAACTAGAAAGACAACTTAATAGTTGTGCACGGAACCTGTATTACGTGTTTGGATTTGTCGAGCGGGCGAGTAGCTTCCCCACCAGTGCATTCAATGTACTGATAATCCACCAGTTTGATATGCAGGGTCCGGGAGAACCTCGTGCGGTGCGGATGCCTCCTTCGTGCGTGCTAAGGCCAGGAGTTCCCTCTGAAGCCTTGCAACGGTGCATCCGGGACTGAAGCGCTTATACAAGACATAAGTTGTGAACATCGTCTGACCATCGCCTGTACATTCATTCCACAGTTGTAGCCACTTGGCACGCTTTTACTGTTTCAGAGAGAGGCCTGAGCGACTTGTAATCTCGGCTATACGCCGCCTGTGACACAAGTTTATATCAATAAAAGAGCTTGCTTTACTTCAACTTATGTTTTAAT
This sequence comes from Iris macrosiphon, assembly GCA_036927795.1. Classification (NCBI taxonomy): domain Eukaryota; kingdom Viridiplantae; phylum Streptophyta; class Magnoliopsida; order Asparagales; family Iridaceae; genus Iris; species Iris macrosiphon. Next base: position 130,798,638 of record JAYESA010000003.1, read on the forward strand.
GCTTCCGCTATATTTGTCGACTCAGTGAACCTGTTACCGATCGCCTATGCGTTCATGACTTTGCTGCACTCGGACAATCTGTGCGACTCTGTGGCTTAGAACTCTTGCCGCCAGCCAATGAACCATGGCCTTGCACGGGCGTGGATTACGCTCGTGCGGCATCACGCCCGGATGGGTTAAGCGATCGTTCCGCGGGAGCGCTGGCGAGGGTGATTCCCGCCTAGCGGGAATGGCCAATTTGCCTGCGGGAGATCGGGGCGTGACACGGACGGTCGCTGGGGCACCGGCACCGATCCGATCCGAACGGAACTCATGATAGTCTCCTGCAATAGGACGGAATGTCCTGGGACGTCCTGAATATGAGTCGCACGACATTCCGTACTGAGACTAGCCCGTCTATTATGGCAACGTTCCAGTGATCCACTCGTATATTTAAACCTGTTGCAACTAATTGTGTCTTCTTGGTAGGGAAGGCATGGTAAGTATTATGCAAGTGGTTCAGACGGGCAGGTAAATATCCCCGAGCGGTGGTAGGTTATTTCATTGATTTCTATATCTATTGCTTGCTGTAAAATAAACTAGGGCAAGATAGAAAGACCACAAAAGAAATATGTATGCTTTATTAAAATAACGTGTTGATTGGTATAGTTGGGTTAGCTTGCCTTCACCAGTACGTTTCGATGTAGTGACCCTCGTTGAAACAGGTTCCCCGCGCTAAGGAGAACCAAGCGAGGAGCAGAAGTCAATCCTCCAATCTAGTCCAGCTGTAGGCACGCCTTGATATGTACCACCTTTTGAAGTATTTTGAAGAAAGAAGCTAGCAGCCAAGCAAATATGCAGCTTCGTGGAAAGGCCGTCATTCCTCCTAGAGGTCTTATATTTGAGTTTTAGGAAGAAATGTAATGTACTGGACTGCTATCTCATTTTGTGTCAACACTTTTGTAAGTCCGTGCGGCAAATTAGTTGACTCGTTCAAGAGTTTGTAATAGAAGTTCATATTATCAATAAAAAGAGAACTTTTCCATGCTTCAAATCTGTGTTTCAATTTATCTGCGTACTCTGAATATGTGCTCGCTATGCGAAAATAAAATACTTAGCCTTGTGCGGTGCGCAACCTAGGCCTGCACGGCGGTCACGCCCGGGGGACGACTAACGATTCCACGGGATCGGGGCATGACATGTTGGTATCAGAGCATAGCCTCAAAGTCCCTTTAACCCTTCGCATAGGAAAAGTTTCTTTAACGATAAATCCTTGTACGAACTCTTGAACTCGTTAGGCCAAAATGAGATGCGTTCATACAATAAGTCCATAATACGTTAAGATCTTGATGTAATTTACCTTCTTTTGAAGGAATGGCGCAAGCACAACCATCATCGCAAGCACCGGGCGAGACACACGCCCAGGAAAGCAGTTCAGGTACTTCGGGAAGCTCTCGGAGCCAGCGAGCCATGTCTCGAGTCGATCTGCTTCATCAAATGATGCGAATGTTGGAAGCAAGCCAGCAAAGGGATGAAGCTCGTTATGAACGAGCTGAAAAACGAGCGGATAAGAGACTCCTCATGTTTCAAGACAATATAGAGGCACGATTCTCAGTCCAGCAAAAGCAGGTAGATACCCTGTAGCAGATCGTGCAGACTTTGGCCTCTAACCAGTCCACGGCAACAGCAGCGACTCCGGTGGAGCAACCCGTGCTTGAAGTCGAGACACCGCCAACACCAAGGACGAGGAAAGTGACTGCCTTCGACTTTGGCGACTTCAAGAAAGTCTGTAACACAGCATTCAAGGGGACTGAGGATCCGATAGTGGCTCTAGATTGGCTCGCCGAACTTGAGGATTATTTCTCTCTGCTGGAAGTACCTGAAGAAAAGCGCGTCGCATGTGCTCAACTGCAGCTTTGCCTTAATGCGCACGATTGGTGGGACGTGCATCGACGATCTCTTCCAACTGATGATGGAGGAGAGGCAATTGCATGGGCCACTTTTTTATGGCGCGTTCGAGGAGGAGTTTATACCCCCGCCTGTACGTCGTCAGAAAGAAAATGAGTTTGTGCAACTATGGCAGGGCAGCATGACAGTTAAGCAATACTCCGTCGAGTTCAACAAACTGGCCAAATTTGCTAGTTCCTATCTACCGGATGCAGTGAGTCGTGCCAGACGATTCGAGGGAGGTCTACATCCTGCCATCCATGCATACGTAGTTGTTCCACAGTACCAGACCATACGGGAAGTTTTGAACCACGCCCTTTCTCTCGAACCGCATTATCCTCACGTTGCTGCCGACGTTGTGCAAACCTCCAATCACAAACGCCAAGGCAACAATAGAAGAAATACCGCTGCAAAGCGTCCAAATAACGGCGATAAACAACGTGGAGACATTAGCAAGACCTGCAACTTTTGCAGGAAGCCAGGGCATATCGAAAAAGACTATCGCCGTAAGCTCGGGACTTGTCTTCGTTGTGGAGATCCTAGCCACCAGATTAGCAGATGTCCGCTACTCCCGCATCAACAACAAAATCAGGCACCTGCACCTCAGGCCAACAGAGCTGCGCCTCAGCAAGGGCGTAATCAAGATCAAGGACGGGTCTATACGATGACGCGAGAGAAAGCTTTGGTCTCGGACACCATGGTGTCAGTTACTTTGCTTTTCAATAATATACTTGCTCGTGTTCTATTTGATTCTGGTATAACACATAGATTTATATCTACAAACTTTGCTACGGAGAACAATATAGAAATGACTCCGTTGCACCTAGATTTAAGTGTTAGCACCCCCTCCGGTACGAAAATACATGTCCGTTCAGTATGCCAAGGTGGTCACATCTGTATTGGAGGAAGAAAGCTATCGCTGGATGTTTTAGTTCTAGATGTTCGGGACTACGATATCATTTTGGGAATGGATTGGCTTAGCGCGTGCTCGGCAACTATAGAGTGTGCAGAAAATGAGTCATTTTCTGCCTGCCTGGAGAAGCCGTATTCTGCTACAGTAGTAGTCCGGCAACTGACGCGACCAGGGCCTGCATGGTAATTTCTGTAACATCTGCTCGACGAAAGCTCCACTTAGGCTGCGAAGGATTTTTAGCGTCGTTTCGGGACACACAGCAGGATTACGCAAACGTCGAGTCTACTTCCATTGAGGCGGAGTTCCCCGATATGTTTTCGAGCGAACTACCCGGCATGCCGCCCGACCGAGAGATTGAATTCACTATAGATACATTTCTGAATACACAGCCCATCTCCAAGCCTCCGTACAGAATGGCCCCTGCAAAACTGAAGGAATTAAAATGCCAGTTTCAAGGATTACTAGATCGTGGGTTTATCCGTCCGAGCGTGTCTCCTTGGGGCGCTCCTGTGCTCTTCGTAAAGAAGAATGATGGAACGCTACGCCTTTGCATAGACTATCGGGAACTGAACAAGGTCACACTCAGATACAAATATCCACTACCACGGATAGATGACATGTTTGATCAGCTACAGGGGGCAACAGTGTTTTCAAAAATCGATCTTCGCTCGGGTTATCACCAGCTGAAGATTAAGCCTGAAGACACGCTGAAGACTGCCTTTCGAACCCGATACGGACATTATGAATTTTTAGTGATGCCGTTTGGACTGATGAATGCATCTGCTGTATTCATAGATTTAATGAATCGTGTATTTTGGCCCTTCATCGATAAATTTGTGGTATTTTTTATCGATGACATCTTGGTGTACTCGAAGACTAGGGATGAGCACGCAGGACACCTGCGGATGGTGCTGCAAACCCTTCGAGACAACAAGTTGTATGCCAAATTGAGTAAATATGAATTTTGGCTGGACAGTATATCCTTTTTGGGACATATTATCTCTTCACAAGGCATTTCAGTTGATCCGAAGAAGGTGGAAGCCATTATGCAGTGGAAACGGCCGGAGTCAGCTAGCGATATCTGGAGTTTTCTTGGACTGGCAGGCTACTACCGCAGATTTATACGAGACTTTTCTAGAATTGCTTCGCCCCTGACTCAGCTCATACGAAAGGTATAAAGTTTACTTGGACAAACGACTGTGAAGCTTCGTTTACGGAGTTAAAGCAGTGCCTCGTCTCTGTCCCAATCCTCACTCTGCCGAACGGACCGGATAATTTCAAAATATATAGTGATGCATCGGGAAATGGTCCAGGATGTGTCCTGATGCAAAGGGATACAGTGATAGCCTTTGCATCGAGGCAGATAAAGCCTCACGAGCAGAACTACCCAACGCATGATCTCGAACTTGCCGCGGTAGTGTTTGCACTGAAGCTGTGGCGCCATTACCTTTATGGCGTACCGTGTGAAATCTACACGGATCATAAGATCTTGAAATATCTGTACACACAAAAAGATTTGAATATACGGCAACGACGTTGGCTTGAACTCCTTAGCGACTTCGATCTCATGATTAGATACACACCTGGTAAGGGGAATATTGTAGCAGATGCACTGAGTCGAGTGTTTGTAGGGAGTTTGGCTATTGATGATAGGCTGCGCCGAGAACTTGAATCCCTGGGCATTACTCTAAAAATTAGATACAAAAAGTGGGCACAAGTAGCACAACTGTGCCTCGAGCCTGACTTGTTACAAAAGGTTAAGGCCGCTCAGATGGATGACCCGTTCCTGCAAAAGATTCATGCTCTTATCTCAGCAGGAAAGGCATCTGACTTTGCGGTAGGCACGGATGGGATGCTCCGAGTGAAGGGAAGACTGTGCGTTCCGAACGATGCGGCCCTCTGAAAAGAGATCCTCACTGAGGCTCATTATGCTAGTTATACTTCTCATCCAGGTAGCACAAATATGTATCGTGATCTCCATACGACGTTTTGATGGCACGGCTTGAAACGGGATATGGCGTTGTTCGTGTCGCATTGTATGGCTTGTCAGAGAGTGAAGGCCGAGCACCAAAAACCAGGCGGAGAGCTTCAGAACCTTGCTATTCCGGAGTGGAAATGGGAACATATAACAATAGATTTCATTGTTGGCTTGCCAAAGATGCAACGGGGAAATAATGTTGTTTGGGTTATTGTTGATCGCCTCACCAAGTCTGCTCATTTTCTGCCTGTCAAATCTACTTGGTGTGTTGATCGCTTGGCTCAAATCTACCTCAACGAGATCGTTCGGCTCCACGGCGTGCCTGTATCCATAGTCTCCGATAGAGATGGTCGATTCATAGCGCATTTCTGGGAAAGCCTGCAGTCAGCAATAGGGACGAAGTTGAAGTTTAGCTCCGCCTACCATCCACAGACTGACGTCCAAACGAAACATGTCAACCAGATCCTCAAAGATATGCTACGACTCTGCGCCTTGGATTTGAAGACTAGTTGGGACCTGCATCTACCGTTAGTCGAATTCGCTTACAACAATAGTTATTAATCAAGCATTCAGATGGTGCCGTATGAGACATTATATGGGCGGAAGTGTCGATCTTCGATCTGTTGGGACAAAGTTGGCGAACGGCAGATTCTTGGCCCTGAGCTCATGGAGCAAACTGTCTAAAAGGTTCGCTTAATTCGGGAAAGACTAAAGGTAGCTCAAAGCCGTCAAAAGAGCTACGCGGATATACATCGACGACCACTTGAGTTTCTAGAAGGCGACCGGGTATTTCTCAAAGTCTCGTCCATGCGAGGAGTCAACAGATTCGGAGCAAAGGGGAAGCTAAGTCTGAGATTTGTCGGTCCGTTCGAAATACTAAAGCGGGTTGCCTCAGTTGCATATCAAATTGCCCTACCACCATCATTATCCGATGTACACGATATTTTCCATGTCTCTCAACTTAGGAAATATGTGTACGACCCGAGCCACGTGGTAGACCTTGAACAACTGAACCTTCAGGCCGACTTGACGTATGTAGAACAACCTGTGCAAATTTTGGATAGGAAAGAAAAGCTGTTCCGGAGTCGTTCAGTTCCTCTCGTGTGCGTGCTTTGGCGGAATCACTCTGTCGAAGAATCTACTTGGGAACTTGAATCAGAGATGAGGGAAATGTTTTCCTCATTATTTCCTAGTGGTAGGTTCTATTCCTTAAGTTTCGGGACGAAACTTCCAATTAGTTGGGTAGGATGTGGTGCCCTGTTCCCCCTATTCGGGGAGCGCGACTAAGAAATACAAGACGGTATCGTTCGATCGGGATAGATTAAAACAAGAACCCATCCTCTTTATGGATTTGATTCTTCAGAATTGATTCCCATATTCAGTGGACCATGCCCCCGGGATCGACTTAGCGGCAGAGTCAGGAGGGACCTCTCCGCTGCATCTTTTGTTGCCTAGTTTTCGTTGTCGCTTATTATTTTCGTGCCTTGAGTTGGTTTTCGGATTTGCTTGAGATTTCTTGAACGGTTTCGATGGATTTTATTATTTTCGTTCTTCGAACTGCACTTCAATTCCGATAATGAAAAGGATGGAAGAGGTATTGATCAGCTGTTCGTGGCAATGCAGGTGAACCAGCAGTAGGCACCTCTCGAACGGGCTCCTGAGGCACCTCTTTCCTTCTTCCTTCCAACTACTAAGTGAGTGGCTACCATCCCGATTAGCTAGCCCTTCTTTCAGTCTTTGTATCATAATCTTGTGTTCTTGCTTGCCCCGATCAGACGATACCAAGTAATAACTAAAAGACTTCAAAATAATAAGGAAATAGACTTGGGTTATATTGCTTGTCAACAAACTTATGAACGGTTATTTACTTGCATGCTTGTTCGTTTGAAATGTTCATCACATGCATAAATATAAGTTAGAATGTATACTCTTCTTTAAATTGTGCTATGAACAGAACTCATCCTGAATGCAATAAAACTGAACAGGAAGACTATGCTAAAGTAGATTCTTGCCATGTTATTGCCCTGCGCCTGATATTGCCCTGACTTGCCTCAAATGCTAACTTAGTGTACTGCATTGATCACGGACAACTTTTGCACAAGGTCTTAGTTCCTGCGGACGGTCGCTGGGGTACCGGCACCGATCCAATCCGGATGGAACTCATGATAGTCGCCTGCTATAGGACGGAATGCCCTGGGACGTCCTGAATATGCGTCGCACGATATTCCGTACTGAGACTAGCCTGTCCATTATGGTAACGTGCCAGTGATCCCCTCGTATATTTAAACCTGTTGCAACTAACTTGTGTCTTCTTGGCAGGGAAGGCATGGTAAGTATTATACAGGTGGTTCAGACGGGCAGGTAAATATCTCCGAGCGGTAGCAGGTTATTTCATTGATTTCTATATCTATTGCTTGTTGTAAAATAAACTAGGGCAAGATAAAAAGACCACAAAAGAAATATGCATGCTTCATTAAAACAACGGGTTGATTGGTATAATTGGGTTAGCTTGCCTTTACTAGTACGTTTCGATGTACTGACCCTCGTTGAAACAGGTTTTCCGTGCTAAGGAGAACCAAGTGAGGAGCAGAAGTCAATCCCCCAATCCAGTCCAGCTGTAGTCACACCTTGATCCGTGCCACCTTTTGAAGTATTTTGAAGAAAGAAGCTAGCAGCCAAGCAAATATGCAGCTTCGTGGAAAGGCCGTCATTCCTCCTGGAGGTCTTATATTTGAGTTTTAGTAAGGGATGTAATATACTGGACTGTTATCACATTTTGTGTCAACACTTTTGTAAGCCCGTGCGGCAAATTAGTTGACTCGTTCAAGAGTTTGTAATAGATGTTCATATTATCAATAAAAAGAGAAACTTTTTCATGCTTCAAATCTGTGTTTCAATTTATCTGCGTACTCTGAATATGTGCTCGCTATGCGAAAATAAAATACTTAGCCTTGTGCGATGCGCAACATAGGCCCGCACGGCGGTCACGCCCTGGGAACGACTAACGATTCCACGAGATCGGGGCGTGACAACTGGAACTTTAGCAGTTAGTACATCGGATTCGTCTAATAGCATACGTCTTTGGTATATGCGGCTTGGGCATATGAGTGAGAAGGGCCTGACCTTACTAAGCAAACAGGGTTTACTGAAGAACTTGAAGAAGCCAAGTATGAATTTTTATGAACATTATTTTTATGGCAAGCAGCGCAGGGTAACCTTCAGTACAAGCAAGAGAAGACATGAGGTATACTCGACTATGTTTATACAGATGTATGTGGACCTAGCAGGATTCCATCCAAGAAAGGAGCGAGGTACTATGTTAATTTTATTGATGATTATTTATTTTATGTTTGGCTATATTTTATTAAAATCAAAGATCAAGTATTTAAAATGTTCAAGCAGTAGAAAGCGATAGTGGAGAACAGTACAGGCAAAAGGGTAAAGACATTGAGGTCTGACAATGGTACTGAATATACATATGGACATTTCAAAGATTTTTGTGCTCAAAAAGGCATCGTGTGGCATTGGACTGTCAGAAACACGGCGCAGCAGAATAGGTTAGCAGAGAGGATGAACCAAACCTTGCTTAAGAAAGCAAGATGTATGCTTTCCAATCCCTGTTTAGGTAAGGAATGATGGGCGGATGCTACACACATGGCACGATACTTGATTAATAGATCACCAACTTCGGCTATAGACTACAAGACTCCATATGAGAAGATGACCGACAAACCAGCAGATTACAATACTTTGCGTGTGTTTGGATGCAAAACTTACCATCATGACAACGATGATAAGTTAGATCCGAAAGCCAAGAAGGCTATTTTCTTGGTATATGCACAAGGAGTGAAGGAATACCGTCTGTATTGTCTGGAGGATAAGAAGTTCTTAATCATTAGGGATGTCAACTTTGATGAGTCTTCAATGTTGACTTCAAGGAAGAAGTGTGAGTCCGATAAGGATAGTGGTAAATCTAGCAAATCTCAAACTGTTGAGATTTGAGTCATTTGAGGATGCATCAGATTGTAGTGCCCTGTTCCGCGTCGGCACTATATATCAAGGTGAGTGAGCAGAACTTTATTCTCTGATTCTTGCACGCCTTAATAATGAATATAAGTTTTTGAATGCTTGTTTGCTTAAAGATAGTTTCATAAGAGAATGATAGAACCTTCCTTGCATGTTTAAGAAGAGAACTCACATAGCTTGTCATTGAAACGAATTTGTCTACTTAACTAGAGAATCCTGAAATGCTTGTCTAAGAGTAAGAGTTTGCATGAACATGTTTCACTATCGCTTGTGCTTCGAGAGAACTATATCGTGTGCTTGAACTTGTTCAGTGAGGGTGGCTAGTCCGCAACAGAGAAATATGGTCTGATGGTTCATCTCATCTGCATCCTAGAGTTTATTTGATAGTGTTTCATGCATTCGCATCAATCGAACAATGGTTATTGGTGCAGAGCTGAACCTTGATCACGGCTGCTATAGAGATAGTGGAAAGCAACCATGAGTCACAGCTGCCAATAGCATCAGATAAAGGAGTCATTGGTTAGTTGGATTACCGCTAAAGATCATGAGTTTCTCGGGGACCGAACTGCATATAAGCTAGTTCATTGTGTTGGCTTGATAGAGGAGAGTCCCTAGATGTGCATTTATCCCTAAAGTCTTTGAGTATAGCTCACGAAACATGCTGCGCACACCCTGATAATAGAACGATCGGCTTGTCTTGCCTGCTTGCTTAATATCGAATATGAACTCTGTTTTCAAAGATGTTTTCATAAAGAAGTAATATGACTCCGTTTTTGTGCTGTATGTAATGAACATAGGTAAAACTAGAAAGATCACTAGTAATATAATATTTTATTACATGATTACTTAGTGTTGGTTTTAGTGAATGTTGCTTCTGTTCAGTTGTTTATACTCACCAGTACTTATACAAGTGTTGACCCACCAATAGTTTACTTGCTTGCAGGTACTGGATCGTCTGAGGAAGCGATAGGCGTGCCTCATCCCCAAGACCCAGAAATTTGGTTTCGTTGTCTTGTGTTGCTTTCGTATAAAGGGGCATAATGTATGGAATGATCCCATTGTAATCGAGGGAACCCAGTACCTCAATTTGCCCCGAATACTCAGATGGTTAAATGCTTACAATAATGTCCCTCCGCTGCTTACTCGATAGATGCAATGATAGCCAAAACTTTAACGATGTTGCCTTATGCGGGAGCAACCCCAGGCTCGCACGGCATCACGTCCCGGTATCAAACTACTATACGTGCCCTGTGGGGGCGCCGAGGTGCGATAATTCACGCCCGGTCCGACGGAGGAATGGTCATCGGGAGGCTTTCGGGACCGGGGCATGACACAGATAAAGTGGAGGTTTATGAAGATGTTCATCAAGCCTCACAAGAACAACAGCCAGAAGAAGAGCAATACCAGCAGCAAGATTATTTGGCTACTACTACGTTAAGGAGACCGGTCAAGCCAGTGCACATGCATGGATATGATGAACAGGTCAAGCACTACGAACAGTTGAAAATGGTGGCATATGCACTGTCAGTGTAGGATGATGAGCCTATCACCTTCAGACAGGCTGTCAAAGATACTAGCAGCGAGAGTTGTAGTATAGCTATGCATGAAGAGATTGAATCTCTCCATAAGAATTGTACATGAAATTTAATTTCATTGCCCAAGGCCAAACAAGCAATAGGCTGGAAGTGGGTGTACAAGAAGAATATGCTTCTCCACAGTCAGGTGGAGAAGTTTTGCTTGAGAGCCCTTAGGGACGGGATTAACGAGTGGTTGATTTGGTGAAGTTGTGCGATTGAAAAGTGTGTCGGCTCGATTTTATGACAAAACCTTGTCGAGGTGGAGATATGAAAAAATATATATTTGACCATATCTTTGAAGAATATTTACTTTGATCTTTGACCATATCTTTGAAGAAGAACAAATCTTTGGCAAGGTGAAGATATGAAGAAAGATATATTTAACCATATCTTTTGAAGAAGATTGGTTTTGACCTTTGAACAAATCTTTGACAAGTATAATATTGGATTCCTAAGCCTACATAATATTGGATTCATATTCCTATATAATGTTGGATTTCTATGTATAGACATATGGCATGCTATATAAAGGGGCCAAAGGTTTCTCCAAGAGTATCTCAAGAGTGCTCATGTAAGTTATTGAATAAGTTCAACACAAGAGTATCTCTCAAATGGTGCTTAATGATTGTTGAATAAGTTCGACATAAGAGAGAAAAAATTGTTGAATAAGTTCAATACAAAAGTTTTTGAGAGAACTTTTTGTAGATAGTTCTTGAGAGAAAGGAAAGAAGTATTATACTTCACCGTGGTTTGGACAATAATAATATAGGATGGCCCCAAAATCTGTATCGTCCTTCATAGAAAGTAGCCTACACAGGCGACACTACCTGTAGGATCTTTTTGTGGCTCAGAAATTTGATCCCTTGGTGTTAGTATGACATTAGTGTAACGACCATAGATTAATTATTAAATATTTAGATAATTTATACATATAATTTATTTGTGGTTATTTTTCAATTTTAACTTTTCTACAATTAGCATCCCATGATTTCCCGTACCAAGCTAGGCACTTTTCCTTTTTATAGATTGCATATTAATTGCTATTAACCTATTTTTTGGATAACTATTTAATTAATTACTTAGTTAATTAGATAATATGATTATTTAATTTATTAAAACTAGATAAATATATATTATTAATGATAAAATATTTTATAAAATATTTTGGGTGTGATATTTTGTTACAAGTTTACAAAAATAATTTTCTAGAATTTATTTGATGTGCAAATATTATTTTTGGATTTTTAGCCTCATCTATATAAATAAATAAATATATGGTTATTAAATAATAATAATAATAATAATATTAGTGATAATAATAATACTAATAATAATGATAATGATAATAATAATAATAATAATAATAATAATAAATATGTTAATAAAATAAAAGAAATAAAAAGAAAAAGAAAAAGAAAAAGAAAGGAAAAGATAAAATACAACAGCCTAACTAAATCTAAAATCCTTAATTACAACTAATCCTAAACTACTAATCCTAACTAACCCTCCCATAAACCAACAGCAAACAAAACAAAAACCTAACAATCCAAACCCCCCCTCCTTAAACAGCAGCAACCATAGATCCCTCCTCTCTCTCTTTCGATATATATATATACATACATATATATACCACTCAAACTAAACCAAAACCCTAACCCTAACCCCACCCCTCCGGCGATCCCGCGACCTTCCGGCCGACCAGCCCGACGCCGGCGCCGCCGCCCCCGTGGCGACGCCGCGCAGCTGCCGCCGCCACCGCCCGGACCGCCGGCCGTCCGCGCACCACGCGTGAAACAGCATAATTTTTGCCCCATCTTCAAGGTGATGTATCTCCCTCAATTTTGATTATTTTTGCGAGCGGTTTATTCGTGTACGTTCACAACCTAACCCTCTAGGATTTTTATTCAAGCGGCACAAGCTTTCATGTCCAGAATCGGTAGAAAAAACGGCCAGAAAATGACCGAAAAACTGACCAAAATAGTCAGAAACTTTAATCCAAACCCCCATGTTCACACCCAATTTACCGCCAACATGTTTATTATTTTCAAAAACTAATTAAAGGGTTTTTTTCTCCATATAACCAAGAATTTTTTTTGTTCTTTTAGTTTTTCTAAATTCGTTCTATGTGTAAAATTATTCGACCTCCAAATCGACCAAAAACTTGACTTTTTAAAATTAAAAAATTATGATACGGAGCGCGCTCCACCAAACGGGACCGTCCCGTCGCATACTAATTGCACCGAAAGGCGCATATGGTATATCCTGACATATGGACTTTCACAGAAGCTGATTCGGACGTGTGTGCGCGTCGAAATCAACCCGTATCCGTAAAAAATCTCTGTATCACGACTTTTGTAAAATATCGTACCATTTAATGTACGCTCGTCAAAATGCGACAAAACTTATGCCATTGGATTCTTGGTATCACGTTGGTCCTGTGATCCAAGTTTCACGCGATTCTGAGACAGTTGACCAAGCCACCTATTTGCGGGCCCTACGGTTGATTTTTAGAGCAAATTTGTGTTCGACTCACCGGAATTCAAAATTGGACATACCGTTGAGTTCGTTTTAGCGTTTAGAGTTTGTTTGACCTATAATTTATCCCATTTAGAGACCTTTATCCCTGGTATACTTTTTGGTGCAAAATGGTCCACATGTGGAGCCCACTTTGACCCAAAATTATTGTTTTGCTCCTATGTCTAAATTGGACGAAAGGATAGTATTTTCTAGCTATCTTGCTTATTCTGGAAATATTGGTGATATTTATTTAAGCATCTGGAGACGTTTATTCGGAGGCCGTAGTTTCTGATCCTGTGTGCTTGACTCCTGGACGTTAATCTTTGCAGCTTTCTTGCCAGGAAAGATACCTTGCCAAATTGCTTACAGTACTTTTGCATGCTTATTATATTTTATATATTCATTGCATGTGTATTTTCTTTCAGTCATAATTATATACTATATATATGTTGACACACACTTGACACATAGTATCATGGGAGGAGAGGACAATCAGTAGGCGTATGGGCTATAACCACTCTGGTAAACCGTAGTAACTAGCACGCACTACGGTAGTGTGTCGCACTGGTCGCTACCCCCGAGGTATGTCGATTTTTGGTGTCGCGCTGGTCGCTACCTCCGAGGTATGTCGATTTCTGATGTCCCTGACGTTTATGTGAGTTGTGAGATTAGATCGAGTAGCCTACCCATGCCCATACGTCGAAAAGTTATCCTCATTATGTATTTCATATAGATTGTCTTATACAGCGTACTTATATATTTTCTACCTATTATGCATGTTTACTGTATTCAAATTGGCATACTTCTATGTATCTTGTTACGTCCCTCTGAGGACCTGATCCCTTGTCAGGTATAGACGACCAGGAGTATCCGTAGGAGTACGGGCCAGGACCTGACGCATTACTTTCTGCCGAGGAGGTCTTACCTTCTGAGCATCATTGATTATCTCTACCGATGGATCGCTTCGCTGATAACTTTATATCATCATCTTATTTTATATTGGAGATTTACCCTCCTCTTTCATTTTAGTATTGATATAGTCATTGGTAGTGGATTTGTCTCCACCCGACTATTATGTTGGATTATTCAGACTCATTATTCTAGTTTAGTTATTTCTTTTCTATGACTTATTGTGTGGATGAGATTAGTATTTCTGTGACTTGTGACTATATATACCACATGTGGGTTAATATTCATATTACAGCGTAGGTATGTATTATGGCATCCATATATTGGAGTTGCCATATACATACGGCTGGCATGCTTACGTATTCTTAGTCCTGCGTATTTTGGGACTGGGGCGTGACAGCAATCTCCTGGGGCTCATGTAAACAAACTATTATAGCTAGAAGTACAATGGACTCCAAAATGATAGCCTTGGATACTACATGTACAGAAGCCGAATGGCTAAGAAACCTTATTATGCATATACCTGTTTTTATTAGTCATATTCCTGTAATTTCTATAAACTGTGATAAGAAATTCATTATGGAACTACTAAAGCATGATTCTGTGAATACTAAGATGAACAGGCACCTGCAGCTGCGCTTCAAGTCTATAAAGAACCTATTGGACAAATATGTGGTTCTTGACTATATAAAGTCAAAAAAGAACCTTGAAGACCACTTGATGAAGGGTCTGTCTAGGACTTTGATCCTAGAATTATCGAGAGGGATGGGGTTAAGCCCATAAGTAAAGTCACCAGTAGTAGCAACTCAACCGAGTCTGACTGGAGATTCCAAGAAGTCGGTTCAATTGGTAGGAACAAGTTGGACTTAGGTAACTTTTATAGAACACTGACCCGAGATTAAAATCTTATTACAATAATGCCCAAGTGGCTGTACATGCGTACAATTATTCTCCATCTCTATGGTGACAGTGTTCTTGAGTGATATGGCTCGGATGAATTTTAAAACTCATAATAGGTCCAAGCTGATATGCGGGGTTGACACCTATCACCAACCCTTAAGGACTTACTTATATGAGAGGTCATGAAGGCCGCGACTATGGGACAGGGCGATCCCAAACAACTCTCATGAATTTGGAATAAGTGCGCATGGCCAACCAAAAATGCCACCTGTTAGACCCAGAACCTCTAGAGTACTATGTGTACTATTTTCTGAATCTGGTAAAAGAAGTCTAATTCAAGGCATGGTCCATAAGTACTTCTTCAGATAAAGACAATAGTCACTAAGTAAGATTCAAGGCTGTAGTACATCTCATCTATGCATAGTATATACCTGCCCAGAAATTCTTCACTTTTAATTTCTTTGTCACTTTTATTTCGGAACTTGACCTTTTTGGGGGGAGATTGTTGGTTGTGTCCATACATATATGAGCAAAAGCTCAACTTCCTCCTTTTATTTTAGTTCCGTATCGGTTGGACCCCTTCCCCCTTATATGTATTTATTAGTTCTTCTTCATTGCTCCCTTAAGATGTTGTATAGGGAACCCCTTCGGTAGCACGTGTGCACTGCCGCCACCATCCGGCCCGGCTCGGTTCGGCACGCGTAACGGGTGCGGGTACGTGCCCACACCTGCGGGCGCCGAATGCTGATCCAATTTACTCTTCAGGTTCGGGCTGGGATCCAGAAATCTTTTTGCTCCCATTTATTTTTGAACCGCTTTGACTCACTCATTTTTTGAATGTTGGACATTTATTACTCCCTATATCCAGGTTCATTTTCCAAATTTTTAACATGTGACAGCTCCGTTTACATGCCATATTCCTTTCCCATTAAACGCTTGGATTAATATCATTTATTCTCTTGTCTGTAGTGAAGGTCTGGTTCTCTTCCTATAAATTTGTTGAGGTTCTCTTCGTAAGGTTTCCTACAGAAATTTTCCTACGTGAAATCTTTTTCTCTCATTCTACTCTCAAACCATATTCTGTTCTCTAAATCATTGCTCTGGGTAGAGCTAAGTTCGGTCTCTCTCTCCGAGTTGTGTGCAACGAAGAGAACTCGGTAGTCAAGGAGTTTTACCACTAGGGGCTTCCGAGAAATGTCTGCACATAGACATCGGATCAACTCTTAGGACAGTGCTTCGTGCACGACTTTCCCGGAGGCCGGTAACACTTATTTTCCTTTCTTCTCTTATCAAATTTCTGAAAAATATTATATATATATATATATATATATATATATATATATATATATATATATATATATATATATATTATAATTATCAACAACAGATACTAATCTGCAAGGATGTAAAAGTATAATAAGGTTGTAAAAACATGTAAAAGAAGAAAATTTACATGTAAACCAATCGGCAAAGGTGACTACTATTTTATTAAATTTTAAAACTACTAATAAACGACACTAAAAATACTTAAAATATGCCTAAATATATAAAATATATTTTCTAAATTATTAATAAATTACTAAAAATATATATATATATTATTTCGACAACATGTTTTCAAAAAACAAAAAAAAGGGACCTTTGCCTATCGAACTCCGAATTAGCCCTAGGACACCCTTTTTCGATTTGGGACAATGTGATATTGAACTTAATTTTGTGATGATTGTCATTTCTAATTCTATGTGAACAATTGTTTTCACTTTTTTCTTAGTTAATTATTGAACTTTATTATGAGTAGCATGCATGTCGGATATGATCTGATCAGTTCAATCATCTATGCACATCGAAGGGAGTGTCGTCCTTGCGAAATCCCTCTAAGCGTGCACCAACCAAGGACCGTTGCGTCTAGGGCACCTTGCGCATTCGACATAATATTTAAGGAAAATTACTAAGAACACCATCAAAGAAGAAATTATTTAGTGGAACGAGTTCACCATATGATGAACCCTGAGTCACCTCCAATTGCATAATAACACATGTGCGCTTTTATGTAAGATTAAATTAGAGGAAAAAAAACATAAAGCATGTATCATTATGTAATTGGAGGGGACTTATGACTCACCACTACCACGTGATGAGCTCATCCCACTAAATAATTTCTCCACCAAAAGTGATAGGTGACATCACTTTTAAGTTGTAAAAGTATTAGGGGATATCACATCACTTGATTGAGCATCTTCCATCCTATTGGCTTGTAATGTATTGTGATTCCAATGTAGCATGAAGCACAATACAATATATTTTCTATGTGGCAAGACTATATTTACAAAAGACAATGAAATAAAATAACATTCTCCAATGTAAAAGTATTGAAATGCTTACTTTTTTCAACTTTCAAGACAACTTCTCATCTTCTTATTTTTCTTTTAAATATTTTTTAATTCATAATTGATGACATGTAGGTGAAGAAATTGTCAAGTGCATTATCTGGAGCTAGACAACCAACTTCACAATGTTTTCTATAACTTATGCTACATAAACTTTACAATTTACTTGAAATTAAATTGCATTGGAAAATGATTTTCAAATAAAATTTTGTCATTTAAACGTGGCAACAACATTTTTTTTCCAAAGTCACAATAGGGTTGGAGATGCTCTTAGTAGATATAACAAATTCAAACACCCAAACTCCTCTTTCTTTTTCTCTAGACACCACCATTTCAATCACCCAAACGTACTCATCTTCCTCTTTTTCTTGAAATGTCTTCCTCTTACAACTTTAATCGAAGATAATAAGATAAATCTGTCTCTTCTTTTTCTCCTTCTTCTTCTTCTTCTCTTCATTTCAATGTATATTTTCTATATTTTTCCAAATAAAATTGAACACAATAATTTTATGATTTTTTTTTAGATTTTAATTAATTTATGTTAGAAATTTATTTCTTTCAGACAACATTATTGAAGGTTTTGAACATCATTTTGAGGGCTTTGAAGCGTTAGAAATTGACACAATTAACTTAGAGAAGATGAAGTTAGACAGTCATAACTACAGTTGTACGTTGAACTTTATTATGTATAGCATGCACGTTGGATATTATCCGAGTTCAATCATCTATTCCAGTGTCCAAGGGAGTGTCGTCTTTGTCAAATCCCTCCAATTGTGCACCAGCCAAGGACCATTGTGTCTTGGACACCTTGTAGATATAATAAGAATTGATCCATGAGACATAATATTTGAACTTTGGCAAAGCAAATGTAAAATATAGTTGCAGGTACATCATAAATTATCAACAATCTTAGAGCTACGTCCTCTCCCTATGCCACTATTACAAATAATTACCCCATTTCACAATTCCCCATATTACAAACATGGTTATCATATATATATATATATATATATATATATATATATATATATATATATATATATATATATATATATATATATATCAGTAATAACAACTAAGCGGCTAGAATCACTGTCCAAAATCATACAACCAAGGTTGTCTCCATGGATGGACATTGGATGCCTCCACATCACGTTTAGTGTCAAGTGTTTAGTGTGTGTCGTCCATTGTTATAGTAACTAATTAAATAGTATGTCAACTAATAGATTATGGACCATATATAATATATTGTTATACTAATCTACATACAGTATGATATAATACAAGAAATTAAGTAAATAATTATATGTCATTGAAACCAACTTAACTGTTGCAGCAATCTTCAGTTAGAATACCTGGATCTCTATCTCGGTCCACACGCCTTTCAGCACGAGAACTGAGCCGGGGACGCCGCCCTACCCGATCAATCGCCAGGATCTGGTGCGGTTCGAACATGAAGTCCGTTTGGGAAGCCATGGAGGAATGCAAAAGTCTCGGCCTCGCCAAGTCAATTGGGGTCAGTAATTTTAACCACAAGAGACTGCTCACTACGGCAAAAATACCTCCAAGGGTGAATCAGGTGAATTATCTTTTTTTCTTCTTTTTTTCGATCACTGAGGTGATGGTCTTTAATAAAGTTTAATGTAAAAAAAATGATTCAAACAACCGACTGCACAAATTCGAGATAGTGATTAGTGGCTTTGTTGATTGTTGTTTTTATATATAAGTAAATGTGGGACAAAGGGAAACATTGTAAATGGGGACATAAGGAGTGAATCAAATTAGTATCAATGGTCAAGATTATATGACTTAAAGTACCATCCAACGAACCACAGTGACGAAATTTTTTAGAGACTTTATAAGCGGGACTCTTGATCCTGAATCC
>JAYESA010000003.1:130817755-130930255 GCA_036927795.1 Iris macrosiphon
GTGGATGTTCACACAACCACTCTCAAAGTGATCTTAAATTAGATAAAAATTACACATGTCAACTTTTGAGTGAAAGAGTGAACATTCACCTTAGTTTTGGTGGGTAAAACAAAAATGGACTCTATATTATATATATAGCTATATGCTTATAGTGACAACTATTGGTTTCGATAGCAAGGCACATGGCGGTACGAAAAGAACCATGCTATATGGGAGTTGACTAACGACCAAAAGGTCTTGGTGCAAATGTATTGTCCGACTCCGTGCGGTACATTGGGCAGGTTTGTTAGTACGAAGGGTCTGGTTGAACTTAAATTCATATGGAGTAACCATGCAGATAACTATGTGATCGATATAATGTCTCGTTCCGGACGGAGGCATTGTGTTGACTTCTTGGTTTGAATTGCCTAGTTGTTTTTTTAGTTGTACGAGAACATTACAAAATTTAAGCTGTGATGATGACTTGCTTAATTTCGTTGGATTGAATGATTTATGAAGCACAAATCTCCGTATCGTTTTGGACGGAGGCGAACAAGCATGACTTGAGCATGGCGATTGTAGAGAAGGTGAGGAAGCTCGAATCCAGCTAGAAGAGAGTAAGCGTTGACGATCTGATTGTCATCCTTTTGATTCTTCTGACAATGTTTGTTAGAAAGTTCATTTGTTAGGAGGTTAATCTAGCTTATCTCCTACGTTAAGATATGGTGATTTGTAAATATCAGTTTTTTTTTATTATCCCTTGATTGTAGCATATATCCCTTAGCTGTTACATAATTAGTTATTCATGTACTTCTTGTATATATATAAGAGCAGCATATCAATAAAGATCATCTCTCTATCAATTAAGTCTTCTTTCATGGTATCAGAGCAGGATTAAAATCATGACTCCATAGCAACCACACTTTCCATTCTCGTGTAGCAGTTTCACCATGGCCGATGAAGAGATCACTTCCGCTTCAGACATATCCAAGTCTGATCTCTCCAATCCCTATTTCACTCATCATTCAGATCATCCAGGTTGGATTGGTTATGATTTCCAAACATTTGAATGGAGATAATTGTTCAGCTAGGCACAGAGCCATGACATTAGCCTTGAATGCCAAAAATAACTTAGTCATGTCAATGGCACTACCAAAGCGCCTTCGAGAGAGACTGATCCTGTCAATTTTGCTACTTGGTCACGCTGCAATGATATGGTCCATTCATGAATCATCAACACTCTCAGCCCAAAAATTTCAAATAGTGTGATCTACTACACTACCGCTCATGAAGTTTGGGAAGATCTTTGTGAACGATTCTCTCAAAGCAACGCACCTCGCATCTTTGAAATTAAGCGAGATTTTCTATCATCGACAAGAACAACTCTCCGTCTCTACCTATTATACAAACTAAAGAGCTTGTGGGATGAGTTGGCATCTTATACTGATACATCATCTTGTTCATGCGGAGTGCATCAGGATCAACAAGATCTTATGTAGTTCCTAATAGGACTGAATGAGTCTTACAATGCTACTCGTGGACTGTTACTCTTGACGAAGCCTCTTCCGTCTGTAGCACATTCTTCTGTATATCAAGAAGAAAAACAAAGGCTTATCAGTGTTACACACAGTACCACAGAATCCAATTCGAGCGCTGCTATGGCTGTAAGGAGTAATAAATCAAACCATCATGTTGGAGACGAAAGAAGAGAACGATCAGATCATCCTTATAACGGTCCACAAGATGGGCGACGTTTTGATCAAGACAAACGTCGTTCAGGATCTTTCAAAGGGCGTCCTCAATGCATCTATTGTGGAAACATGGGACACTTTATTGAAAAGTGTTATCAACTACACGGGTATACATCAGGCCATCCAAAATCAAGATCCAATTCGAACCATTTCAAACATGCTCATGTAGCCAATCAAGTCTCCGAGGGATTGATTAAAGAAGAAGAAAAATCGGTGCTAACTGGAATTTCTGAAATGCAACTCCAACAACTTTTGTATCTCCTAAACAACAAAGATGGAGGTTCTAGTTCTTAAGCAAATAAGACAATGACCAAACCAGGTTTGTCTAAAATCCCTTCTCGTCACTGGATTATTGACAGCGGTGCCACAGACCATATATCTTCAAAGCTATTCTTGCATGGAGATAAGAATTGTTCATTGCCAATATTGTTACCTAGGGAAGAAAAGGCCAATATTGTTGCAAAAGGATCATTGTCTCTAAACTCTATATGTTGTCTGCATGATGTATTATTTGTGCCATATTCAATGTTGATTTAATGTCTATTAGTCGTCTGACAAGAGGCCTGAACTGTTCAGTAATATTTTTCCCTTATTGGTGTATTTTGCAGGATCTGGCTACGAGGATGATAATTGGTTTGGGTAAGCAACGTGATGGACTATACTACTTGAAGGCATTGGTGATGAAGAAAAATGTATCTAAACCTCCTACATTTTTAAAAAGCCAACCAACCTGCAATCTCACCACCTCATCTACTGATCTCTGGTATAGTCGTTTAGGCTATGTTTGCTATTCTTGTTTAGGTTTTATTGTCAAGAATTTTCTAAATTTTTCAGTTCAGTCTAATAATGCTTGCTCTATATGCCACTGAAAAACCATTTGATCCTATTCATTGTGATATTTGGGGTCGTTATAAATATCCTTCTCTTTCTGGTGCGTATTATTTTCTTACTATTGTTGATGATTACACACCTTCACTTGGATATTTTTGATGAGACACAAAGATGAAGTACAATCTCTTTTAAAGTGTTTCTTTAGTTACATTTTTACTCAATTTATAACTCACATTAAAATATTTTGAAGTGACAATGGAGGAGAATTTCTTTCACTCAAATCCTTCTTCAAAGATAATGGTATTATTTTTCAGCATTTTTGTGTTTATACGTCCCAATAGAATGGGATTCTGGAACGTAAACACCACAACATTCTACAAGTAGCATGAGCTTTAAAATTTCATGCTCACCACCCTACTCAATTTTTGGGAGAATGTGCACTCACTGCTGTGCACATTATCAATAGATTACCTTCATCAGTTCTCTCTTTCAAAACTCTATTTGAACGTCTTTACTTGAAACCACCTTCTTTTTCGCATCTTCGTGTGTTAGGTTGCTTAGCTTTTGCTACCAATGTCCATATTTCTCATAAATTTGATCGTGCTATGGCATTTGTTTTCATCGGCTATCCTTTTGGTCAAAAGGCTTACAAATTATTTGATCTATCCATCCAAAAAAAATTCACCAGCAGAGATGTAGTTTTTCATGAAAATATTTTTTCTTATGCTTCTATCAAGTCTATTCCTATTCTCCCACCTTTGGCCCACTCTACAGGTCAAATCCCTTATCCAATCCATGACCCAAACCCAACCATTCAACATAATCTTATTTTATCTCCAACTACTCCAGATCCATCCGCCTCACCACCAACACCATCATCTTCGACCCCTCCATCCGACCTACCATCATCACCATCGCCATCATCTTTGCTCGAACCACCAGTTCCCTCACCTGACCATAATGCTACCTCATCCAACCCACCCATGTTCTCGTCCGAATCACCAGTGCCCCCACCCGAACCTCCTCTTCGTCGCTCCAGCAGCTCTACTAGTCCACCGGTAAGGTTCCAAGAATATGTATGCTCTCACATCACGCATCCTACCTCTGACCAATCATCTTCTTTGCTTCCAGGTCCGAATAAAGGCCCTCGCTATCCACTGGCCAATTATGTATCATGTCACCGTTACAAGGATGCTCATCAATCTTTCATCGCTCAGATCAGTCAAGCCACATAACCTCATTCTTATTTGGAAGCCGTCGTTCATCCAGAATTGTAAGAGGCGATGTAATCCGAATTACAGGCTCTCCAAGCCAATGGCACCAGGACTCTCACAACTCTTCCGGCAGGCAAGACGCCGATAGGTTATCGTGGGGTTTATAAGATCAAGGACCATTCTGATGACCCAATCGAGAGGTACAAAGCACGATTAGTGGCAAAGGGATTCACACAATTGGAGGGTGTTGATTATCATAATACATTTTCTCCTACTGCCAAAATTATTTATATTCGTTGTTTACTTGCCTTGGTCGCAGCTCGTGGATGGTCGCTTCACCAATTGGATGTCAATAACGCCTTCCTACACGGTGACTTACATGAAAAAATTTATATGTCTCCGCCACCAGGGCTTCGGAGATAGGGGGAACACTTGATTTGTCGACTTCATAAGTCACTATATGGTTTGAAACAGGCATCTCGTCAATGGTTTGTAAAATTCTCAGAAGCTATTTGTTTCGCTAGATATGTACAATCCAGAGCTGATTACTCTCTATTCACCATAACACAAGGCAAGTCCTTCACTGCTCTCTTGATATATGTTGATGATATTTTAATTACTGGAAATAATCATGTAAGTATTGCTACAATTAAGAAATTCTTGCATAATCATTTTCAGCTTAAAGATCTTGGTGACTTGAAATATTTTCTTGGCATTGAGGTTTATGCTTCTAGAAATGGGATCTTTATTTCTCAACGTAAGTATGCATTAAAGATCATTGAAGATGCAGGCTTGTTAGGCGCATCCCCTATTGATACTCCTGTGGAACGAGGATTAAAATTGTCTGACAAGAGCGACTTGCTCAAGGATCCGGATCGCTACAGAAGATTGGTTGGAAGATTAATATACCTTATTGTTTCAATACTGGACATCACATATTTTGTTCATGTATTAAGCAAGTTTATGCATCAGTCTCAAAAACTTCATATGGAAGCAGCACTTCGCGTTGTGCGTTATCTTAAGAATGCACCTGGCCAAGAATTGTTCTTCTCTTATAAAAGTGATTTCCAGTTGCGAACCTATTGTGATTCAGATTGGGCAGGCTGCCCAATTACTAGAAGATCTACCACATGTTATTGTATTTTTCTTAGCCCTTCGTTGATTTCATGGGGATCGAAACGCCAGAAAACAGTATCACTCTCTTTAGCCGAAGCAGAGTATCGTGCCATGACAGGAGCTTGTTTTGAATTAACTTGGTTGCGGTATTTACTCAAAGATTTGGGAGTATTGCATCAGGAACTTGTGATATTATACTGCGACAATAAAGCTGCTCTACATATAGCAGCAAATCATGTATTTCATGAACGTACCAGACATATTGAAATTGATTACCATTATATCAGAGATAAAATCCAAGATGGATCCATTGCTACAAGGTCTGTGAGCTCCGCACATCAATTGGTAGATGTATTGATTAAAGCTTTGGAAAAGAAATTTTTTACTCCTATGATTCGCAAGTTGGGATTACAAGATATTCACTCTGCAACTTGAGGGGGGGGGGGGGTTAGGAAGTTAATTTATTAGGGGGTTAACATAGCTCGTCTCCTACGTTAAGATATGGTGATTTGTAAATATCAGTTTTTTTTTCTTATCCCTTGATTGTAGCATATATCCCTTAGCTGTTACAGAATTAGTTATTCATGTAATTCTTGTATATATACAAGAGCAGCATATCAATAAAGATCATCTCTCTATCAATTAAGTCTTCTTTCAATGTTGATTTGGTAATGAACAACACGGAGGAGGTGAAGGAGGAGAAGAAGAAGAGGTAGAAGAGGAAGTTGAAGAAGAAGAAAAAAAAAAGAAAAAAAAAGGAAGGCTCTGTGAGTATAGCATTCCTGGTAGACGTCAATCCAATCAGTAAGATAGGTGCTAAGGTTAAATAAGAATAAGGGATGAGCCTTTCATTAAGACGCGTAACGTTGGTCTACAAATTCAGTACGCACTTGCCCACGGAACGGTATAGATAGCTTGTCAGGAGCAAGAGGGATCTTGCACTTTAATTTTGATTATTTTGGTATAAAAACTATAATTTTCTATAATTTTACTGATTTGCTGATGGACTCTGTAGCTGGAGTAGTAGAAGAGATTCAAATAATGCAAGCTAAAATGTAGTCTAGGAAAGCCGGTGCTTTTTGTACGTGTCATGACGGAGACTTTGGCATTGACATGCGTATTGGACACAGACAAACACTCTGGAATACACTAAAACATATGAGAATTAGTACGAATACCATTTTCTTTGTATCTTCTGTGCAACATTGGATGTCGTACTAGAAAAAGTAGCTTTTGCCGATTAGGTCATAGTACACATGTTGTAGGAACTGAGATTGCAAGTATTTATAGCTTCTTCTTCTTCTTTTCAGCAACCTGTTGTTGCTAGCTTTGTAGGTCCAATGTCAGTTTATAATATTTACTTCCGCACAAATTGTAGTTATAACAGGAGTTATAATCTATTAAATAATCTTCGATTTTCATTTTGCATTTGTATGATTTTTGTAACCTTGGGGGATAACAAACATGATTCATTTGGGTTCAAAATTATAAATATAAACTACACGTGTGTGTGTGGAATGTGGTGGTGTAGGAATGAATCCATATTGGCATTGCATTGTCAAAGACCAACATGGCGTCCGCCTGAAGGTCGCAGTCTGGCGGCGGAAGCAGCAGCTTCTCCGTCCGGGCCAAGCGACAGCGTGACCCGACGGTCGTCGACCACCTCCTCGATCTCTTGGGCCCCGGCGGCGGCGGCGGCGGCAATGCGGGACCGGCAGAGGGGACAAGAATCCCTGCAGGAAAGCCAGGGGAGGATACATTCCGAGTGGTACATATGAGAGCACGTCAGCCTGCGGGCGACGCAGCCGAGCTCGAACTCCTCCATGCACACCGCGCAGGGGGGGGAGCCCTGGGTGATCAGGACTGTCGATATCGCATGATCAAAAGAAGAGGAGGAGGAAATTATGGATCGGTGGTCGTTGGTGGCAGTGCCAGAGCCAGACGTCGAGATGCTGTAACTGTCGATGATGTCGATGTTGTCGTCGTCGTCGTCGTCGATGATGCAGGAGGGGCACAAGGGCTCTCGGTCGGGGACGGGGCCGTCGCAGTGGACGAGGAGGTGGAGGACGAAGCTGGCGTCGCAGCCGGAGCAGCGGAGTGGCACGGAAACGACTCCGTCTGATCTCGACATGATCGATCCCCTTCCTTCTCCTCCCTTCCCCCCTCATGTCCCTGAGGTAGTGTATATATATATATATATATATATATATATATATATATATAAGGCTAATGATGTCATCATCGTCGTTAGTTTTAATTGCTATATATGTTACGCGTTAAGACTGGAGAGTGAGTATAAACCGTGTAGTCTCTGAGTACTAATTAATAATATATATTTTACTCTTCTAAACAAAGAAAAGACCGGAGACTTTGATATATACTACGTACTAGTTGGAAACTGTATGGAGAATGCAAACCAAGTTCTTTACTCTTCTTATGTTCGTCGAGAACGGATGTAGATAATGATAGATATAGAATTGATTCCAACATTTTCTCCTTAATTGACTTAGGAGTTTGTTTTCGGACATACTCCAAAAATATCTTATTATACATTCAAACTCCATCCCTTGGAAAGAAAAAGATCCAATAACTCATGTGAAGGATAGAGAGTCCAATTATATAGTTTTTAAACAGACGGGGAGAAGGAAGGTGATCATTCATTCGTACAAGGTTTCCAAGATTCTACAATCAGTCAGAAACACTGACATAAATGATTGGCACATGATAACAAGCACATTTTTTTTAATCAAAATCTTAACATCAAATTTTACTCAAAAAAAATCAAACTTTCATCAAATTAGAACATTTTTTACCGAATCTTTACCGAAATGGTGATAAGAGCGTTAAAATAACATTCAAAATGGTGTTTTGAAAGAAAATAACATATTGTATCATTTGAAAGCATATATGTTATTCCGGAGCTTAATCAAAGATGGAAGAACAAGAAGATAAAATCGAAATCAGGAGTTCACACAAAAGTTCTCTCACTGATATATCTCGATCCAGCGAAGAACTATATAAAAATACTGATTACAACTTGCACCTCAGATTACAAAAGGATCAGAATTAACCAAACTTCTCGTTCTTCCTTACACTCGCAGTTGCAGACGGACATAACGGAAATACAACTTGCATATATGTTAGTTCCGAGGCTTAACCAAAGATGGAAGAACGTGTGATCGAGATCAGAGGTTCACACACGAGTTCCCACTCTGACTATTCTCGACTTTCACGAAGAACTATATAAAGATTTTGATTACAACTTACACTCAAGATTACAAAAGAATCAGAAAAAATAAACTTCACAATCTTCCTTGCACTCGCAGTTATAGACGGACAGAACGGGATAACAACTAGCAGAAGAGAAGAGAAAGGAGAAGAAAAAAATCTGCTTGCTAGGGTGATGAAGATCACCGTTGCTCAAAGCAAGATTCGACCCACACGATCTGCTCCCAGGAACCAGCAAGTTCACGTAGAACTTCTGAAACGCTCGATGTCACCTCCTTGCTTTGACTCGCACGAACTTCCTGAACTTTAATGGCGGTTCCAGCAGCAACTCTCTTCCTCTCCCAATTTTTAAAGTAAGTCCTCAAATAGGGTTTGAAGAGAGTATTTATAGGCATAGGAAGGAATCCATAATCCTAATTATGGTCGTCCATCAATTACAAAAAGATCAAAATAAATTTAATTCATATCCCAAAAGATTGGAATGAATTAAACTTAAATCCCATATGATTGATTTAAATCCTACATGATTGGAATGAATTAAATTCAAATTTCACAAATATCGAATTTAAATTAATGACTCAATCTTTCCATAACTGATTAAATATATCTCATAGCAGCCGACCCGCATGCAACCGCTCATACGGCCCTGCCAGCAACCGCTCAAACCGCAGCGCATGCATAAGGAACCACTAGTTTTCAAAAATACTAAGTTTTAGTAGATCAAAACCAAGAAAAACTCATAGAACACATAAAAACCCTAAACTTGAAACTCATATCTATAAAAATCTATACATCAAAATCCAAAACTCCAAGAACAAAATATGATCAACAACTCAAGGGAAACATTTTCCATTAAATAATTTTTTTAAACAATAACATATATAAAATCTAAAAATCTATAATTTTACCATTGAGCAAGATGTACTTGCCTTGGGTGGCTCCTACCCTCTACCTCGCACGGTCCAGTCACAGTAACTTTTTTTAGGGTTAGGGTTTTAGGGGGAGCTTGAGAGAAAGGAGAAAAAAATAAAAAAGAAGAAAAAGAGGAGAAAGAAAATCTATGTATATACTATGAGAGGAGAAGAGAGGGTTTAGTCATGGGTTCACCCAAAATGAACCGAACCAAGTGTCCATTCTACATGCAGGTCCAAAGCCGGGTCTATGGCAATGTCAATGGGTATTCTACTGGTCTCGGGTAGTCTCTCTCTCAACAACAAAAATAAAATAATAATAAATGACAGGAACCAACATATGAAATACAGCAGGAATATATTATCAAGAAAAATTAAATTTCAGAAATTCAAGAAATACTAAATCTGGAATCGGGTGTGACATCTCTACCCTCCTTAAAAAAATTCCGTCCTCGGAATTTTACCAAGGCTTGTCGAGCTGGAACACACGAGAAAGCTCAAGAAAACAAATCACAATTTAAATGATTACAGTAAGCATGCAACTAAAATATAAAAGATAGCCGCAGAAGTAACTAATGAATGAATGCACAAAAATAACACACAGAAAAATTGAGGCATATGGATACATATACTCCTAAGTCAGTTGAATAGGAAATCGTCATCGCTTGCCTATGATGACTCACACAAATGGACAAGAGCCAAGCCTAGAAGTAAGTCGGTACCAACGACTATATCGAGGAAATGACCCCAATCCGTGACATACCTTCGCAGTCAGGACACATGATAGACACCACGTACCATGAGTCATGAAGGCAGAAGAGCGGGGCGATGAACTCGCCTTTTCCTCAACGAACGGATCAAAATGACTATCGTATCTCGAGCGCATCGTGACACGAGGTTGTTCGACAAGAACCCAAGAATGAGACAAGCTAAAGAGAGCTCTGAAATTTTACCCACAATCGTAGCGCCTTCGGCGAACAACTGCTCTAGGTTGCCAAATGCTTCGTCAGGCCATCGTCCAGGGGCTCTGCCTCTGACTTAATGCTGGCTCTGTCTTGCTGGTTGGGCTTGTTGGACTCGCGTATACTGTGCCGGACGTTGCTATTGGAACTGCTGGATCTGCATCGGGAAAGGACGCTGGGCTGGTGGTCAAATTGCTAATGATGGTCCTCGCGGGCCTTCAGTCGCTGCCCGAGGCTAAGCTGGTAATTGTTGGACTGAAGAAGCTTCTGGGTACAGGATTGGACATGAACCAATCATGTGGTTGGATGCCCCACATCTGAGACACTGTCCATTGGCCCTCCTACATTGTTCTTTGGTGTGCCCTGGCTTGCCGCAATAGCTGCATCCAGCTGATACAAACTGCCTGGTAGATTGTACTAAGGTAACTGTGGGTGTTGGAGGTACTGGAGGGTAGGTGTTCTTACTGCTAGTTCTGTAGGTAATGACTGAATACTGGCGCTTCTCAGGGATGAGTGGGACCTCTTCTGGCCTCTGATCCTTGCTACTAATCTCTTGCCGGCAAGTTCTTGTATCCTAGCTGCCCTGAGTACTGCATCATAGGTGGTATAATTATGGCCAACCGTAAATTGCTGGAGCTCTAGATGTAACCCTTGCTCAAATCTCTTGGCTCGGTCTTCCTCGGAAGCTACAATATGGGGAGCAAACCGGCTGAGTTGGCAAAAATCGGTCGCATACTGGTCGACCGATATTGTGTTCTGGCAGAGGTTGATGAACTGCTGCTGGAGCTGGAACTTGGCAGTGGTGACTTTTCCTGGAAGCGCTCCTTGAACGTATGTCTGTTAATGGGCTTCAGAAGTGCCATTTCTTGTACTGTCCACCAATCTCGGACAAGATCTGATAATTGTAGCTTTACGACTGCTACCTTCTCATCGTCTGGGTCTTGGTTGATCCAGGATGGCCTCAAAGTCCTGGAGCCAAGAATCTGCTGAAACTGCATCTTCCGTGCCGAGGAACTTGGCTGGGCGCATGTGACTAACATTGGTCGCTGAGTTATGAGTATAACACCCACTGTTCTCGAGTGCTACTATAACTCTCTGGCAAAGAGTAGTGTTGGTCTGGTCTTGTCCCTTCTGAAAGTACTGGCAGAGTTGGACCACTTGTTGCTGAAGCTAGAGTTGTTGCACCATCATCATAGCTTGGATCGTCTCTAATATAGCCTGCGAGCCTGACTGCCCTGGTTGTACTGGTAGAACTGGTGGTATTATCTGGGCTGGTTGGGCTGGCATGAATGACGGAGCGAGCTGAGTTGGCTGTTTTGGCAAGACTGGTGGAGCTGATTGTGCCGATCGGACATACGTGACTTCCGTACCTGGCTGATGAAAAGATACTGACGCTTGCCCTTGGTTCAATATTGTAATCTAGCCCTGGCCCACTGGATCTGTTGGAGTTATCGGTGTAACGAAACCCTCGGAAGGAGGATCAGGTAGGGTGTCCCTGAAGGATAAGGACACAAGAATATCAATAAGGGACGAGAATAAAATAATCAAGTCAAGCAAGTTTGAAGTTCAAGGAAAGCGAGAAGTGCATGTTGCAAGTGGAGTTCATTCAAAGTTAATAGAGGATTTAGATTCTAACAAGAAGAGTCCTCATACAAGTCTAAAAAATAGACCTGCATGGGCCACCAATAAAATCTTGTCATGCCCCGCTCCCAGAATACAGGGTAAATACGGGGACTGACATGGCCAACCGTACCTTGCAGAATACCGAAGTAAGCCGCAATGTGTTAAGGTTATCAAGATGACAAATGGGTGAACTCTAGCATGCTATAACCTCAGTCCTAAGGCCGATAAATCATATTATCTCAATCCTGCAACACAAGTATAAGAGTATATCATACATAAAAGTAAAAAGGCGTCCCAAATTATACGTCATATATGATCATGAAGCTAGTGAATACAAAATATTTTACTAGCAGAGTTTAATAATACATGATCAAAATATACCAACCATGGTCTAATATATACATCATGTTGATCGCAGTCTCAAAAATATAAGGAGCTAACTCTGAACCTTGCTAAACACCACAAAAAGAAGTAATCAAGACGAGGGGTGAAAGAAAGGAAACCAACTCGCGAGCTTCGGCCACAGTCCTACGAGTGCGAGCCATCTTGCTGGAAGCACAATGGATCCTGGTTCTCTTGGGGGTAACCTGGCCATGCAAAGCCAGTGGAGTCATAACCCCAAACAACAAGTACCAAAAAAAGAGCTCGAGGTGATAGACCAAACACATCACAACATAAGCAAAAGAGACATATAAGGAATAAATGTCGACCGAGACTTGTACGGTACCAATATATTTGTCTCAAAAATAATACTCGAAGGACTGATAATAAGTATAGAAATTAAAGTAAGGCGACGAGCGGCAAGAGAGCATATGAACTACTCTAGATCGGGACCACAACCTTTAACCAAACAAGGAGCGGGGTTGCAGACCTTCACCCGAGCAGAACTTAGCACCCTAACCATGTGCCGGAAGTAAATAAAACTAGAAGAGCGAGCTATACGAATAACAAACATCCAATTCACTGCCAAACATGCCTATGGCTTGCTATAATTAACTAACTAGGGTTATCACAAGCCCTAATTACTAGAAAATGTATTGCTAAGAATATTGCTACCACCGGCATTGCAGTCAATCCGGATGGCCAAGGGTACGCTTGTCTAGTAAATTTAAATGCATATTCAACCAAACAACAATATATCTTGTTACTTATCACAAACAGAAATTAAACTTATAAGCATAAACATAAACTTGTGAATCAAAAGCTGGTCTTGTAAACATAAACTTGTCTTATAATCATAAACTTTTCTTGTAAACAATAAATTTGTCTTGTAATGTACCACAGCATGCGTAAACTTGGTCAGTCATGGAGCCCTTGCCTAGCAGGGTTGTCCATGCCGCATGGGGCCCTTGGGGATCGGGGTAGCCGGTAGCGCAATATTCTTTCCTCCCAAAATGCTCTAGGGAAATCTTATCTTGTTTAATTATTACTAAATTATTGTAAGTTCTCGAGTCGTGGACACTTGAGAACTCCCTAAAATAACGAATTGCGAGTATGAGCTTTTCATGAGTTATCGTATTCGAGACACGCGATACATTGGACAATTCTCACACTTGATTTTTTGATGCAAAATGCAATAGATTTTTATACACAAATATTTCTACGATGTCGTGAGGATTGTGAGCTTGTACATAAACTGGTCTTATGAACTCATATGCAAAACTTGTCTGGTATCATAAACTTACATTGACATAAGGAAGAACATAACAATAATCACTAAAAAGGAATTAATAATCAACAGGGAACACAAAAATGCACACAAGAATTCATGTCCCCAAACGCCCACCGGCCACATAGATTCACTAGCTGCATGCACCCTCTGGGCGCATGCACTCTCTGGACGCATGCACCCACTAGCCGCATGGACTAGCAAATTTTCTATTCGTTCAGTGAGTGAAAGCACAATGTGTTCAAGGACACATGTGAAAATAGGGAGTCATGTGTCCAACAAGATGGACGCATGCTGTCAGCATGCGGTAAGAGTTCAGGCCGCCCTCTCGGGCCGCATGGCTCACTGACCACATGAAGACTTCGTCTTCTACAACAGCAGGTTCAGCCATGGCCGAACTCCAAAAAAAAATTTTGTTTTCTTCATAAACTCTATTTTAACTCCAAATTAAGTGAATCAAAAGCCAAAGATGCAAGAAATAAAATGCTCTAACATAAGGAACCACTAGTTTTCGAAAACACTAAATTTTAGTAGATCAAAACCAAGAAAAACTCATAAAATACATAAAAATCCTAAACTTGAAACTCATATCTACAAAAATCTATACATCAAAATCCAAAACTCCAAGAACTAAACATGATCAGCAACTCAAGGGAAACATTCTTCATCAAATATATTTTTTTAAACAACAACATATATAAAATCCAAAAATCCATAATTTTAAATTAAATTCTAGAAATTCAAGAAATACTAAATCTGGAATCGGGTGTGACAGCATGACAAAATGCATAAATGCTTCCATCAGGAGTCAATCATTTTTTCTCCTAGGAAAATACACCCACATGGCACCCATATGCCCCACCACACCTCATCTGTACACCTCAACTCATACAAAGTATTATAATGAGATACCCACTTGTGGTGTAGCCAATGTGGAACTATCTTTACTAATCCAAAGGAAACAACACCAACAATCCCCTACATA
The DNA here is from genome assembly GCA_036927795.1 of Iris macrosiphon. Lineage (NCBI taxonomy): Eukaryota > Viridiplantae > Streptophyta > Magnoliopsida > Asparagales > Iridaceae > Iris > Iris macrosiphon. Next base: position 130,832,025 of record JAYESA010000003.1, read on the forward strand.
TCTCAATATATATAGGTTGAGCATTTTCCACAGTGACTGTCTGTCATACCCCAGCCCCAAAATACGTGGGACTAGAAATACGTAACATGCCAGCTACGCATTCGACCAGACTCTGGTCTGACTTGAATACGTATAAGTTATATAATAAGGGCAACTATCTAAGAATATTTAAAATATCTATGTCACAATCCACATAAAGAACAAAATATCAAGAATTAACTACATATGTTAAAGTCGGCCACCCAGTAACACATAAGCTCGAATAGAATCGAGAAAAAAATATGAGTCCATAAAAACTAGGCTACATCAGCAGATGAATAAATAATATGAATAAATAACCATAACTCCGGTAGAAATGATATAACTACATGGCACTAATGTTCGTACGACAAGCAACACACATCAACAATTCCAAAGGCTCCATAACCGTCTATGCTGCAAAAACTATCAGGAGACCAGGTCCTCAGAGGGACGTAATAAGGTACAAGAAAACAACAAGCCAGAAGTAAACAGTGTAATAAAATCATAATCCAGGGTAAACTACTGTAACCAACTATGTGATATGCAAATGGGAGTATGGTATCATACTCCGGGCTGGTACTCATGGAAGATCTCAAGGGACACTTCCGTAATCTAATAGTACACTCAAGGCTTCTTGTGGGGGAACCAGGAGGAAGCTGTACATATATATATAATACCCTAGATTTTGCATAGGGAACCTAAAGCCTAATACACAATAAATAGTAATAAATAAAATATGCCCAGAGCACTATGAAAACTCTCCCCACCCAATGCAACCTCACGTCTCAATCAAGACACGCAAGCTCATGACCTCTAACTATCAGCACAAGTCATAGCCAATATGTATAACTATAATCATCCCTATATCATGCATCAAGTAGTCATATCCAGAGTCCAAGTACCACGAACAAGTCGAGAAAGACTCTGTCACATGAATATCGTGTCAAGTGTCCAACGGTCGGATGTGCAAATAATATATGCACAAATTATGAGTTCGAAAGAATGACTCTCTAACTACGATACTCGACTCTGCAAGGGATGTCGGTACCCGAATCTTGTTCGGACACAAAGTATCGTATGACGGAACTAGGCTCAATAAGTACATCAAGCAAACCACACAAATATAATATCTAATGCATAAATAATATCAAATAAATAATTTAAAACTGTAAACATCTTGGCAATGTACACTTGCCTGGTTCTGCAGTCAGTGGTGGTAAAGATGATCCCGCGTCCGGGATTCAATTGACCTATCAATCAATTAATACGCTTAAGGGTCCAATCATAAATTCTTGTAATTATAACTTAATTATATAATTTTATTCTTTGCCATGTGCAACCATGTCTAATATTATTCCTAACATCTTACTTTACTTTTACAAGGTATCAGAGCCTAGTTTCTTGGTTTTTGACTTCCAAATTTTAAGTTTAAGTTCCCAATTAAATGACATGAACATAAATCATATAATTTTGATTTAAATATAATTTATATTTATTTTAATAATTAATTCTCAGATTTGACAAAATAACATATTTCAAGATTATGGCTACTTTAGGTTGACTAGTTTTGTCTGAAACTTGTTCGAGACATTGTTAGTCCATTAGTATGGTTTATATTTATGAAAAATTATTTTATATCATATTATATTCTAATTTACTCTCAAAAAATATTTATCTATTTATTTTATCCAAAATATCATCGATTTACTAGCAAAACAATGCCTCAAAATTACCCGAAAACCTACGCTAGTGGCCCTTAATTATAGGGTTCAGATTTGTCATGCAAATACCATAAATATAAATTTGAAATAAATTATTTCCAGAATTAAAATACATATAAATTTAGTTTTAGGAATTAAGATCAAACCCTCCAAGAATTATATCACAAGTCATGTTGTGCGTCGACTAGGTATTCTGGCAACTTGATGCTAGTGTACATGCAACATTACCAACTTGAGTAATAAAGTATTTTTAATATGAAATTATATTATTTAATTTTTGTAATGTAATAATAATTATATATATAAATAATTATATCACATCATTCATGCAACCATCTTAACTATGCTATCTAGCTATTCTTGCAACTTGGCCAAGTAGTCTTTGCATCCAATCTTCCCATCGGCATAAAATATGATTAATTATATAATTATAATATTCATATTCTGAATTAATAACATATAATTTCCTGGAATTATTTTATATATATTTATCATGACAATACTCATTGAACCTTGTCTACCATTGGTGCGTCGTGTCCGTGTCATGATTGTTCAATTTTTTTGGAATAATTTCTACATAGAAATACAGGTTTCTCATGTATGTAGTTATTCGTACTCATCATAAATATTATCATGAGCTACACAATCTTTGGTTCATGGAGAATAGGAAAAAGAATCTAAGTTGGAAGACTTACCCGAATGTGATTACGGTGTGGTCCTTTCTCGCGACACGGACCCTTCGGAGGACCAAACGGACTCCAACCTCCACGAAACTTGAGGATCATTGGGGGATTTATATAGGAGGTAAATCTTTAGTTTATAGGTAATTTTGAGGGTTGTGAGATGGCAGACAGCAGCTGCAACCAGCAGCAAGTAGTCAGCCTCTAGGGTGGCTAATCTCTTGCTCTAGGGCTTATCAGCTTGTGGGAGATGAAGTGGAGGTTGGAAAGGAGTGGAAAGGAAGTGAAGAAGGAGTGGGAGAGGCTGAAGTGGTCGTGGAAGAGAGGAGGGAGGATATAGGGGCGGCCACAAAGAGAGAAGTAGATATTAGGGTCAGAGTTTGGTGATAAGTTGATATATATATGGACTTTTTAAATAGATTTAAATATAGAAGGGGGTTATCCTAATGCTAATGAGGTTCAGCCAAGGGGGGCTGCTCTTGGCCAAAAATGAGAGGGTGGGGTTGGTTGTTATGGTTAGGATTGGATAAGGTTTGGTTGTTGGGTTGGTTAGGTAGTTATTTGCCAACTAGGATGCCACATATACCACTTTCTATAGATAGAACTCCTATAAATAGAAAAATAATAATTTAAATATAATATATAAAATATATATTTATATGGGGATATTTGGGTGCACTACATACCTACATGTGTTTGGGTTGTGTTTGGATCAGGTTCTAGTCAAAAGGGAAAATTTTACGGTAGTCGTAATTCTAGACGTTCGTTAATATTTTTGGAGTAAGAGGGAGATCAAATAAATATAACATCCATGTTCCAACTATATTAGACTAAATTAATATTATTATTATAAATTTTATTGGAAGAAAAAATATCGTACATTGCTCAAAATATCAAAACCATGGCAAAGGGTCATATCTAAAAGAAGGTTTTAGAAATTACTACTCTAATATATTAAATTAAATTAATAAATTAAAATAAATTTAAAAATACCAAAATAAACCTAATAAAAAATGAGGGGGCTTACACTACATATCATGCATTAGGATAGATGTCGCTTCGACTTGAATCTTCCCGTATGGGTCGAATAGCAGTATGATACAAGAATGGACTAAGCCTTGAATTTTTTACCATAGCTGCAATTTTGTTTCACTCACACAATGACATCCGTTGTGCTTTCGATTGCACATTGAAGGTCCTGTGCACGCCTGGTTTTGGTGTATGTATTTTAGGTATCTACAAGTTTTTTTCTCAAGAGACGGCATATATCTCATTCCATACACTATAGGTGAGTTCTTTTAAAGAGTCCTTGGCACGAAGCATTGTGCTTCCTTACGGTGCTACGCCGCTATCACATAGCCTAAAGCCGAGGTTTACTCCCTCATGTGGTGTCATCCACTGTATCATGAGGTCTCAGCCTATTTGTAGTGCCAAACTACTAACATGAAGTCTTGCGCTTCTTTGCGGTGTTATGCCGCTGTGACATAGCTTTCTGCTGAGGATTTATATATTTTACCTCTTTGGTATCACACCACAGTAACATGAGGTCATCGACCTCTTTGTAGTGTTGTCCACCACTCTTAATTCTACAGCATTAGGCTACATGCCTATGTGCGGTGCTACGCCGCTATGACATAACTTAATGCCGAGGATTTATATCTTTTACCTCGGTGGTGTTGTCACGACCCAATTCCGTAGAATCGTTGAGATGTCCCCCGAATCGTGACCGTCGTACGGGCCTGGAGTTGCGCCCGTACAAGGCTAAAGTATTTTGCAAGCACATATTCAGAGTACGCAGATAAATTGAAATACAGATTTGAAACATGGAAAAGTTCTCTTTATTGATAATGAACATCTATTAAAAACTCCTGAACGAGTCAGCTAATATGCCGAACGACTTACAAAAGTGTTGACTCAAAATGAGATAGCAGTCATGTACATTATATCCCTTTTCTAAATTTCAAAAGATATAGACCTCCAGGCTGGAGGATAGCTTTACCACAGAGCTGCATTTGTGTATGAAGAGTTGCAACTCCTGTCTTCAAAATACTTCAAGGACGGCACGATCAGGATGCGCCAACAGCTGGACTGGATCGGGAAGACGACTTCGGCTCCTCGCTCGGTTCACCTTAGTGCGGAGAACCTGTTTCAACGAGGGTCAGCATGTCAAAAAATACTGGTAAAGGCGAGCTAGCCTGACTATACCAATCAACACGTTATTTTAATGAAGCATGCATATTTTGTGGGTTTTTATCTTCCCTTAGTTCATTTACAAGTAAGCAGCATATAGAATTTACTGAAATGAACGTGCCACCGTTCGGTGGATTTTACCTGCCCGTCTGAATTACCTGCACAATACTTACCATGCCTTCCCTGCCACGAAGACACAAGTTAGTTTGCAACAGGTTTAAATATACACGATGATCACTGGCATGATTGCCATAACGGACGTAGCCGAGGACAATGATAGATTGCTACGAGAGTACACGATTGCGCTGTAAGCTATCCTGTCCCGAACACGACGACTACACACAAGTTTCGCCCGGATCGGATCGGTGCCAGTGCCCCAGCGACCGTCCGCAGAAACAATACCTTGTGCACAAGTTGTCCATGATCGAACACGATGAACAAGTTAACAAGTCATGCATTTGAGGCAACACGACTGCAAGAACACGAGTACACGACAAGCAGTATTGCATGATTTATTTTGTATAGCCTCCCTGAACAATTATGCATATACAAGATGTGATCTATACTTAGCGCGGTTATAGAACATTTGCACGAACAAGCATACCATAAGATAACAGTTCACATATTTGGTTGACAAGCATAATAACCAAGTCTATTCTCTTTTATCTTGGTTTCTTTTATTATTACTTGGTATCGTTTGATCGGAGCAAAGAAGATTGCAGATTTATTAGATGTGGAGCTTGGAAGCAGGGCTAGCTAATCGGGTTGGTAGCCACTCACTTAGATTTGGAAGGGAGAAAGAAAGAGGCGCTTCACGACTCCGCTCGCAAGCCGCCTACTGCTCGTTCACCTGCACACGAACAGCTCGATTAATACTTCTTCCTCTCTTTCCAATCTCGGAATTGAAGTGCAGTTCAATGAACGAAAATAATAAAAACTATCAAAACCGTTCAAGGAAAACAAGCAAATCCCAAAACCAACTCAAAGTACGAAAGCAACAAGCGACATCAAAAACCGAGGCAATAAAAGATAACAGCGGAGAGATCCCTCCTGACTCTGCCGCTAAGACGATCCTTGGGGCGCAGTCCTCTGAATATGGGAATCGATTCCGACGAAACAAATCCATAACGAGGACGAGTTCTTAATTCAATCTATCCCGATCGAACGATACCGTCTTGTATTTCTTAGCCACGCTCTCCGCACCGGGAGAACGGGGCGCTACATCCTACCCAACTAATTGGAAGTTTCGTCCCAAAACTTAAGAATAGGACCTACCGTTAGGGAGCATTTCGTTGGGGACGACGATCAGGAAGGTTCGGGCAGGAATTAATGGCAAGGCCTGATCGTCCACAAGCGAGAAATAATCCAAGTCTCAAGCGACAGTCTTTCTTATCGTGTCCAAGCTGTTTGCAGAATTGACACGTATTGCTCCAATGCTTTGTTTACAGACCACCGTCGTTTCGTCACTTTAGAGCGTTGTTTCCTCTATCGTTGCTTTGGCATTTGTGAGTGTAGGTATGCACAGCGCCGGCAGGAATGTGAGGATAAAGCGATTCAAGTGATAGAGCGTGATTCATGACTTCACACATTGTACGATACTGATGAACAGCTACGTGCGCATGGATGGCAGGGCGTAGTCCACCTTCAAACCTTCTTGCTCGACTCGCTACATCAGGTAAATAGGCCCTAGCGAATTTGGAGAGTCGGTTGAATTCGGAGGAGTACTCTTTAACTGTCATGCTGCCTTGCCTCAGTTGTACGAACTCGTTCTCCATTTGACGTTGTACTGGAGGGGGTACGAACTCCTCTTCGAACGCGGCACGAAAAGTCGTCCACGAGATCGCCTCCTCTCCGTGATCAAATTGGAGAGATCGTCGATGTACGTCCCACCAATCGTGCGCGTTGAGAAGGAGCTGTAGTTGCGCGCAGGCGACGCGCTTTTCTTCGGGGACCTATAGCAGAGCGAAGTGATCTTCAAGTTCGGCCAACCAATCTAGAGCTACGACTGGGTCCTCAGTCCCGTTGAATGGGGTGTTGCAGACTTTCTTGAAGTGGCCAAAGTCGAAGGCAGTCACGTCCCTCGTCCTTGGAATTTGTGGCGTCTCTACTTCAAGCATGGACTGTTCCACCGGAGTCAGCGCTCTTGCCGTGGAATGGTTGGAAGCCAAAGTCTGAACGATCTGTTGTAGGGTATCTACCTGCTTTTGTTGGACTGAGAATCGTGATTCTATATTGTCTTAAAACTTGAGCTGACTCTCTTCCGCCCGCTTCTCGGCCCGTTCATAGCGAGCCTCGTCCCTTTGTTGATTTGCCTCCAACATCTGTAATATTTGTTGGATGGGATCGATGCTTGGCATGGCTCGCTGGCTCTCTGAACTTTTTGAAGTGCCTGAACTACTCCCTTGGCCTTGTGTTTCGTCCGGAGTTTGCGCTGTGGATTGCGCTGGAGCCATTCCTTCAAAAGAAGGTAAATTACATTAGGATCATAATGTATTATGGACTTATTGCATGAACGTATCTCATTTTGGCCTAGCGAGTTCAAGAGTTCGCACAGGAATTCGATCCTTAAAGGAACTTTTCCAGCACGAAGTCTAAGGAACTTTGAATCTGTGCTCTGATACCACTATGTCATGACCCGATTCCGTAGAATCGTTGAGGCATCCCCCGAATTGTGACCGCCGTACGGGCCTGGAGTTGCGTCCGTACAAGGCTAAAGTATTTTGCAAGCACATATTCAGAGTACGCAGATAAATTGAAACACAGATTTGAAACATGGAAAAGTTCTCTTTATTGATAATGAACATCTATTACAAACTCCTGAACGAGTCAGCTAATATGCCGAACGGCTTACAAAAGTGTTGACTCAAAATGAGATAGCAGTCCTGTACATTATATCCCTTTTCTAAATTTCAAAAGATATAGACCTCCAGGCTGGAGGATAGCTTTGCCACGGAGCTGCATTTGTGTATGAAGAGTTGCAACTCATGTCTTCAAAATGCTTCAAGGACGGTGCGATCAGGATGCGCCAACAGCTGGACTGGATCGGGAAGACGACTTCCGCTCCTCGCTCGGTTCGCCTTAGTGCGGAGAACCTATTTCAACGAGGGTCTGCATGTCGAAACATACTGGTGAAGGCGAGCTAGCCTGACTATACCAATCAACACGTTGTTTTAATAAAGCATGCATATTTAGTGGGTTTCGATCTTGCCTTAGTTCATTTACAAGTAAGCAGCATATAGAATTTACTGAAATGAACGTGCCACCGTTCGGTGGATTTTACCTGCCCGTCTGAATTACCTGCACAATACTTACCATGCCTTCCCTGCCACGAAGACACAAGTTAGTTTGCAACATGTTTAAATATACACGATGATCACTGGCCTGATTGCCATAACGTACGTAGCCGAGGACAAGGATAGATTGCTACGAGAGTACACGATTGCGCTGCAAGCTATCCTGTCCCGAACACGACGACTACATACGAGTTCTGCCCGGATCGGATCGGTGCCAGTGCCCCAGCGACCGTCCGCAGAACTAATACCTTGTGCACAAGTTGTCCATGATCGAACACGATGAACAAGTTAACAAGTCATGCATTTGAGGCAACACGACTGCAAGAACACGAGTACACGACAAGCAGTATTGCATAATTTATTTTGTATGGCCTCCCTGAACAATTATGCATATACAAGATGTGATCTATACTTAGCACGGTTATAGAACATTTGCACAAACAAGCATACCATAAGATAACAGTTCACATATTTGGTTAACAAGCATAATAACCAAGTCTATTCTCTTTTATCTTGGTTTCTTTTATTATTACTTGGTATCGTTTGATCGGGGCAAAGAAGATTGCATATTTATTAGATGTGAAGCTTGGAAGCAGGGCTAGCTAATCGGGTTGGTAGCCACTCACTTAGATTTGGAAGGGAGAAGGAAAGAGGTGCTTCACGACTCCGCTCGCAAGCCGCCTACTGCTCGTTCACCTGCACACGAACAGCTCGATTAATACTTCTTCCTCTCTTTCCAATCTCGGAATTGAAGTATTGTTCAATGAACGAAAACAATAAAAACCATCGAAACCGTTCAAGGAAAACAAGCAAATACCATAACCAACTCAAAGCACGAAAGCAACAAGCGACATCGAAAACCGAGGCAATAAAAGATAACAGCGGAGAGGTCCCTCCTGACTCTGCCGCTAAGCCGATCCTTGGGGCGCAGTCCACTGAATATGGGAATCAATTCCGAAGAAACAAATCCATAACGAGGACGAGTTCTTAATTCAATCTATCCCGATCGAACGATACCGTCTTGTGTTTCTTAGCCGCGCTCTCCACACCATAAGAACGGGGCGCTACAGGTGTCATGCCACTGTAGCATGGGATACAAGTCTCTTGTAGTGCTGAAACTACGTGCTTCCTATAATGCGCACCGGACATTCACTCTGTCCGAGAACTCTTTAAGGCGTCAAAGCCATCCTCCCACAGAAAATGTTCTGTTCAAGAACAAATAGTAGACCACAGTGGTTCCGTGTACGTATCCCAAAATATACCTAAGGACTATCCATTGTTCCTGATATTCTTCCTGTCAATGGTCCTCCCTTGAACCAATAGCTAGATGCCTAGAAGATTTCTCTTTAAACTAAAAGCATAAAACTAAATGGTAGAATTACAAAGACACAATATCAGAGGTCCTCCCAGCCCATATATATTGTGTCCTTGACTATATGCAGTATTATACCGCTGTGACATGACCCGAAGTCGAGGTTTACTCCCTCTTGTGGTGTCATGCCACTGTAACATGGATTACTACCCTCCTTCATAGTTTTTGGGATCAGCTGACGTTGGAGACCTTACATGAACGGATCTGCCAGACCCTTATGGCTCTGATCATCAAATATTGTAATAATCCATGCTAGTTGTGCTCATTCAGTGTCTTGTACTGGCCCTTGAAGCCTATTATGAACGAAGCTGCCAGATTTACCTGACTCCGATCATTAAAGCACTATAATAATCCACACAATCTGCGCTCATTCAGTGTCCTATGTTCTATCCACATAGTTCTCTTCAAACCATTGAAGAGATGAACAGATGCCACTGCTGCAGCTTCCTAGTTTTCACAGTATGTCAGTATCACCCGAATCTATGTACTGTAAAACTCCCTTCCTAGAAAATCGTATATGCCCTTTATTTATTAATTATTTATTGAATTGTAGTAATTAGGTCCAAATAGGAGAAATAGATTTTTAATAATTTTTATGGTAGGTGTTTGGGCACTTAGAGGACTTGTGGGACCATCAGGAATTTTTCGGAATTTATTCCATGTAGGAGACCCCTTGAGCAGTTGCTAGCCTAACGATGTACAATACCCATTATATAAATTTTCTTATGTGTGAAAAATATATATATATATATATATATATATATAAACAAATATATATGTATATATATTTTAATAAAAGAAAGAAAGAAAAGAAAGAAAGAATTAAATAGGTTAATAGAATAATATAATAATAATAATAATAACTTAGTAATACTAATAGTATTATACTATTAGCTTCTTAGGAATTTCCATTCACATGCAGCCATTAGTCCCCGCCCATGTACTTCCCACACAGACCAATTCTTAGCAACATTAGTCCACGCCCACTTTTGATTTCAGCAAACCCGCCGACCCTTCAAAACCCGCGACTATATCCCCCTCTCTTCTAATATATATATATCATATATATATATATGGTTAGCTCTCCAAAACCCTAACCTAAACTCCAGACTTCCCCTTCCCATCTAGAGCCGTCACCGCAGCCAGAGAAGCCTCCCCAAGCCATCCAACCATCCCGTCGACGCCGACATCGCGAACTGCAGTTTCTCACTCGAGGCACCTTCGCTCCGGCGTGTTTTCCCGTTGACTCGCTCGACCAAATGCTGTTCCGTTTTCATAGGTATGATCTTCCCTCAACCCTCTCCAATATCTGTTTTATAGTCAACCTCGGAAAACGTGTGCCCCTAGGTGAAAAACAGCGCCCAAGTCAGCGCGAGCAGACAGAATTCTGCAATCGCAGAAACTTGCGATGACCACCCGTATTGTCGAGTTCGTATCTCCCACCACAGAGATCCGAATTCGATGATTCTTTTTGATACCTGTAGATTGCATGACCTATTTTATTTTCTGTATAATAACTTAGTGCTATTAGTTGCTGTGGACAAAATTGTAGTCGTCACAAAACTGCGCGCACCCACTTTTTCCGGTTTTCTAAAAATGGGAGATCGGAGCGCGCCCCGCCAAACGGGACCGCCCCGCCGTGTGCCAAGTGTACCGAATGGTGCACGCAACATAATCGGACACGTGAAAATTCGTGGGGACTGATTTGGACGCGTGTGCGCGCCGGAATCAGGCCGTATCCGCGAACACATTTCGTGTCGCCACTTTTGTGGAACTCGCGGGTATTTTGTGCACGCTTGTCAGATTGCGACGAAACTTGTGCCACTGGACTCGTGGTAACACGCTGGTCCTGTGACCCAATTTTCACGCATTTCTGAGACGGTTGACCAGATCGCCAATTGGCGGGCCCCACAGTTGACTTTTTGGACCAAATTATGTTCGGCTCATCGGAATTCAAATTTGGACATACCGTTGGGATCGTATCGACATTTAGAGTTGTTTGACCCATAGTTTGTCCCATTTAGAGACTGTTACCCTCGGCACGCTTTTCGGTGCAAAGTGGCCCACATGTGGACCCGCTTTGGCCCGAAAATGACCTTTTTGCCCCGGTGTCCAAATTGGATGTAAGGACAGACATTTCTAGCAGTTTGATATCTTCTGAGACTGTTGGTGATATTTATTACAGCTTTCGGAGTAGTACCTACCGGATCCACCGATACCAGGACGACAGTTGATATTCAAACATCAGGCAAGTGTACCTTGCCAAACTCTGCAGCTTAGTTATCTATTTTCCTTGCTTTATATATATTGCTGTGCATGCTCAACCTAGGACCGTGTGACGTACTTAGCGTCCGATTATCAGTCGGGTGCCGACACTGTACGCAGTGTTGGGTACGGTCATCTAGAGATGGACATCCGTGACACTTTATATTCTCGTACTTGTCTTATCAAGTACCATATGACCCAGGACACTTGACACTATTCATGAGACAGGATTTTCCCGAGATATTCGTGGTGATTCTGTATAGGATACAGGACTTGACCTAGATTTTATATTCTATATACATTATGACTTGTTGCATTTAGCTATGATCGCGCTTGACATGGACATGAGACGTTATGGACATGATATGCGTGGTTACATTGGGTGGGGAGAGACACACAGGCTACAGGCTGATTATATATATATATAAAACATAGTAAACACATAGTAAACACATAGTTATTGCTGCTACCGGCTCCCAGACACAGAGCTTGTAGTGGTCTCAGCCTGAGTATTCGTGCTGCTCTCACTTGCATTTCACGTAGATGGTTACATATTTACCCCATTGTTTCATTTAGTTTTTTATTTGTTGCACTGTTTATTTATTTATTGGCATGAGCTTTCTTGTACCTTGCTATGTCCCCTGAGGACCTGGATCCGAATTTTGTCCCCAGATTTTGCAGACGAGGTTTATCCCGAGGTTTACGGGACCGGAGCAGGAGCTGATCCAGGAGCTGTACCACCATCCGAGGACGAGGTCTTAGCTGAAGACTTCTCTTGAGCATCCATGTTTATGCTCAGCTTTTATCATTTATTTCAGTCTTTTATATTCTGGTCTATTGAACCATTGTATCAGATATTTATCGGGTTGTTCCCCGAAGTACTTTGTGAGACTAGATGATGATTTACATTCCTTATTTATTCTGTGGATCATATTTTATATCTTGTGTGGATGAGATTAGTTGTGCCATGATTGTCGTAGACTTGTTTTACAGCTTAAGTATGCCCTGATGGATCCATTATGTTGAGTTGGTCCATCGGTGCGTACTGCTGGCCATTGCCACGCGTCCGGTCCCACGGTATTTTGGGACTGGGGCGTGACATAGTTTTTGTGGTGGCCCATGCAGGTCTACGACTAAATTGTTTGGTTTCAACTTAGGGACCGGACCAGCCTGCCCTAAGGATAGTATAAACTATAGGATCTCATCCATCATTTAACCATTTATTGAACTCTATATCGAACTCAAAATTTGTTACTTGAACTGCATCCTGTATTGATTCCTCTGAGCGTTCTCATAGTTTATCTTTGATTTCAGAGCAATGGATTCCGGGAACAGAGATGATATCCCTTTGGATACACCACACGACGCAGTGGTTACTTATGGAGACGAAGTGACACCAGGGGATGGTGGACAAGCATCACAGAGTGATCAAACCGGACAGCCTAATCCAAGGTTCCGGAGAGATGACATTCCACCACCACCTCAGTTCACTCCCCAGATGCCAGTATTCCCGCCAGGACAAGCCATGGACGGGCAACAAATATTCCAGATGATGTATGCTATGATGCAAGCACAGCAACAGATTCAGCAAGAGGCCCATCGGCAGGAGGCCGAGTATCTGAGGACCAGCCTGGTATCCGCATTGGAGCAGGCTAATCCAGCAGCGAGGCGAACATTGACGGGATCTATCACCGACTTCCGTCATCTCAAGCCTCGCACATTTTCTGGTAAAGAAGGGCCAACGGAAGTTCATGAGTGGCTCACAAACATTCAGCATCAGCTGGAAGCCGCTGAACTTCCAAGAGAGAAGTGGATGACTGCAGTCAGAATGCAGTTAACTGATAATGCGCACCACTGGTGGTTAGCAGAAGAAAGGAGACTTGGACAGGACAGAGTCACATGGGAAGAGTTCTCCAGACTCTTCCAAGAGATGTACATCCCGGCAGTTGCACGGTCAGAACTCAGGGACAAGTTCAACCGCCTCATCCAGGGCAGCATGACAGTGGAAGAATACAATGCAGAATTCATTCGTCTAAGTCGCTTCGCCCCAACCTTGATCCCGACAGAAGAAGAAAAGGCTGAGAAGTTCTTCGACGGACTAAACTTGGAGCTACAGAAACTAATTGGATCCGTTGCACCTACATCCTACTCAGACGTCCTTGCAGCAGCCCGACGCATGGAACGCGTCACTAGGAGAGAGACCAGTCTGAAAAGGTCTTCCACATCAGCCAAAGTACCACAAGAAGAAGTTGCAAAGAGACCTCACCTACACCAGCCATCCAGAGCCTCTCCGCAGATACTACCTACATGTCAGTACTGTGGCAAGGTAGGACATATTGAGAGGGACTGCAGACGCAAGTTAGGATTATGCTTGATCTGCGGAACCAACCAACACTTAACCAAGGATTGTCCTCATCATCGAGAGAGAGCACCAATATTAAACAGACAAGCTCTCCCAGCGCCAGGAGGGTATCAACCAAGGCCACCCTTGGCTCCACAGGCAGCACGCTTCCAGCAAGCCCAACAGCAACAGCAGAGGAATCCACCGCAAGGACGCGGACAAGCTTTAACTATAACTTTGGAGGACGCGCAGAATAATGGAGTAGCTAATGCGCGTAAGTTTTTATAGTCTTCTGCTTTTAGATTTGCTTAGTTTTTGCATGTAGATTCGTGACCTAGCCTCAACCTAGTAATTAATTTGAACTTGCTAAAAATTTATAACCTAGAATGTTTTTATAATTAATAACTGTAGAGATTGTAGAGTCTGTTATTATTATGGTTGCTTGTTTATTTTGTTTTGTGAACTTGAATAATTTGTACCTCCTTTCATCATCATCTAGCGTACTTAAATTTGCTGTACTGGACTTATGCTGCTATTATATAGCCTAGTTTTGCAAGCTCATTCTTTATCGAGCTTGTTCATGACATATGTATTAGTGGACATGTACACTAATACATTTCAGAATCAGTGTATTAAGGTCTAGCTAACCTTGGTGCGCTTGGTTCGCCCTTCGCATGATTACTTGACGTGGATTGAGATATATAGCTGACTAGTATACCTACCTCTAGACACATCAGAGCATATCATATCGGGCACATAACCGTTTCAATATGAACATGCGAATAGGAATTTACCAATAGGATTTCAATCCATAAACTGCCCGGACAACTCTCCTATTTTTGAACTCTTTAATCTCCTTGAACCTCGTACTTGTCTTATGTTACCATTCCTTTGAACTCTTTATTAATGATCTCTGTCTTCCCTTATTTTGGAAAGACGAACCTCGTGCCTAGTATAAGGTTGACACGCAGAGAGTACTAGATATACACCATAGACCCGTCATACTACTAGATGACTGCCTTTATAGCTGATTGAGGACATATCATAGATGATATGTTGGTGTTAAGAACCTTGAGGATTCAACAACACAATTTGGGGCATAGCTTTCTTGGATGTATAGCCTTAGATGATAGATGGGTAAAATCTAAGTTGGGTAGAGACCGCAATGTTCACTTGAGAGGAACCCTTTAGACTGTAATCAAATGAGATTGATAGAGAGACCCTAGCCCATTTTTAATTTCGAGGACGAAATTTTTATAAGTTGGGTAGAATGTAAAACCCCCTTCCTAGAAAATCGTATATGCCCTTTATTTATTAATTATTAATTGAATTGTAGTAATTAGGTCCAAATAGGAGAAATAGATTTTTAATAATTTTTATGGTAGGTGTTTGGGCACTTAGAGGACTTGTGGGACCATCAGGAATTTTTCGGAATTTATTCCATGTAGGAGACCCCTTGAGCAGTTGCTAGCCTAACGATGTACAATACCCATTATATAAATTTTCTTATGTGTGAAAAATATATATATATATATATATATATATAAACAAATATATATGTATATATATTTTAATAAAAGAAAGAAAGAAAAGAAAGAAAGAATTAAATAGGTTAATAGAATAATATAATAATAATAATAATAACTTAGTAATACTAATAGTATTATACTATTAGCTTCTTAGGAATTTCCATTCACATGCAGCCATTAGTCCCCGCCCATGTACTTCCTACACAGACCAATTCTTAGCAACATTAGTCCACGCCCACTTTTGATTTCAGCAAACCCGCCGACCCTTCAAAACCCGCGACTATATCCCCCTCTCTTCTAATATATATATATATCATATATATATATATATGGTTAGCTCTCCAAAACCCTAACCTAAACTCCAGACTTCCCCTTCCCATCTAGAGCCGTCACCGCAGCCAGAGAAGCCTCCCCAAGCCATCCAACCATCCCGTCGACGCCGACATCGCGAACTGCAGTTTCTCACTCGAGGCACCTTCGCTCCGGCGTGTTTTTCCGTTGACTCGCTCGACCAAACGCTGTTCCGTTTTCATAGGTATGATCTTCCCTCAACCCTCTCCAATATCTGTTTTATAGTCAACCTCGAAAAATGTGTGCCCCTAGGTGAAAAACAGCGCCCAAGTCAGCGCGAGCAGACAGAATTCTGCAATCGCAGAAACTTGCGATGACCACCCGTATTGTCGAGTTCGTATCTCCCACCACAGAGATCCGAATTCGATGATTCTTTTTGATACCTGTAGATTGCATGACCTATTTTATTTTCTGTATAATAACTTGGTGCTATTAGTTGCTGTGGACAAAATTGTAGTCGTCACAAAACTGCGCGCACCCACTTTTTCCGGTTTTCTAAAAATGGGAGATCGGAGCGCGCCCCGCCAAACGGGACCGCCCCGCCGTGTGCCAAGTGTACCGAATGGTGTACGCAACATAATCGGACACGTGAAAATTCGTGGGGACTGATTTGGACGCGTGTGCGCGCCGGAATCAGGCCGTATCCGCGAACACATTTCGTGTCGCCACTTTTGTGGAACTCGCGGATATTTTGTGCACGCTTGTCAGATTATGACGAAACTTGCGCCACTGGACTCGTGGTAACATGCTGGTCCTGTGACCCAATTTTCACGCATTTCTGAGATGGTTGACCAGATCGCCAATTGGCGGGCCCCACAGTTGACTTTTTGGACCAAATTATGTTCGGCTCATCGGAATTCAAATTTGGACATACCGTTGGGATCGTATCGACATTTAGAGTTGTTTGACCCATAGTTTGTCCCATTTAGAGACTGTTACCCTCGGCACGCTTTTCGGTGCGAAGTGGCCCACATGTGGACCCGCTTTGGCCCGAAAATGACCTTTTTGCCCCGGTGTCCAAATTGGACGTAAGGACAGATATTTCTAGCAGTTTGATATCTTCTGAGACTGTTGGTGATATTTATTACAGCTTTCGGAGTAGTACCTACCGGATCCACCGATACCAGGACGACAGTTGATATTCAAACATCAGGCAAGTGTACCTTGCCAAACTCTGCAGCTTAGTTATCTATTTTCCTTGCTTTATATATATTGCTGTGCATGCTCAACCTAGGACCGTGTGACGTACTTAGCGTCCGATTATCAGTCGGGTGCCGACACTGTACGCAGTGTTGGGTACGGTCATCTAGAGATGGACATCCGTGACACTTTATATTCTCGTACTTGTCTTATCAAGTACCATATGACCCAGGACACTTGACACTATTCATGAGACAGGATTTTCTCGAGATATTCGTGGTGATTCTGTATAGGATACAGGACTTGACCTAGATTTTATATTCTATATACATTATGACTTGTTGCATTTAGCTATGATCGCGCTTGACATGGACATGAGACGTTATGGACATGATATGCGTGGTTACATTGGGTGGGGAGAGACACACAGGCTACAGGCTGATTATATATATATAAAACATAGTAAACACATAGTAAACACATAGTTATTGCTGCTACCGGCTCCCAGACACAGAGCTTGTAGTGGTCTCAGCCTGAGTATTCGTGCTGCTCTCACTTGCATTTCACGTAGATGGTTACATATTTACCCCATTGTTTCATTTAGTTTTTTATTTGCTGCACTGTTTATTTATTTATTGGCATGAGCTTTCTTGTACCTTGCTATGTCCCCTGAGGACCTGGATCCGGATTTTGTCCCCAGATTTTGCAGACGAGGTTTATCCCGAGGTTTACGGGACCGGAGCAGGAGCTGATCCAGGAGCTGTACCACCATCCGAGGACGAGGTCTTAGCTGAAGACTTCTCTTGAGCATCCATGTTTATGCTCAACTTTTATCATTTATTTCAGTCTTTTATATTCTGGTCTATTGAACCATTGTATCAGATATTTATCGGGTTGTTCCCCGAAGTACTTTGTGAGACTAGATGATGATTTACATTCCTTATTTATTCTGTGGATCATATTTTATATCTTGTGTGGATGAGATTAGTTGTGCCATGATTGTCGTAGACTTGTTTTACAGCTTAAGTATGCCCTGATGGATCTATTATGTTGAGTTGGTCCATCGGTGCGTACTGCTGGCCATTGCCACGCGTCCGGTCCCACGGTATTTTGGGACTGGGGCGTGACATGTACTAACCATAGAAAGATCATCTGAGAGATTTCAGAGCCATTCTGCTTTACTTGCTGCAGTTGATAGTGCAAAAAACTCTGAGAGTAAAGACTGCTTCTTCGACTTCCACGATATAGCAGCACTACCACTGGAGAAGTCACATCCTCATGTGGATATTTCACTCTTCTTTCCTAAGTACCAACTGGCATCACCGAAGTCTTCCTTCATATCTGGATATCTGTTATAGCACAGGATATACTACTGAGTTCTCTTGAAAATTCTGATGACTCTCTTCACAGCTTTCAGTGTTCAACATATATACTGCTTGGTAACTGACTCAGCATCCCTACAGCAAAAGTTATGTCAGGCCTGGTAGTACACGCAGCTTGAATTATTCACCTGATGATGCTTGAGTACACCAATTGTTTGACACGTTTTCTTGGATTTGGCTTCATATCCATGTTACACCTGAGGAGTATCGTCCCTGATACCCAAAGCATATGACCAATATTTTATGAGAGAGCTTGTGACTTAGCAAGCCCACCTGGCATCCGGATTATCTTATATCCTTAGAGGTTGTGACTTAGCAAGCCCACCAGGCATCCGGATTATCTTATATCCTCAGGATGACATCCGCAATCCCATGTCCTGAGTTTGGACAAAAATAACATCTTTGTTCTAGTGACACTTTTATGTCCACAAATGGGACTAGCAAGTCGTCATCATAGATACAAACGTTGACTCCTCCATTATCAAAGAACTTTATGTATACACACTTCTCCGTCTCATTGATCATGCGATAACTTTGACTAGATGACTGGTAACTCCTGCTGCCACATCCTGGGAATTGCTTCAGGCCGTATCAAGATATCACCAACTCGCGGACTGTCCTCAAACCTGAATAACAATAATTCTGACTGTTGTCTGTGAATCTCTCATATCTGTCTTCATCTAAGACTTGTTGTCTTTCCATCATCTGATAAATAACCAGCTTGTGAATAGCAGCTACGACAATCATCATCCTGATCTATGACACCCTCAACGAGGTGCCAAAGAACTCAATCCCCTATTATCTGAGAAAATTCCTAGGAAGATAGCCTAGTCTTGAACTCAACTGTGATATCTGCTTTAATCTTCATCGACTTGAAGATTTGATAAGCATCTGATTAGTTTAGCTCCTTCAGACAGATTGACCAACACCCAAGTACGGTTGGAGGTTATTGAGTTATACTCATAATTTATAGCCTCCCTCCAGAAAATAACATCGCTGGTCTTCATCGCCTTATCATAGGTAAGCGGATCTGCTTCCACATGATAGATGACAAAATCTTCTCCGAAGTCCTTCACTCTCCTCACTCGCTTAGACACCGCACTACCAGAAAAAGTCAAATTAGCGACGTTTAAAAACATCGCTAAATGACCCAAAAATGTCGCTAATCACTTTTAGCGACATAATTAGCGACGTTTTAAAGAAGTCGGAACAAAGCACATCGCTGAAAGAAAAAACGTCGCTAAACGTCGCTATGCCAATATTTTTTAGCGACTTAAATGTGTCGCTAAATTAGCGACGTTTAGCGACGCAGTGTCACTAATTAGCGACGTTAATTAATGTCGCTAAATATCGCTAATTAGTGACTTATATAGCGACGTTACAGCGACGTCTTTAATGACCTGGCAATACTGCCATGTCAGCAATTTACAACGTACAGCAACATTTTTAGCGACATATTTAGCAACGTCATTAGTGACGTTTATTAACGTCGCTAATTAGCGACGTATTTAGCGACATGTATACACGTCGCTAAACGTCGCTAAAAATGTCGCTAATTTTACAGAAAAAATAAAAAAAGAATACTGAATTATTTCTAAACTATTATTCCTGCAGTTTATTAAATCACAATCTGTACAAATAGACCCGGAGCAACCCTCCGTTGAATTTCTGGGTTTGCAAACCCCCTTGGGTTGAACACTCAACACCGGTAAAATAAGATATTTAATATGAATAATATAATAAAATATGAAGAAAAGAAAGCATCCAGCAAATCTCATCGTAAAGAATACGGCAAATATATATCCATACAATCTCATCCTAAATAATACAAATAATACAAATATCCAGCAACTAGCTATACTACTGCGGATCTGCAAGAGGCTGACCACCGGTGCGCATGAATAATAAGAACAGCTCATACTGGTCCCGTGGAATCGACACCGATGTCGATGGAGAAGGCAGTAACGTCGGTGGAGTCTGTGTCGATGTAGGCGCACCAGGAGGCCGTACCCGCTCCAAGTCTGTGAGTCGCTGGTTGTAAGAATCTATGGTAGATAACAGCCTCGTACTGCTATGAACCATTGAATCCTGCATCATCGTCAGCCTCTCACCCATCGATAGTTGTGATGCCTGCAGCTCCGTGATGTTGTGGTCTGTCGAGGCTCTAAGATCATTTGTCAAATTCCGGAGCTCCGTGATGCTGCGGTCGAGCATATCGAATCGTGCGATGAGCGTCGGATCGTCCGCCTGTGGTTGGGACCGGGGTTGCTCCTCCATCCTTCGCAGCAACTCGTCACGGAGAGACGCAATCTGACGGTCAACGGCCTCCTGGACTCTGGCCGACGACTGCGAGGGATGTGTGGAATGCGCAACTGTCGGGGAGGCCCTAGATGACTGTGTCGCAACCAGGGCGCCATAGGATCCCGTACCGTAGTACGTACCCCTCTGGAGACCACCAGCTGTGGTCACCCACAGGTTGTCCACCGACGGAGCTGGAGCGGGCTGCAAGGAAGTACCAGCCTCTCCAGGTGTAGGTGCACTAGCAGTCGCCCGCTCACGCAGCCTAAGATACTCGGCCTAGAAAGGTTTAGAAACTCGATAATTGCCTAAGTTATATTAAAATTAACACAAAGTAAAGTAATACTTACATAGGTCTGCGAGGCCCTCTCATCAATGAGATTTCTGTCCTTTCGATGGGTGGCCAGGAAGACGGTCACCGTGTTTGCATCCTCACCCCTCTATACCTGTTAAAAATATATTATTTAGTACTAAACTTAAACATTTTTTCCTACTACCATTTTATGGTACTTATATTAAAATAATATACTTTAAAAGAAAAAATATACCAAATGACAGAAATATTCTGTCATCGGAATCGAGCCACCACACCACTTAGCAGCATTCCGTCTAGCCGCCTTGGCCTTCTCAGACCTTTCCTTGTAGCTCGGATCGTCGAATCTAGCCCTCATCGTAGTCCACTGCTCAGGCGTGATCCAACCTTGGATTGGTTTTCCAGCACGATCACGCACCTTCTGGTCATCCAGAGCATCTCGGATAAGCTTGGCGGCAACTGCAGTAAAGAGCCGCTCGATCAACTCGGCCCGGTGCGGAGAATAAAAATACGTTTGCTACAATAAATAATTTAGTAAGTGAGCATCAAGGATAAGTTATATAATATGCATAAATTAGAGGATTTATTTAATATACTTTTACCTGGAAGTGCACAAACCAGAATACATTCCTCTCCTCCGGAGCCTCAGAGTAGTTGATCCAAGGGCCACCGTAGTTGTTCCTCAGAAATTGGCCCAGGCGTCTCTGAACTGACGATGGACGATATCTATATAGAGATAATTATTTTGATCAAAAAATTCAATATAAGATGAATAAAGAAATACACGATATATATTATACTAAACAATCTAATTGACTTACTTTGTACCGTCGGCTCAAATCTTTGTAATCATCTCCTCCGGAGGTGCGCATGGAGGATCTTACTGATGTTGGGACAACGTGGGCACGACCTCCTCAACATGCTCATCTGTCCCCATGGTTCCGTCAGCAGAAGGAACGCTGGACGAGGGAGTACTATCACGCTTGGAACTACTCGTCCCAACAGTCAGAGATATGAGTGATCGATATACTGGAGTACTAGGCGATGATGATCCGGAACCAACAGGAGGCAGTACCGGAGGAGCACTCTGTCTACCTCGGGACCTGCCGAATCCTCCGCGTCGTCCTGTCATACCTGATAACAACATATGATGAATATAGAAAAACACAAATATATAGTACATTCTACAGTCAAAATGTGATGCATATCTCAAAGCATTCTACAGTCAAAATATAATACATATATTCGTTAAAATAGTACATTCTACAGTCAAAATATGGTTACATTCTACAGGCAAAATATTTTATTTTCAATCATCTTCAGAAAATTCATCTTGTTCGTCTTCCTCGTCCTCCTCGTCCTCCTCTCCCTCTTTCTCCTCCTCGTCTTCACTTTTATCTACTTCATCTTCGTCTTTGTCTTCCTCTTCGGATAATTTTACATCGTCTACATTATTACTCGTGTAATAAGTAACTTCCGTTGAGTCCACATCTACAATATTTGTTACAAGAGGTAGATCGTCCTCCAGATAAGCTATTTCGTCAATGTCAAAGGTATTTCTAGCTTTAGTCTTGCATACTGCCCACCAATCCGACCTCGCTGTCCCCCGTCTAGGATAAGTTATGAAGTACACGAGCTGAGCCTGACTTGATAGGAAAAATGGTTCGTAGCCTTGATATCTACGCTTGTAGTTTATATCCACAAGGCCATGCTTGTCAATTTTCCAACCTTGATCTTGAATCGGATCGAACCATTCACACTTGAATATCACGATATTAGCAGCTTCTATGCTATAATTATATGTCAACTCCACAATCTCTCGTAAGATGCCAAAGAAATCATTGCCTGGATCAACGTCTTTATAGTTCGAAGATTTGATACACAAACAACTGTTTTTTGTGGAATCAAGATCCAGAAAGCTGTCTCTGATAGGAGCATTTGTTGACTTGAACCTGAACTTATTTACACAGAAACTTGGCCATATTTTAACAGCAGTAATTGGTCCTTTGGCTAGAGTTCTAATAGATTCAGTCTTGGGTGTTATTAGACGATCGACCTAAATACCAAAGTAGCGATAGTAAGTTATTTGTTTTGCAAGTATAGAATTAAAAAGTAATTACCAAGCTTCTTACATATGTGCTCAACCAAAAAGGAAAATGGCATCTCATTTCTTGTTCTACTTCTTCGTCTGTTATATAGGGTCTAACCGACCTCAACTCATCATTATATGTGCTGAAAAATAATGAAGCAACTGTTGATTAGTAGCATAATAGTATCTTATACTATTATATTGAGATGATGTAAACGTGGACGTATTAATTACTTACCCCTGTAGCTTCTCCACTTTATCCTCATCGCAATTGAGTAATATATACAACTGAGCAGCCCTTAGCTTATCGTCATTCAAATATCTCTTCTTTATTTTTTCCGAAGGCTTTCCGGATGCATTGAATACTTTGAGTATAGCATCATTAGATTCCTGATATGCGTCATCATTTCTCGGAGCTTTCGTTCTATTAGTAGCAACATGCGGTTTGAAATATGTCGAGCAAAAGTTTGTAATCTCCTCGAGAACATAAGCTTCACAAATAGAGCCCTCAACCCGTGCCTTATTTTTCACCTTTCTCTTTAGGTGATTCAGATGCCGCTCGAAGGTGTACATCCACCGATAACCGACAGGACCACCAACACGTGCCTCATAGGAAAGATAAATTAGCAAATGCTCCATAGAGTCAAAGAATCCAAGAGGAAACACCTTCTCGAGCTTACATAGTGTTACCGCAATGTCCTTCTCTTACTTTTCTAGACGATCGACGAGCAACTTAGTACAACAAAGATCTCTGAAGAATATGCTGAGCTCTGCCAATGGATCCCAAACGACCTGCGGTAAGAATTTCCAAAATGTAATCGGAATTAACCTCTTCATGAATACGTGACAATCGTGGCTCTTCATACTCGCCAGTTTGTTCTCCTTGAGGTCGACGCATCTTCTCAAGTTGACATGTACCCGTCTGGAAACTTTAGACCCTGAATCCACCTACAAAGTCTCCCTTTATCCTCTTTCTCCAGTGAGAAAACTGACTTAGGTTGCTTTAACTTTCCATTCCCTTCCTCTATCAAACGCAATGCAGGACGTCTACATATTTCTTCTAAGTCCAACCTGGCCTTCGGATTATCTTTCGTCTTCCCTTTTACCTCCATTATAGTATTAATTATGTTATCAAACATATTCTTCTCGATATGCATGACATCAAGGTTATATCTGATCAGATTGGTGCTCCAATATGGCAGATCCCAGAATATACTCCTCTTCGTCCAGTTATGGGTGCGACCAAATCCTAGCTACAGAACTGCAGCTGCCCCCAACCACACTACTAGCTCACTGACTTACCTCAGCATGCTCCAATGCACATTGGGCTGATGTGCCTCAAGTCTCCCCCTGCTCACTGCTAGTAAGCAGTGCTCACTGCTACTGTTACCTCTACTTACCATGCTTACATGTGTACCTCAATCTATGTGCTTGTGGGCACTCAAACCCGAGCCCCTCACATATTTACTATTGCACATCTAAAACATGTCACGCCCCAGTCCCAAAATATGTAGGACTAGGAAAACGTAACACGCCCAGCCGTATGTATACGAACTCCAATATATGGAAACCATATACACACGTACGCTGTACATGAATATCCAATCCACCAGTGGTAATATACTGTCATAATAAGTCACACATAATCTATATCTCATCCACAACACAAATAATAAGTAGGAATAAAGAGCTGAATAATAACTGAATATCCAAGATGAGTATCAAGTTTGATAGTCGGGTGGAAATAAATCCACTACAAAACGACTATACTGAAGTAGCAATAAGGATCTCTAAACAGCGGTAATAGAATCACAGATACTCCGAGGGTAAGACCTTCTCAGTCTGGTAAGTAGCGTCAGGTCCAGGTCCGTACTCCTGCGGATACTCCTGCTCATCTATATCTGGAAAGGGACCAGGTCCTCAGAGGGACATAACAAGATAGATAATAACAAGCCAATAAGTACTGAAAAATAAACATCCAATGGGTCACCTAACCATCTAAGTGAATACAGTTTGAGAATAACTTTCCAACACGTGGGCTATCTGGCCTAAAATGGGATTGGCATGGTTCTCTTGGAGAATTAGGGGCCTACAAGCATACCGTCTTTTGAACGGCAGAGGTCGCCTGTAATATATAGGGTCATCACCACCCGTCGCTCCGGCGGAGCATTTGGACGAACAAGAAAAAAGTGCAAAGGAGCCCAAACGCTTTACTTATTGTTCTCTCCACCCCATGCTTTAAGCATGCCATATCCATGACACGATAAAACCTCTAAATAACTGCCAGGTCTACTAGCATACAAAGTTTCTATCGGCAGTTATCCCTATCCGTCGCACGACCTATACGTACCAGTGGCCAGCCGAATACGCAAGTCTGTGTCCTACATGTGACTCACTCTCGTGTAAGAATAGTGTCATGGCCAATGAAACATAAGATGCCTCATGATAATGGGGAGGTCTCATAAAGTAGGTCCAATACAAATACATAATTAAAAACAGAACACGACGACACCGTCGTTGCACCCAAGTTTCCTTGGACGTACAATTTATATAGCAGTTAAAATAAATGAACTAAATAAGCAGCAACAAAATATGCATGCATCATATGGAATGTAACTACTAATACAATGGCAAGGTATACTTGCCGGACAAGAATTCTGTATAGTGCAAGCATCCAGAACGGTGTTAAGTTTGGTGGAAGAAGTGGGATTAGGGTTTTGGAGAGTTTGTAATATATATAGAGATAAAGAGGCGGTGGGGTCATTTAGTGGTCTCAAAAACTATTGCTGCTGCTGTTTCTTCTTTCTTTGTTTGGTTTCGGTTGAGGATATTTTAGTAATAATAGATATAAGAGGCGGTGGAATGAGAGGGCTCACACGCACAGAGAAGGGAAAGAAAGTTGATTTTTGCTACTGCTGCTGTTGATATTTTCTTCTCCTAACAGGTCCGGGTAGGGGTTAAACGGGTAGTGGGTTTAGGATAGAGGGTTCGGGTTTCGGGTTGAGATCCAATAGGAATTTCTTTGTAATTAATCATATATATACATATATATATATAGAAAATTCTAAAAATTATATTGGTGCATACCATTAAGCTAGCAACTGTCCAAAGGGTCTCCTACAGGGAATAAATTAGAAAAAATTTATAATGGTCCCATAAATCCCCTAAATGCACAAACACCTCAAATAAAAATCAAATAAAATCTATTTTCTCTATTTAGCTCATAACTATAAATTAAATAATTAATATATTTTCAGAATTAGGGGTTTTACATTCTACCCAACTTATAAAAATTTCGTCCTCAAAATTACAACTAAGCCACGGTAGAAAGTCAATGATGGTATAAGATATGAATTAACAAAGTAAATTCATACCTTGGTCTACGAATAGATTCGAAAAATGTTTGCGCATGTCATCCTCGCGCTCCCAAGTAGATTCTTCTGGTGCGCCATGCTTCCATGCCACGCGGACCAAGGGAATAGACTGGTTCCTCAATACTTTCTCTCGACGATCAAGGATTACCATAGGTAGCTCTTGATATGACAAGCTCGGCCCAATGGTGATCTCCGAATGGTCAAGAACATGATTGTTGTCTGCCACATATCGTCTGAGCTGCGACACATGGAATACGTCATGTACTTCCTCAAGTGAATGTGGTAGCGCAAGTCGATATGTCACTTCTCCCACTCTCTCTAGCACGTCAAATAGTCCAATATACCTTGGACTCAACTTGTCGTGCCCTCCGAATCGAATGGTGCCTCTGGTAAGTGATATCCTCAAGAAGACATGATCGCCATCTTTAAACTCCAAGGGACGATGATGAAGGTATGCCCATTGTTTCTGCCTGTCTTGCGCTGCTCGCACGTGTCCTTGTATCTTCTTAACTGTCTCAACAGTGTTGACCACTAACTCTGGTCCCAGAATCTAACGTTCTCCCATGTCACTCCAACATACAGGAGACCTATACTTCCTTCCATAAAATGCTTCAAACGGAGCCATCTGAATGCTCGCCTGATAGCTATTGTTGTAAGAAAACTCCACAAGATGTAGGTGGTCCTCCCATGATCCTCCAAAGTCTAACATACAAGCCCTCAACATATCCTCCAATGTCTGAAAAGTACACTCTGACTGCCCATCTGTCTGCGGGTGGTAAGATGTACTGAACTTCAGACGACTTCCAAGACTCTCTTGCATGCTCCTCCAAAAATGCGATATAAAGCGCGAATCCCTGTCTGATATAATGCTGACTGGTACGCCGTAAAATCTCATGATCTGCCTCATATATAATTCAGCCAAAGCTTCTGTAGATTGGCCAACTCTAAAAGGCAAGAAATAGGCTGATTTTGTGAGTCGGCCCAATATTACCCATACTGTATCTCTTCCACTTGGACTCTTGGAAAAACCTGTGACGAAGTCCATAGTGATATGCTCCCACTTCCACTCTGGAATCGGGAGTGGTTGCAATAATCCTGTTGTCCTCTGGTGATCTGCCTTTACTTGTTGACATACCAGACATTTAGCTACAAAGCGAGCTATTTCTCTTTTCATTCCATGCCACCAAAAGTGCTGTCGTAAATCACGATACATCTTGGTGCCTCCAGGATGAATAGAATATATCGAACTATGAGCTTCTGTCATCAACTCATGTCGAATCTCTCCATTTGGAACATAAAGACGATTACCACATCGTAATATTCCATCCTCATGAATGCGCAATCCTGTCTGCTCTCCGGCCTCTGTCCTTTCCTTTAGTCTCCTGAATCTGGCGTCTGTAGGCAAAGCTGACTTAATCCTCTCTACTAATGATGATTTTACTTGCAAGTTGGCTAGTGTCCCATCTACTCTGGGTAATATCACTTTGATGCCAAGTTCTTGCAAGTCCTTCAATAATTCACTCTGTGCTGTCAAGAAATAAGCTGCTGGTTTCCAGCTTAATGTGTCTGCTACAACGTTAGCCTTGCCTGGATGATAATGTAGCTCTATCTCGAAATCTTTCATCAACTCAAGCCATCGATGTTGCCTCATATTTAACTCCTTCTGCGTGAAGACGTACTTGAGGCTTTTGTGGTCTGTATAGATCTCCACTCGTTCCCCATATAAGTAATGTCTCCATAGCTTCAGAGCAAATACAACGGCTGCAAGTTCCAAGTCATGAGTTAGATAACTCTTCTCATCTACTCATAACTGTCTAGATGCATATACAATCACCTTGCCATGCTGCATCAATACGCATCCCAAGCCTTTCCCTGATGCGTCACTGTAGATCACATAACCTCCTGATCCTGATGGAATAGTCAATTCTGGTGCTGTGGTCAGTCGATTCTTTAATTCCTCGAAAGCGGCTTGACACTCGTTGGTCCATATGAACTCTTGATCTTTGCAAGTCAACCGAGTCATAGGTGTTGCTATCCTTGAGAAGTTCTCCATGAACCGTCGGTAATATCCTGCAAGTCCAAGGAAACTTCTCACCTCCGCTGCTGATTTAGGAACATGCCATGTCTCGACTACCGAGATCTTTTCTAGATCAACAGAAATTCTATCTCCTGTAACAACATGTCCAAGAAATGAGACTCTGTCCAAGAAGAACTCATATTTACTGAGCTTTGCATATAACTGCTCTTTCCTCAAGGTTTCTAGAACAATCCGCAGGTGCTTCTCATGCTCCTCGGGGCTCTTTGAATAGACAAGTATATCATCTATGAAGACAACCATGAACTGGTCCAAATATTGGTGGAAGACTCGATTCATTAAGTCCATAAAGATAGCTGGAGCATTGGTCAATCCAAATGACATGACCAGAAACTCATAGTGCCCATATCTTGTCCGGAATGCGGTCTTTGGGATGTCCTCCTTCCGTACCTTCACCTGGTGATATCCCGATCTCAAATCTATCTTCGAGAACATCTTGGCTCCACTAAGTTGATCAAATAGGTCATCAATGCGTGGCAGTAGAAATTTATTCTTCACTGTCACTACAATCAAGGCTCTATAGTCAATGCATATACGCACTGACCCATCCTTCTTTGGTACAAACAACACTGGTGCTCCCCAGGGTGATACACTTGGTTGGATGAAACATTTCTCTTCTAGTTCTTTCAACTGTGTCTTCAGTTCATCCATCTCCTCTTTCTCCAGTCTATAAATATGTGATTCTATGGGTGCTGCTCCCGGTGTCAATTCAATTGAGAATTCTATATCTCTATCGGGGGGTAGGCCTGACAATTCTTCTGGAAAGATGTCTTGGAATTCTGAAATAATGGGATGATAGACGACATCGTCCATTGTGAGCTGCATACCATCAAGGATTTTTGTGGATCCTCGTGCAAACTCAAGTTCAGGCTGGCCTGATACTTTGAAAAGAATGCTTCCTCCAAAGTAATTGAAGAAAGCGTGGTACTTGCTCAGCCAGTCCATTCCCAGCACAATATCAAAAGTCGACATAGGAATGACTAGGAGTCGGGCATTCATCTCTCTGCCACGTATCACTATAGGACACGATCTACAAATTCTACTAACAGGTACAACTCCTCCTCCGGTGAGAATTCTAATACAACTAGGTAAAGGTGTAGGGGCAATATTGTGTTTGGCAATAAAACTAGATGATATGAATGAGTGGGTGGCTCCTGTATCAAATAATGTCATAGCAGGAAAAGTAAAAGCAAGAGTGATACTTGCTATAACATCAATCTCCTGATCCATGTCATCCACTTCCATTACAAAAGCTTGTCCATTCTTCTGGGGTTGTCCATGTCTGACCCTCACGAATTGATCCTCCTGTGCAGGTAGTAGTGGTCCTTGCTGAAATCCTCCTGCTGCTGGAGGTCGAGGTGCTCCTGGTCTAGTCATATGTTAAGCTGACGTCATTGCTGGAAGCGCTAGTCTCTGTACTGGCGATGGAAATGTCTGCTGCATTGGGCAGTCTCTCGCCAGGTGCTGTCCGGAACCACATCTCATACACTGTCCTAAACGGATCCGACAGTCTCTTGAGATGTGCCTGCGTCTCCCACAATAATTATATTGGTGCTTTTCTAGAATTTGGTACGGTCCTGCTCTGTATTGGTACTGTTGTTATTGTTGAGCTAAAGGACGTCTGATAGGTTCTCCTTGTTGTGTCCTTACCGGTCCTTGTTGTATCCTCGCTGACCTCCCTTTCCTTTGCTGATGGTTTCTTGCAATCTGGCTTCTGTCAGTAATTCGGCATAAGAGATTCGGGACTGGGAGCTAGTATAGTGTTGGAGCTCCTGAGTCAGTCCACGGTGAAATCTCTTAGCCTTAGCCAAGTCATCTGGTATCAGGGCAATGCCATAATTACTAAGGCGACTAAACTCGGCATCATACTCGTCCACTGTTCTGTTCCCCTGCTCCAGGTGGAGAAACTGATCGTACAATGCATCTCTGACGGTGTCCGAAAAGTACTTCCTTTCAAAGCACTCCAAGAATTGCTCCCAAGTCTGGTATGTACCCAACTGGCGCTCCATGGAGTCCTACCAGTGATGAGCATTACCATCTAGAAACGTCCTTATACCCGTCATCCACAGCTCTGTAGGTAGCTATGATGCTTCCAATAGCTTCTGGGTGTGAGTGATCCAGTTGGTAGTCTCCTCTGGACTATCAATGCCTTTGTACGGCTTTGGACCCATCTGTATAAAGTCCTTTACTGAACCAACTCTAGCTCGAGGTACTGGGGCTAGTGCTTGAGCTGGTACAGTAGCCTGTGCAGCCATCCTTTCTAGTGTTGCTATGAACTCTTGTCTCTGTTCTGCTGCTTGCTGCCTCTGCTCTGCAGCTAGTGTGGTGGCCTATTGTCGTTGTTCCTGCATTATCATCTGGAAGAATTGGAACAGTTGTGCCTAGCCATCCTGCGGTGTCGATGAGACTTGAAGGTTCCCATTAGGTGGAACGGGAAGATCAGATAGAACTGGATTATGAATCTGTCCATCTGGTCCCGGAAGTCTAGGAATTATTGAGGTTCCTCCTTGAGTCTGACCATTGACTCCAGGAGTTATGTCACCATCGGAGACAGTACATCCATTCTGTATATCCATCTCTCTGCAGGTGATGTACGCAACGATTAGAAGAAGTACAGAAATCAAACAGGATGCAAGTATTAAATAGAATATAGAAGCATGAAATATGCTGGAGAATTGTCCGCGTATTTTACAGTCAAAACCCCCAACATACATGAAGTCCCTTCCTACGTAAAACAGGGCTTCAAGGTTGTTTGCGTAAAACAGGTTGCTAAGCTGTCCGCGTAAAGCAGAGAAGCGTAAAGTAGGGCTTCAGAGTTGTCCGCATAAAATAGAGATTTAAAACTGTTGGTGTAAAACATGGCTTCAGAGCTATCCGCGTAAAAGTCTGCGTAAAAAGTCTGCGCGTAAAAGATTTGCGCGTAAAATCTGCGTAAAAGAATGCTATACTTCTAGCATAAAGTCTGCGTGCGTAAAGTCTGCGTAAAAGAATGCTATACTTCCTGCGTAAAGTCTGCGTGCATAAAGTCTGCGTAAAAAGTCTGCGCATAAAAGATTTGTTGTGTAAAGTCTGCGCGTAAAAGATTTGCTGCGTAAAGTCTGAAAATACGTTGTTTTTAATGCAGCATAAAGTTGTACGAGGAACTCTTCGTATTCCTCGGATAAATTTGTCAAACAATTCAGTGAACCTAACATCTGACAAAAGTACTGCACGATGATCGAGAGGACGGCTTTGATGATGATTTTGTACAGAGGCCCAGGTTATCATTTAGTGACATATTTGATACAAGTCATTTTTACGCATTCAAAAGGGAAGAAAATGGAGTCTTCTGAATACGCTGCCTGTTCTACATGGACAGAAATGAGTTTTTACGCTCAAGATAAGACAAAATCGACATAAATGAGTTTTTACGCTCAAGACAGGACAAAATCAGATGCCACGTCAAAAGCTGTTTCTTGTACAGAGCTCGAGGCATATCTATGCATTTAATGCACGAGATTCAGTTCTAATTGGTCATGGCTGGGAAAGCTAAGACTGTGACAAATACGCTCACATCACCATCCTTATATTTTATGCTGGTTATCTATTATTCATGAATCATCAAGTTTACGCAGGGAAAGTTACCTACGTGGCTTGCATGCTATGATCTTATAAAGGGATACGTGTCATACACAGAATGAACGTGGGTAGCAGTTGTCATAATTGCAGCGTAAAGTAGGCAATCTTCTTCATAGTTTGGCTTTTTACGCCAACAACAGTTATTTGGCTTTTACGCCAACCAGGCAGTCTTTTGGCTTTTACGCCAATATGGCAGTCATTTGGCTTTTACGCCAACAACAGTCATTTGGCTTTTACGCCAACAAGGGCAAAGGTTCTGGTCACAGGGTAAAGGATTTTTGCCGTAAAGCTCTGTTTATCCAAACATAGGATGGTTGAAAGGAAGAATGAGGTTTTAGTCAAGCGTGGATGAGATCCTTATACTCTATTCCTATACGCAGGCTTGTTCGGTACAGTTACGTAACCGAGACAATATATTCTGACCTGCATGGGCCACCACCAAAAATATGCCACGTCCCAGTCCCAAAATACGTAGGACTAGGAAAACGTAACACGTCCAGCCGTATGTATACGAACTCCAATATATGGAAACCATATACACACGTACGCTGTACATGAATATCCAATCCACCAGTGGTAATATACTGTCACAACAAGTCACACACAATCTATATCTCATCCACAGCACAAATAATAAGTAGGAATAAAGAGCTGAATAATAAATAAATATCCAAGATGAGTATCAACTCTGATAGTCGAATAGAAACAAATCTACTACAAAACGACTATACTGAAGTAGCAACAAGGATCTCTAAACAGCGGTAATAGAATCACAGATACTCCGAGGGTAAGACCTCCTCAGTCTGGTAAGTAGCGTCAGGTCCAGGTCCGTACTCCTGCGGATACTCCTGCTCGTCTATATCTGGAAAGGGACCAGGTCTTTAGAGGGACGTAACAAGATACATAATAACATGCCAATAAGTACTGAAAAATAAACATCCAATGGGTCGCCTAACCGTCTAAGTGAATACAGTTTGAGAACAACTTACCAACATGTGGGCTATCTGGCCTAAAATAGGATTGGCATGGTTCTCTTGGAGAATCAGGGGCCTACAAGCATACCATATTTTGAACGGCAGAGGCCGCCTGCAATATATAGGGTCATCACCACCCGTTGCTCCGGCGGAGCGTCCGGGCGAACAAGGAAAAAGTGCAAAGGAGCCCAAACGCTTTACTTATTGTTCTCCCCACCCCATGCTCTAAGCATGTCATATCCATGACACGATAAAACCTCTAAATAACTGCCAGGTCTACTAGCATACAAAGTTTCTATCGACAGTTATCCCTATCCGTCGCATGACCTATACGTAAGTGGCCAGCCGAATACGCAAGTCCGTGTCCTACATGTGACTCACTCTCGTGTAAGAATAGTGTCATGGCCAATGAAACATAAGATGCCTCATGATAATGGGGAGGTCACATAAAGTAGGTCTAATGCAAATACATAATTAAAAATAGAACACGACGACACCGTCGTTGCACCCAAGTTTCCTTGGACGTACAATTTATATAGCAGTTACAATAAATGAACTAAATAAGCAGCAACAAAATATGCATGCATCATATGGAATGTAAATACTAGTACAATGGCAAGGTATACTTGCCGGACAAGAATTCTGTATAGTGCAAGCGTCCAGAACAGTGTTAAGTTTGGTGTAAGAAGTGGGATTAGGGTTTTGGAGAGTTTGTAATATATATAGAGATAAAGAGGCGGTGGGGTAATTTAGTGGTCTCAAAAACTACTGCTGCTGTTGTTTCTTCTTTCTTTGTTTGGTTTTGGTTGAGGAGAGTTTAGTAATAATAGATATAAGAGGCGGTGGAATGAGAGGGCTCACACGCGCGGAGAAGGGAAAGAAAAGTTGGTTTTTGCTACTGCTGTTGTTGATATTTTCTTCTCCTAACAGGTCCGGGTAGGGGTTAAATGGGTAGTGGGTTTAGGATAGAGGGTTCGGGTTTCGGCTTGAGATCCAATAGGAATTTCTTTGTAATTAATCATATATATACATATATATATACATAGAAAATTCTAAAAATTATATTGGTGCATACCATTAAGCTAGCAACTGTCCAAAGGGTCTCCTACAGGGAATAAATTAGAAAAAAATTATAATGGCCCCATAAATCCCCAAAATGCACAAACACCTCAAATAAAAATTAAATAAAATTTATTTCCTCTATTTATCTCATAACTATAAATTAAATAATTAATACGTTTTCAGAATTAGGGGTTTTACAAAAACCCAACTTGAGTCACGCTCACTGATACACTTGTATCAGTATACACCATCTCCTCACTCATTTGCTGCGAACATAGGACACCACTATGATACCCTCAACTTTGATATACCCTCCCTGCATACTTCAATAACACTCTCACACACACTCTAACTAATATAAAAGTATCAATACCAACCACACAAATAACACTAACAATAGAGACACTATATGCACTGGCATTTAGTGCCAATAGTCACTGCTCCTGTTGCTTTCTCGACGTTTAGTGCACATACATTTTAGTGTGCATGTGTGTATCGAGTGTAGTGTCAGGGTGTGATCGTGGGGGATAGGTAGGTGTTAGGAATCAATCCTGATCAAAAACCCTAACCCTAACCCTAGGTCCTGATCAGTGTCTGTGTCAGTGTGTGTGTGTGTATGTGTCGTGTCTGTGTCTGTGTCAGTGTCTGTATGTGTGTGTCGTATCTATGTCAGTGCCACATGTGTGTCCTGTGAGAGAGAGAGAGGGAGGAGAGAGTTAGGGTTTACCTAGAGCTCGAGGAGGAGGGGGAAGCCGGAGTAGCCGTTGTGGAGAGCCGGTCGCCGGAGCGGGGGGGCGGGGGAAATTTTTGGGTTTTTGAAATCGAAATATTTTCGACAGATGAGGGAAAACGAAACCAAGCCCTAATTAACCAAATTTTAGCGACGTTTAGCGACGTCAAATAAAAACGTCGCTAAATTAAATTTTAATATTTTTTAATATAAATGTCGCTATATACGTCGCTATATACGTCGCTAAACGTTGCTAAATTAGACATATTAGCGACGTTTAGCGACCTTAATTGAACTTATAGCGACTAATCTTTTAAAATCTTAATAAAAGTTGCTAAACGTCGCTAAATGTCGCCATTTAGCGACGTCTAGCGACGTTTTTACATGGAGTCGCTAATTTATATATTATTAGCGATGTTTCCTTTGACGTCGCTAAAATACGTCGCTAATCCCGCTTTTTCTAGTAGTGCCGGCTTCGCGAGTTCTGGTTCGATCGTTGTCGTTGGGATGACAACTTCTTCTTAGACTACATCTTCGTTGGAAGCTTCAGTTGTCTCATTGATAATTCCTATGTTCTTTGTAGAATGATGTGAATTCAATAGACATATACTCTCAGCCTTGATCACTTCTGAGTCTCTTGAGTTGTTTCCCTATTTGACGTTGAGCCTCAACCCTGAACTCCTTGAACTTCTCGAATGCTTCATCTTTTGACTTGAGCAGATAGACGAACGCGTACTTCGAGTAGTCGTCCACAAAAGTAATAAAGTACTTCCTCTTGGCATTTATGGAGAACTGCTTGAAAGTCACAGATATCTGAGTGAACCAACTCCAGAATATCTGTACTTCGATTTACCCGTTGAATAAATTTCTTATGATCTTTGTCTGCGCACAGACCTTACACTTCTCCACCTTCTTACCCCCCATATTTGGAGATAAACCTTAGACTAGACATCTTACAGTACGAAGTACATGTCCTAGTCTGGGGTCCACAACTCTTACAATAAGACTTTTCTCACAAGCAGAAGCTCGAACATCCATTTGATACTGAATACTTATTTCAAAGTATGTCTGCTACCAAGATATCATCATCTGGAGACTATAGATGTTCACTTCCAAGTCTGCACCAGACTTTCTGAGATTAGGTCCTTGGTAATCACTGGTACGTTGATATACGAACTCCTTTGACTTTAACTTCTCGAAGTTCATAACCATTATCCCTGTAACGCCCCACAACCGTACGGTGCTTTATGCTGAGTCAGATTGAATGAGGCAATAGCTGGTTACATTTTAATTTGTTGGATTTGGGAACAAATATTGATTGAGTTGGTTTTATGTGCAGATCGCAAGAAGAGTTTGATGGAATCAGGTGTCGTTCAGAGCAGTACTGGGATAGTTGGATTGGAGCGATAATGTCGTCTTCCTTAGTCTGATCAGTCAGATGATTTGGAGAGCATGGCCTGCTCGCACGGTCATACCAATTGAGTAGATTGTGCTTTGCATCGTACCACGAGTTTAAGGGATCGGCCGTATCGGTAAGGCAGGGTGCTTAACGAAATCAGACTTGGTGAGTGGGCACTGTCCCTTCTCCTCTACTCCTTCATACCTAATAATATGGAACACATGTAAAGTCTTGAAAACTTGGACTGGAACTTGGAAATTACTACACTGTGGCGTGCATAAAGTGTACGTCATTTGGTTGGATATGATTTGTGGCTTGAGTTGGTTTTCGCGTTGGGTAGTTGGAGCTTGAGTAGGCAGTTGAATCTTGATTGGATCATCTTGGTTGGAACATTGAGGTAATTCGGGCGGGCGGGCGAGCGTGCATCCCTGCACGAGTATCAGTTTGGCGCTTTGTCATGCAAAGCGTGCAGTTGTGGTTCAAAATTGGATAACTGCATCGGTGACTGCATTGTGCCACCGTTGGGGCATTGTGCCACGAGATTATTCTAAGAGAGGGGTGTTGCACCAATTGGAACATTGTGTCGAAAAGCGGCATAGTGCCTATGGAGATAATTTGAGATGGTGCATTAGGATATAAGTTGGAGAATGGTTATGGATAGTTGGTTGGATGAGTCTAGGATCGTTTGGTGTGGCGAGAGAATGTTCGATCCTCTCGTCATACCTACTTGCTGTCTGCATTGGTCATGGACAACCTGTTGCACACAGGGTTTCGTCTCCTCGAATGGGATATGCTCCGGGGCACCGGGACCGTTCGGCCATGGAGGAGACAAATGGTAACGTGCCTTGGGCGCGGTGCCGGTAGTTCGATGCGACCAAGCGGGCTAGCTACTCAGCGCTGGATCGAGTAGAACTGCAGTTGAACAGTCCTTTATGGCTTGGCCAGTGACTTCATATAGATAATAGTTGGTTTGCTTTGCTTTGGTTTGTGCTTTTCGTGTAGGCGGCGGCCACTTTGCCTCGGCAAGAGTGTGCATATCGAAGATTGGATTATAAGGCTTGGATTAAGGATGGATATTGAGGCTTAGATTGTGGTTCGATAGTTTTTCGCGTTGCTTGGGTTTGAGTAGGACGGTTTGCATGCTAGATTCCTTTTGAGTTAGATATATATATATACTTGTGTATTGGCTTGAGTTTAATGCTTGCATGTTTAACCTGCTTTACAGTTTTTCTTAATATGTCATACCATTTCCATAAAATGAATCTAGGATTCAACTAGAAAGATCACCATATAAGTGTTTGCATTCACTATTCTACTTAGTGTCAGCTTAGACGAGTAGGTTACCCTACTCACCAGAACGGTTGTGTACTGACACACGTTTGTGGGCATTATTTCAGGTATGCAGGTATAGTGGCGCAGCTTGGATATACGGGAAATAATGTATGAATGGTAAGTACCTTGTGGGCAAGAGACAGATCAAGAGTATTGCATTCTTCTTTGTGGCATTTTTATTTGGACCCTATCGAGAGCTTCGATGTATATATTATGATGTGTGCTTGTGTCACGCCACAGTCCTAAAATACGTAGGACTAGGAACACGTAAGCATGCCAGCTGTATGTATATGGCAACTCCAATATATGGATATCATAATACACACGTACGCTGTAATATGAATATAAACTCACATGTGGTATAAATATTGTCACAAGTCACTGATATACTAAATCTCATCCACATAACAAGTCACAAAAGAAAATAACTAAACTAGAATAATGAGTCTGAATACTACAAAAGTAATAGTCGGGTGGAGACAAATCCACTACCAATGACTATACCAATACAAAAATGAGAGAGGGATATAAAATCTCCAATATAAAATAAGGTGATGATAGAAGTGTATCAGTGAAGGGATCCCTCGCTGGAGATAATCACTGATGCTCAGAAGGTAAGATCTCCTCGGAAGAGATAAGTAGTAAGTCTTGATCCGTGCTCCTACGAATAGTTATGAACATCTACACCTGGAAAGGGACCAGGTCCTCAGAGGGACGTAACAAGATACATAGAAGCAAGCCAATTTGAATACGGTAAACATGCATAATGTTTGAAAATATATAAATACGTTGTACAAGACAATCTATATGAATGCAAATAAGGACAACTTTTTGACGTATGGGCAAGGGTAGGCTACTCAATCTAAGCCTCACAACTCACACACCCGTCAGGGGACATCAGAAATCGTCATACCTCGGGGGTAGCGACCAGCGCGACTCTACAGAAATCGACATACCTCGGAGGTAGCGACCAGCGTGACACAAGACCGTAGTGCGAGCTATATACTATTGTAAACCCCCTAATTTTTCAAAATTTTCAAAACTGGATTTTTCATAATTTTCTGGAATTTTCTGGGATTTTTCTGTAATTTAAAAACAGGGTTTTAATTATTAAATGATTTTTAATTGATAATAAATGATATTAAAATATTATGGAAATAATATTTTTGGGTGTAAAATAAAAAACTTGACTTAGGGCAAATTTTCTGGAATTTATCGGACCCCGGACCTATTTTTAAAACACCAAAAATCTATTTATTTAATTAATTATTTAATTAATTAATTACTGTTTTAAATATTACTGTTATTATTATTTATTTTTATTAACCGAGCCCGGCCCGGCCCACTGGGCCCAAACCGGGCCCAGCCCATCCCCGGCCCAGACCCCGCCTTAGCGGGTCGGATCCACCCGACCCGACCCGACCCGACCCGACCCGACCCGGCGCCCAGACCCGCACGACCCTCTCCCTGAGCCCGCGTTTCTCGCCGCCTCCGCCGCCTGCGCCGCCCGCTCCGCCCGGCGCTCCGCCAGCCTCGGCCCGCTCCTCCACGACCCGGCCAACCCCTTCGGCCATGACCCCCCCGGCAGCCTATTTAAACCCCCACCACCGTGCCGTCCCAGCCACCGCCACGACCCCCCAGCCACCTCGCCACCGGCCTCGCCGCTCCGCCGGCGCCCTTGGCCACCTCACCGCAGCGCCTCCGGCCCCCGGCTCCTCCCCTTCTCCTCCCTCCTCCTCTTCTTCTCCGGCGAGGCCAGAGGCAGCAGCAGCAAACCGCAGAGCCTCCGCCGCAGCGCTCCGCCGGAGCCACCCTAGCCGGCCGGCCTCCTTCCCCCGCCGCAGAGCTGCCCCCGGCCGGCCCCTCCCCGCCAGCACCGCCCCTCCGCCGCCGCAGCCCCGGCCAGACCCAATCCCTAACCCTAAACCTAATTTCTATTCTGTGTCGGACACGGACACGGGACACAGTGTCCGTGTTGAGTCGGACACGGCGAATTCTCGATTTTTCAGCCCGGTTCAGGTACGCGTATCTTCTTCCTCGTAGCTCCGTTTTTGTTTCCGCAAATTGCGTTGTGAAGTCTGTATGACCCTATCGGTGCCCGGACAAACCGCTCGGGGCATCGCGTCCTGTGGTGATCGCACACCGCGATCCAAAAACAGGAAAAACCAGACCCTGTTTCACCCCGGAACTGGGTACGCCCCGCCAAACGGGACGACTTGGTCGCGCGCGGTCTTTACAGATACGTGCGCATCGTCGATACGGATGTGTAGGATTTTGCAGAAGCTGATTCGGGTGTGCGTGCACACCGGGATCAACGCGTATCCGCGGACATCGCCCCGTATCCGTACTTTCTGGAATGCGTCCTAACTTTGTGTACACACGTCGGATTGAGACAAAACTTGCGCCATCGGACTCGTAGCAATACGCTGGTCCTGTGGGTCAAGTTTGGTTCGATTCTGAGAACGTTGACGAAATCGCGTGTCGTGGGCCCCACAGCCCCGCTCGATGGGCAATTTTGTGATCGGCTCATCGGAATCCAATTTTGAAAGTTCCGTTGGGTTCGTATCATCGTTCCTGACCTGTTGACACTAAGTTTGATGAATTTGGAGACCTTTGACCCGGACACGTTTTTCGGTGCAAAGCGGGCCCACATGGGGACCCCGTTTTGACCCGAAACTGCCGTTTTTGCCCTTGTCTCCAAATTGGACCCAAGGAAAGGCGTTTCTAGCTGATTGATATTTTCTGAATCTGATGGTGATGTTTGTTTCAGCAACCGGAGTACCGCCTGCAAATCCAACTGAAGTCAGAGCCGAAATCAGAGCCGGAACCACAGGCAAGTGTACCTTGCCAAACCCTGCAGCTTGCTATTTATTTTCATTGACTTGTTTATACATCAGTGGGCAAGTAAAGTTTGCCATTAGCAGTAATTCCTGTTCTAGAACTTGCCTGAATTCTTGTTTAAATGCATATAAACCTGTTTAACTGTTAAAACCCAGGACCGAGTGGCGTACTTAGCGTCCGATTACCAGTCGGGTGCCAACTCCATACGCGGAGTTGTGTAACGTCACATAGAGATGGATATCGAGACCCAATAATTCTTGTACTTGTCTTATCAAGTACTCCAGAACCCAGGACACTTGACACTATTCATGAGACAGAGTCTTCCTGAGACATTCATGGTGATTCTGTATAGGATACAGGACTTGACAGAGATATTTTATAGACATTATGACTTGCTGCATTAGCTATAATCCCGCTGACATGGACATGAGACGTTATGGTCATGATATGCGTGATTACATTGGGTGGGGAGAGACACACAGGCTACAGGTTGATGTTATATTATGCCGGCGTCTTAAGTCTCACTACGAGCTAGACAACTACATGATATCACTGCTACCGGCTCCCCGACACAGAGCTTGTAGTAGTTTCAGCCTGAGTTCTTGTACTGCTCTCATGTTGCATATCACTTAGCTGGTTATCTAGTTTACCCTATTGCCTATTTATTGCTGCACTGCATCTATTTTGGCTTGTATTTTCTGTACCTTGCTGTCCCCTGAGGACCTGGATCCGGATTATGTCCCCAGGTATAGCCGAAGAGATCCATCCAGAGATATACCGTACATGAGCACTTCCAGGAGCTGTACCAGGACCGGAAGACGAGCTCGCACCAGAGGACTTCTTCTGAGCATTGGCCGTATGTAGTCAGTTATTTCTATTTCCAGTTGTTTATTTTCTGTCTATTTGTATCTGTTGTACCAGACATATTCTCGGATTATTTCCTGAGATATTTATTGAGATCAGCTTATTTTATTTGCATTACCCTGTCCTTATCTGTGTTTATCTGTTGTGGATGAGGATAGAATAATCCGTGACTTGTAACAATTGCCCTAATTCCTGTTAGACTACAGCTTAAGCATGCCCTGATGGATCCATTAAATTGGGTTGTCCATCGGTGCGTGCTGCTGGCCATTGCTCACGTGTCCAGTCCCTCGATATTTTGGGACTGGGGCGTGACATGGTTTTTGTGGTGGCCCATGCAGGTCTACGACTAATTTGTTCGGTTTTAACTCAGGGACCGAACAGGCCTGCAAATAAGATAGGATAAGTTTTTTAGGATCTCATCTACTTACTTGAAACGTTCTTGATATCCATATCGGCTTCGAATTAATTTCTCGACTTGCATCCTGCCTTGATTCCTGTGCGCCTCTTATTG
This sequence comes from Iris macrosiphon, assembly GCA_036927795.1. Classification (NCBI taxonomy): domain Eukaryota; kingdom Viridiplantae; phylum Streptophyta; class Magnoliopsida; order Asparagales; family Iridaceae; genus Iris; species Iris macrosiphon. Next base: position 130,873,810 of record JAYESA010000003.1, read on the forward strand.
TTTATTTTGGTTGCAGGGTTATGGATTCACGAGCAAACGATGAGACTCCCATAACGTCACCACGAGTTGCTGAGGTAACCAAGGAAGATGAAGTAACACCAGTGGATAAAGGACAGTCAGCTCAACAACATGCCTCGAGAATCCAGCAAGATAACATTCCACCAACGGCGCCAGTTACTCCATCAATGCCCATAATTCCCCCAGGGCAGGCCATGGACGGACAGCAGATGTTTTCAATGGTCTATACAATAATGCAAGCTCAACAAGAGGCGTTGAGTCGCAGCCTAATAACTGCACTGGAGCAGGCCAACCTACCAGCTCGACGGCCAACAACAGGCTCTATCATCGACTTTCGACAGCTGAAGCCCCGTACATTCTCAGGCAAAGAAGAGCCCACTGAAGTTCATGAGTGGCTCACCAACACTCAACATCAACTAGAAGCAGCTGAGCTTCCAAAGGAACAATGGATGACTGCCGTCAGAATGCAGTTGATGGACAATGCACATCACTGGTGGCTATCTGAGGAAGCACGGCTCGGACCAGACCGAGTCACTTGGGAAGAGTTCTCTAGACTCTTTCAGGAGATGTACATTCCAGCTCTCGCTCGATCAGAACTTCGGGACAAGTTCAATCACCTTACTCAGGATACTAAGACGGTGGAAGAGTACAACGCTGAGTTCATTCGTCTAAGTCGCTTCGCTCCAACATTGATCCCGACAGAAGAAGAGAAGGCTGAGAAATTCTTCGACGGACTAAACATTGAGCTACAGAAACTAATTGGATCCGTTGCACCTACTTCGTACTCGGACGTTCTTGCTGCAGCGCGACGCATTGAGCGCGTCATCAGGAGAGAGACTAGTCTGAAACGGACTTCCACTTCAGCACTACAAGAAGAAGTTGCAAAAAGACCTCACGTACACCAGCCACCAGAAGCATCTCCACAGACAATACCTGTTTGTCCATATTGTCGCAAGCGAGGCCATACTGAAGACGAGTGCAGACGAAAGAAGAGATTATGCATAGTTTGCGGATCCAGTCAGCATTTATTAAAGGAATGCCCTGAGCGTCGAGACAGAGCACCAAAGGGTAACCAGCAAGCGTTACCAGTACCGAGGTCAGCCTCTCCAGCATTGGAAGTACCGCAAACGGAAGTTCAAGGAGTCCTACCACCAGCTTCAGCAGGGTATCAGCCGAGGCCACCCTTGATACCCCAGGAACTACTCTTCCAGCAGGCTCAACAGCAGAAGAATCGACTGCAAGGACGCGAGCAAGCCCTGACGATGACAGTGGAGAACGCGCAGACTCGTGGAGTAGCTGATGCACGTAAGTGATTCATATTTATCCGTTTCTAGTCTTGTTGTAGTCCGTGCCCGTTGGTTCGTGACCTCAGCCCCAACTTAGTAATTTGTAAACTTGTTAATAATAAACTGGTTTTCATAAAAAGTTGTAATTTTTTTGCTTTAACTAGATTTCTCTGGAAGTGCATAACTTTCATTGTTAGGGAAACGGTATTTCCCTGAGTATCTTGTGATGTGTTTTCAAAACGATGCTTGCGACCACGTTATCTCTGTTGACCGGTTATTCTTTGATTGCGAGGACACAATCCTCTTAAGGGGGGTAGATTGTAAACCCCCTAATTTTTTAAAATTTTCAAAACTGGATTTTTCACAATTTTCTAGAATTTTTGGGATTTTTCTGTAATTTAAAAATAGGGTTTTAATTATTAAATGATTTTTAATTGATAATAAATGATATTAAAATATTATAGAAATAATATTTTTTTGGTGTAAAATGAAAAACTGGACTTAGGACAATTTTTCTGGAATTTATCGGACCCCGGACCTATTTTTAAAACACCAAAAATCTATTTATTTAATTAATTATTTAATTATTAATTACTGTTTTAAATATTACTGTTATTATTATTTATTTTTATTAACCGAGCCAGCCCAGGCCCATTGGGCCCAAACCGGGCCCAGCACATCCCCGGCCCAGACCCCGCCTTAGCGGGTCGGATCCACCCGACCCGACCCGACCCGACCCGGCGCCCAGACTCGCACGACCCTCTCCCTGAGCCCGCGTTTCTCGCCGCCTCCGCCGCCTGCGCCGCCCGCTCCGCCCGGCGCTCAGCCCGCCTCGGCCCGCTCCTCCACGACCCGGCCAACCCCTTCGGCCACGACCCCCCCGGCAGCCTATTTAAACCCCCACCACCGTGCCGTCCCAGCCACCGCCACGACCCCCCAGCCACCTCGCCACCGGCCTCGCCGCTCCGCCGGCGCCCTTGGCCACCTCACCGCAGCACCTCCGGCCCCCGGCTCCTCCCCTTCTCCTCCCTCCTCCTCTTCTTCTCCGGCGAGGCCAGAGGCAGCAGCAGCAAACCGCAGAGCCTCCGCCGCAGCGCTCCGCCGGAGCCACCCTAGCCGGCCGGCCTCCTTCCCCCGCCGCAGAGCTACCCCCGGCCGACCCCTCCCCGCCAGCACCGCCCCTCCGCCGCTGCAGCTCCGGCCAGACCCAATCCCTAACCCTAACCCTAATTTCTATTCTGTGTCGGACACGGACACGGGACACAGTGTCCGTGTTGAGTCGGACACGACGAATTCCCAATTTTTCAGCCCGGTTCAGGTACGCGTATCTTCTTTCTCGTAGCTCCGTTTTTGTTTCCGCAAATTGCGTTGCGAAGCCTGTATGACCCTCTCGGTGCCCGGACAAACCGCTCGGGGCATCGCGTCCTGTGGTGATCGCACACCGCGATCCAAAAACAGGAAAATCCAGACCCTGTTTCACCCCGGAACTGGGTACGCCCCGCCAAACGGGACGACTTGGTCGCGCGCGGTCTTTACAGATACGTGCGCATCGTCGATACGGACGTGTGGGATTTCACAGAAGCTGATTCGGGTGTGCGTGCACACCGGGATCAACGCATATCCGCGGACATCGCCCCGTATCCGTACTTTCTGGAACGCGCCCTAACTTTGTGTACACACGTCGGATTGAGACGAAACTTACGTCATCGGACTCGTAGCGATACGCTGGTCCTGTGGGTCAAGTTTGGTTCGATTCTGAGAACGTTGACGAAATCGCGTGTCGTGGGCCCCACAGCCCCGCTCGACGGGCGATTTTGTGATCGGCTCATCGAAATCCAATTTTGGAAGTTCCGTTGGGTTCGTATCATCGTTCCTGACCTATTGACACTAAGTTTGGTAAATTTGGAGACCTTTGACCCGGACACGTTTTTCGGTGCAAAGCGGGCCCACATGGGGACCCCGTTTTGACCCAAAACTGCCATTTTTGCCCTTGTCTCCAAATTGTACCCAAGGACAGGCGTTTCTAGTTGATTGATATTTTTTGGATCTGATGGTGATATTTGTTTCAGCAACCGGAGTACCGCCTGCAAATCCAACTGAAGTCAGAGCCGAAATCAGAGCCGGAACCACAGGCAAGTGTACCTTGCCAAACCCTGCAGCTTGCTATTTATTTTCATTGACTTGTTTATACATTAGTGGGCAAGTAAAGTTTGCCATTAGCAGTAATTCCTGTTCTAGAACTTGCCTGAATTCTTGTTTAAATGCATATAAACCTGTTTAACTGTTAAAACCCAGGACCGAGTGGCGTACTTAGCGTCCGATTACCAGTCGGGTGCCAACTCCGTACGCGGATTTGTGTAACGTCACATAGAGATGGATATCGAGACCCGATAATTCTCGTACTTGTCTTATCAAGTACTCCAGAACCCAGGACACTTGACACTATTCATGAGACAGAGTCTTCCTGAGACATTCATGGTGATTCTGTATAGGATACAGGACTTGACAGAGATATTTTATAGACATTATGACTTGCTGCATTAGCTATAATCCCGCTGACATGGACATGAGACGTTATGGTCATGATATGCGTGATTACATTGGGTGGGGAGAGACACACAGGCTACAGGTTGATGTTATATTATGCCGGCGTCTTAAGTCTCACTACGAGCTAGACAACTACATGATATCACTGCTACCGGCTCCCCGACACAGAGCTTGTAGTAGTTTCAGCCTGAGTTCTTGTACTGCTCTCATGTTGCATATCACTTAGCTGGTTATCTAGTTTATCCTATTGCTTATTTATTGCTGCACTGCATCTATTTTGGCTTGTATTTTCTGTACCTTGCTGTCCCCTGAGGACCTGGATCCGGATTATGTCCCCAGGTATAGCCGAAGAGATCCATCCAGAGATATACCGTACAGGAGCACTTCCAGGAGCTGTACCAGGACCGGAAGACGAGCTCGCACCAGAGGACTTCTCCTGAGCATTGGCCGTATGTAGTCAGTTATTTCTATTTCCAGTTGTTTATTTCCTGTCTATTTGTATCTGTTGTACCAGACATATTCTCGGATTGTTTCCCGAGATATTTATTGAGATCAGCTTATTTTATTTGCATTACCCTGTCCTTATCTGTGTTTATCTGTTGTGGATGAGGATAGAATAACCCGTGACTTGTAACAATTGCCCTAATTCCTGTTAGACTACAGCTTAAGCATGCCCTGATGGATCCATTAAATTGGGTTGTCCATCGGTGCGTGCTGCTGGATATTGCTCACGTGTCCAGTCCCTCGATATTTTGGGACTGGGGCGTGACAACTATGGTTTACCAGAGTGGTTAAAGCCCATACGCCTAATGATTGTCCTCTCATGATACTAAGTGTCATGTGTGTGTCAACATATCTAATATATAGTAATGACTGAAAGAAACTACACATGCAATAAATATACAAAAATGTAATAAATATAGAAAAATATACTAAGTATGTAAAATACTGTAAGCAATTTGGCAAGGTATCTTGCCTGGTAAGAAAGCTGCAAAGTGTAACGTCCACGAGTCAAGCACACAGGATCAGAAACTACGGCCTCAGAATAAACATCTCCGGATGCTGAAATAGACATCACCAACATTCCCAGAATAAGCGAGATAGCTAGAAAATACTACCCTTTCGTCCAATTTGGACACATACGCAAAACGGTAATTTTGGGTCAAAGCGGGCTCTATATGTGGGCCACCTTGCACCGAAAAGCGTGCCAGGGGTAAAGGTCTCTAAATAGGACAAATTATAGGTCAAACCAATTTTAAACGTCAATACGAACTCAACTGTACATCCAATTTTGGATTCCGGTGAGCCGAACACAAATTCGCCCAAAAAGTCAACCGTGAGGCCCACAAATAGTCGGCTTGGTCAACTGTCTCAGAATTGCATGAAACTTGGGTCACAGGACCAGCGCGATACCACGAATCCAATGGTGCAAGTTTTGTCGCGTTCTGACGAGCGTACACTAAATTGCGCGGTATTTTGCAAAAGTCGTGATACGGGAACTTTTCGTGGATACGGGCTGATTCTGACGTGCACACGCGTCCAAATTAGTTTCTGCGAAAGCACACACGTCTGGGTATACCATGTGCACCTTTCGGTACACTTGGTACACGACGGGACGGTCCCGTTTAGCGGAACGCGCTCCGTATCACAAGTTTTTATGTTTCGAAAAATAGGTTTTTATAGATTTTTAACCTAATTTAATTTTGCATACAGCATTAATTAAAATAATGTAATTAACAAAAAATAATCTATCTTAGGTCTTATCATAGCAAGAAGAAAATCTAAATTTGGATCTCTGTGGTGGAAGATACGAGTCCTTGAACATGGGTCATCGCAACAGAATTTCTGAAATTAAATGTAATCGTTTTTCTTCGACTTGGCATCGATTTTTACCTAGGTTTGCGCGCTGCACGATAGAAACTAATCTACGAGTTTTAGAGAGGGATAGGTGGAGATCATACCGGCAAAGACGGGGTTGAGTTTGGTCGAGCGAGGGCACGGAAAATGGGGCCTGAACAGAGCTAAGTTGATGCAGTTTTCTGTCGTTGCGCGTTGACGCGGACGTGGTGGTCGCAGCGGACGGCGCTGGAGCTCCGGCGGCAGCTCCGGTGGTTGGAGGCGGTCGTATGGTTGGGGGGAGATTAGATATTAGGGTTAGGGTTAGGGTTTAGGAAGTAAATAGAGAGAGAGAGGAAGAGAGCGGGGGGGAGAAATCGCGGGCCGTGCGGGTCTCAGCACAGGGAAGGGTTTAGTTTATAGGATTTTAGGGTTTTTTTGCTAATGGGTTTGGGTAGGAATAGGTAATGGGTAGGGTTTAGTTATTAGCGGATCGACTTGAGACATGCCCCGTTGGCTCCGAAAGCTTTCCGAAGTGCCCGAACTACTTTCTTGGCCTTGCGTTTCGTCCGGTGCTAGCGCTGCAGATTGCGCTGGTGCCATCCTTCAAAAGAAGGTAAATTACATTAGGATCATAATGTATTATGGACTTATTGCATGAACGTATCTCATTTTGGCCTAGCAAGTTCAAGAGTTCACACAGGAATTTGATCGTTAAAGGAACTTTTCCAGTACGAGGGTCAGGAACTTGAATCTTTGCTCTGATACCATTATGTCATGACTCGATTCCGTAGAATCGTTGGGACGTCCCCCGAATCGTGACCGCCGTGTGGGCCTGGGGTTGTGCCCACACAAGGCTCGGGTATTTTGCATAACGAGCACATATTCAGAGTACGCAGCTAAATTGAAACACAGATTTGAAACATAGAAAAGTTCTCTTTATTGATAATGAACATCTATTTCAAACTCTTGAACGAGTCAGCTAATTTGCCGCACGGGCTTACAAAAGTGTTGACACAAAATGAGATAGCAGTCCTGTACATTACATCCCTTTACTGAACTTTAAAATGATAGACCTCCGGACGGGATAACGGCCTTCCCTCGAAGCTGCATTGTGTATTGAGTAGCAAGCTCCTTTCTTCAAGTACTTCAAAATGTGGCACGATCAGGATGCGCCTACAGCTGGACTGGATCAGGAAAGACGACTTCGGCTCCTCGTTCGGTTGGCCTGAGTGCGGGGAACCTGTTTCAACGAGGGTCGGTATGTCGAAACATACTGGTGAAGGCGAGCTAAACCCAACTATATCAATCAACACGTTGTTTTAATGAAGCATGCATATTTATTGTGGTCTTTCTCTCTTGCCTTAGTTCATTTACAAGTAAGCAGCATATAGAATTTACTGAAATGAACTTGCCACCATTCGGTGGCTTTTTACCTGTCCGTCTGAACCACCTGCACAATACTTACCATGCCTTCCCTGCCACGAAGACACAGGTTAGTTTGCAACAGGTTTAAATACACACGAGGATCACTGGCGTATGCCATAATGGACTAGTTAAGGACAAGGATAGCATGCAACAAGAATACACGATGGCCACACGATAAACACACGATGCGTTGCAAGCTATCCAGTCCACACACGATTGACTACACACGAAGTTCCGCCCGGATCGGATCGGTGCCAGTGCCCTAGCGACCGTCCGCGGAACTTATACCCTTGTGCACAAGTTGTCCATGATCGAACATGATTATTAAGTTAACAGTTCATGCAGTTGAGGCAACACGAGTACAAGAACACGAGTACAAGACAATCAGTATCGCATGATTCATTTTGCATAGCCTCCCTAAACAATTATGCACAATATAAGGTGTGTTCCATACTTAGCATAATTCATAGAAGAAGATGCATTCTAACCAAAAATTGAAGCATGTATAGAACATTTAAAGCACGCTAGCATACAATAAGATAACAGTTCACATGTTTGATTGACAAGCATAATATCCGAGTCTATTCCCTTTTTATTTTGATATCTTTTAGTTATTACTTGGTATCGTCTGATCGGGGCAAACAAGAATGCAAGATTTTTAGGTGTGAAGACTGGAAGCAGGGCTAGCTAATCGGGATGGTAGCCACTCACTTAGTTGGTTGGAAGGGAGAAGGAAAGAGGCGCTTCAAGACTCCGCTCGTAAGCCGCCTACTGCTCGTTCACCTGCATCACGAACAGCTCGATCAATACCTCTTTCTCTCTTTCCATACTCGGAATTGAAATGCAGTTCAATGAACGAAAACAATGAAATCCATCGAAATTGTTCAAGAAAATTCAAGCAAATCCGAAAACCAACTCAAAGCATGAAAGCAACAAGGACATCGAAATCCGAGGCAATAAAGATAACAGCGGAGAGGTCCCTCCTGACTCTGCCGCTAAGTCGATCCCGGGGGCACGGTCCACTGAATATGGGAATCGATTTCGAAGAAGCAAATCCATAACGAGGACGAGTTCTTGTTTCAATCTATCCCGATCGAATGATACCATCTTGTGTTTCTTAGCCGCGCTCCCCGAATAGGAGAAACGGGGCGCCACATCCTACCCAACTAATTGGAAGTATCATCCCAAAAACTTAGGAATAGAACCTACCATTAGGGATTATTTTATTGAGGACAGCGATCCGGAAGGTTCAGCCAGGAATTAATGGCATGGCCTGGATCGCCACAAGCTAGGCATAACCCAAGTCTCTTACGACATTGATTTAAGGAGTGCCCTCGCTTTTTGCAGTATTGACATACTTGGTTGGAATTCCTCCACTGCTGACCACCATTGTTGGGGAGCTTTGCGGCTGTATTTCCTCCATCGTTGCCTTGGCATTTGTGATTGTAGCTATGCACAACGCGGTAGAAACGTGAGGATATTGCGGTTCAAGTGATAGGACATGATTCATGACTTCCCGCATTGTCCGATATTGATGAGCGACTACGTGCGCATGGATGGCAGGGTGCAAACTACCTGCAAACCTTCAAGCTCGACTCGCTGCATCAGGTAAATAGGCACTAGCGAATTTGGAGAGTCGGTTGAATTCGGCGGAGTACTGTTTAACTGTCATGCTGCCTTGCCTCAGTTGTATGAACTCGTTCTCCATCTGACGTTGTACTGGAGGGGGTATAAACTCATCTTCAAACGCGGCACAAAAAGTCGTCCACGAGATCGCCTCCTCTCCATGGTCAAATTGAAGAGATCGTCGATGCACGTCCCACCAATCGTGCGCGTTGAGGCGGAGCTGTAGTTGCACGCAAGCGACGCACTTCTCTTCGGGGACCACTAGCGAAGTGGTCTTCAAGTTCGACTAACCAATCTAGAGCCACAATTGGTTCCTCAGTTCCGTTGAATGGGGTATTGCAAACTTTTTTGAAGTGGCCAAAGTCGAAGGCAGTCACTTCCCTCGGCCTTGGAATTTGCGGTGTCTCAACTTCAAGCATGGGCTGTTCCACCAGAGTCGTAGTTGTTGCTGCAGAATGGTTGGAAGCCAAAGTCTGAACGATTTGTTGCAGGGCATCTACCTTCTTCTGTTGGACTGAGAATCGGGTCTCTAGATTGCTTTTGAACTTGGCTTGGCGAGCATCATCTCTTTGTCATTGTGCTTCTAACATTTGCATCACCCGCTCAAGCGGATCGACTTGAGACATGCCCCGTTGGCTCCGAAAGCTTCCCGAAGTGCCCGAACTACTTTCTTGGCCTTGCGTTTCATCCGGTGCTAGCGCTGCAGATTGCCCTGGTGCCATTCCTTCAAAAGAAGGTAAATTACATTAGGATCATAATGTATTATGGACTTATTGCATGAACGTATCTCATTTTGGCCTAGCGAGTTCAAGAGTTCGCACAGAAATTTGATCGTTAAAGAAACTTTTCCAGTACGAGGGTCAGGAACTTGAATCTGTGCTTTGATACCATTATGTCATGACCCGATTTCGTGGAATCGTTGGGGCGTCCCCCAAATCGTGACCGCCGTGCGGGCCTGGGGTTGCGCCCGCACAAGGCTCAGGTATTTTGCATAACGAGCACATATTCAGAGTACGCAGCTAAATTGAAACACAGATTTGAAACATGGAAAATTTTTCTTTATTGATAATGAACATCTATTACAAACTCTTGAACGAGTCAGCTAATTTGCTGCACGGGCTTACAAAAGTGTTGACACAAAATAAGATAGCAGTCCTGTACATTACATCCCTTTACTAAACTTCAAAATGATAGACCTCCGGACGGGATGACGGCCTTCCCTCGAAGCTGCATTGTGTATTGAGTAGCAAGCTCCTTTCTTCAAGTACTTCAAAATATGGCGCGATCAGAATGCGCCTACAGTTGGACTGGTTCGGGAAAGACGACTTCGGCTCCTCGCTTGGTTCGCCTGAGTGCGGGGAACCTGTTTCAACGAGGATCAGTATGTCGAAACATACTGGTGAAGGTGAGCTAAACCCAACTATACCAATCAACACGTTGTTTTAATGAAGCATGCATATTTATTGTGGTCTTTCTCTGTTGCCTTAGTTCATTTACAAGTAAACAGCATATAGAATTTATTGAAATGAACTTGTCACCGTTCGGTGGCTTTTTACCTGTCCGTCTGAACCACCTGCACAATAATTACCATGCCTTCCCTGCCACGAAGACACAAGTTAGTTTGCAACAGGTTTAAATACACACGAGGATCACTGGCGTATGCCATAATGGACTAGTCAAGGACAAGGATAGCATGCAACGAGAACACACGATGGCCACACGATGCGTTGTAAGCTATCTAGTCCGTACACGATTGACTACACACAAAGTTCCGCCCGGATCGGATCGGTGCCAGTGCCCCAGCGACTGTCCGCAGAACTTATACCCTTGTGCACAAGTTGTCCATGATCGAACACGATTATTAAGTTAACAGTTCATGCAGTTGAGGCAACACGAGTACAAGAACACGAGTATAAGACAAGCAGTATCGCATGATTCATTTTGCATAGCCTCCCTGAACAATTATGCACAATATAAGGTGTGTTCCATATGTAGCACAATTCATAGAAGAAGATGCATTCTAACTAAAAATTGAAGCATGTATAGAACATTTAAAGCACGCTAGCTATAATAAGATAATAGTTCACATGTTTGATTGACAAGCATAATATCCAAGTCTATTACCTTTTTATCTTGATATCTTTTAGTTATTACTTGGTATCGTCTGATCGGGGCAAACTAGAATACAAGATTTTTAGGTGTGAAGACTGGAAGCAGGGCTAGCTAATCAGGATGGTAGCCACTCACTTAGTTGGTTGGAAGAGAGAAGGAAAGAGGCGCTTCAAGACTCCGCTCGTAAGCCGCCTACTGCTCGTTCACCTGCATCACGAACAGTTCGATCAATACCTCTTCCTCTCTTTCCATACTCGAAATTGAAATGCAGTTCAATGAACGAAAATAATGAAATCCATCAAAATCGTTCAAGAAAATCCAAGCAAATCCGAAAACCAACTCAAAGTACGAAAGCAACAAGCGATATCGAAATCCGAGGAAATAAAGATAACAGCGAAGAGGTCCCTCCTTACTCTGCCGCTAAGTCGATCCCGGGGGCACGGTCCACTGAATATGGGAATCGATTCCGAAAAAGCAAACCCATAACGAGGACGAGTTCTTGTTTCAATCTATCCCGATCGAACGATACCATCTTGTGTTTCTTAGCCGTGCTCCCCGAATAGGAGGAACGGGGTGCCATACCAGGGAGAAGAGATGGACGTGAAGCCGGTATGCATGGTAAACATGAACGGCACCAACTATCATTACTGAAGGAGCAAGATGAAGGATTTGCTATTTGTCAAGAAGCTGCATCTGCCGGTATTTGTTTCCGAGAGGCCCAGTGACAAATCCAAAGAGGACTAAAATTTCGAGAATATACAGGTGTTTGGGTACATCAGACAATTCATTGACGAGAACGTGTATAACCATGTTGCCAGTATTGAGCACGGGGGACACTGTGAGATAAGCTAGAATCTTTGTATGCGAAGAAGACTGGGGTAAATAAATTATTCCTGATCCGGATGATAATGGGTCTGCGGTACAAAGATGGGGCATCTATTATGGATCACTTGAGTGAGTTCCAGGGTATGGTTGACCTGTTATCCTCGATGGGAGTCAAGTTCGATGACGAAGTTCAGGGACTATGGCTGTTGTGTACATTGCCAGACTCGTGGGAGACCGTACGAGTGTCTATGATCGCTTCTGCTCCAGAAGGCGTGGTCAGTCTGGAGTTTGCCAAAAGTGGGGTACTGAATGAAGAGATGCAGAGATATTCTCAGGGCACTTCATCCACATCCCACTCAGAGGCGCTTATTTTAGAGAGCTGCAGAAGGGATAAAAGTAAGGGTCCAGGCGGTGGCAGAGACAAAAGCAGAAGAAGGTCCAAGGGTCGGTACGAGAACTCGAAGTGTTACCATTGTAGCAAGAAGGGCCACATCAAGCGGAACTAGTTCTCTTGGAAGAGAGAGAAGAAGGGCGACAAGGGAAAGCAAAGTGAGAACACTACAGTGGCGGCCTCGACACATGAAGGCGACGTAATCATTGTAGGTGATGAGGTAGTTATGAACCTCGGTTGCGATAAAAACTCTTAGCTGGTGGACTCATGTGCTTCAGCGCACGTATCTCACAATAGGGCACTATTTGCTACTTACATAACATGCGACTGTGGAGTGTTAAAGATGGACAATGAAGATGTGTCAAAGGCGGTTGCCATTGGAGATGTGCATTTGAGGACAAAGACGAGTGTAGTTCTTGTTCTCAAATATGTCTGTCATGTCCCTGATATCCGTTTCAACCTGGTATCGGTTGGAAGGTTGGAAGGTTGGATGACGAGGGTTTCTTCAGTATCTTCGGGAACAGTCAATGGAAGCTTTTCAGAGGTTCGATGGTGATTGCCAGAGGAAGCAAGAGGTCCGGACTCTACTATATGGAAGGGAGCGCACAGGGGCACAAGAGGTTAACACAGCTACTGATGCGTCTACTGAGTTGTGGCACAGGCGGCTCAGCCATATCAGCGAGAAGGAGATGAGCTACTTGGTGAACAGGAAGGTGATTCTAGGGCTAAAGTCTACAAAGTTGTAGAAGTGCACACACTGTTTGGCAGAAAAGTAAAATAGGGTATATTTACAAAGTCACATAAGTTCAAGGAAGTCGGCGTTGCTCGAGTTGATTCACTCGGATGTCTGCAGTCCTATGAAGGTAAAATCCATTGGTGGTGCTTCTTATTTTATAATATTTATTGATGACTGTTCCAGGAAGGTTTGGGTCTATACCATAAAGACCAAGGATCAGGTGCTACCCACTTTCAAAGAGTTTCAGGCCTCTGTTGAAAGGGAGACATGCAAGAAGCTGCTTTGTGTTCTGTCGGACAATGGCAGCGAGTATATCGGTACCTTTGATGCTTATTGCAGAGAGCAAGGGATACGACACCAGAAGACTCCACCAAAGATACCGCAGCTCAATGGTGTAGTGGAGCGGATGAACAGGACGCTGGTGGAGAGGGTGCGGTGTTATTGTCAGAAGCAAACTTGTCAGGCAACTATTGGGATGAGACACTTTACACAGTTGCTTATGTTATTAATTTATCTCCTATTGCTCCTTTACAGGGTGATGTGCCTGACAAAGTAGGGTACGATAAAGAGCCATCATACAATCACCTGGAGTGTTTGGTTGTAAGGCCTTCGTGCATGTACCGAAGGACGAGAAATCCAAACTTGAGCCAAAGACGAGGCGGTGCGTCTTTGTCGGCTACCAACGGTATGAGTTTAGCTATAGACTCTACGATCCAATATTGGGAAGAAAGGTCTACAGAAGTAGGAACGTGGTATTCGTCAAGGATCATACCATGACCAACACTCAGAATTTTGAGATGCCTTCTGAGGATGAGGAATTGCCTGAGTAGTTATTTCGCTTCGAGCAGTTTCCAGAGGACATCGCAGATGATCCAGTTATGGGAGAGCCAGTACATGGAGTTGCTCCCAATCTTGATCATTTGTCTGCTGATGGTGGTCAGGGTGACCCTTGGGAGGATGAGCATGCCGAGGAGGCAGTTCCTGGAGGGGGAGGAGGTTGTAGATATACAGTCAGCACCAGTGGTTCCGTTGAGGAGGAGCGATAGAGAGCGTCGACCATCTACGAGATCATCATCGGATGAGTATGTGCTACTGACTGACGGAAAAGAACCCGAAAGTTTTGCAGAGGCTATGGAAGACGAACATAGGCAGGAGTGGATGGAGGCCATGCAGGAGGAGATGAGTTCCTTGGAGGCTAACTCTACTTATGATCTAGTGCGGTTGCCAAAGGGCAAGAAGGCTTTGAAGAATCGATGGGTATTCAGAGTGAAGCAGACAAATGATGCTACTCATCCTCGATACAAAGAGAAGATGGTAGTTAAAGGCTACGGTCAGCAAAAACGCGTAGATTATAATGAGATCTTTTTCCCAGTCGTCTATTCGGGTGGTGCTAGCTTTGGCAGCCAGTTTTAACTTGGAGATCGAGCAAATGGACGTGAAGACGACATTCCTCCACGGTGATCTTGAGGAGGAGTTGTACATGGAGCAGTCAGAGGGATTATGTGGAAAGGGCAAGTCATATTTGGTCTTCCGATTGAGGAAGAGCTTGTATGGTCTGAAATAGGCTCTGAGGCAGTGATACAGAAAGTTTGAGTCGTTTATGGGAGAGCATGGCTATGCACGGACAACGTCGGATCATTGTTATTTTGTGATATACTTCGCCGAGGATGATTTCATTATTTCGTTGCTTTATGTTGATGACATGTTGTTGGTGGCTCGGAATGCCACAAGGATTGCAGAGTTGAAGCGCCAACTGGACGTGGCCTTCTCTATGAAGGATTTGGGCGCAGTGAAGACTATTTTGGGGATGGAGATCAGCCGAGAGAGAGGGTCCAAGCTGCTACACTTATCCCAAAAAAAGTACATTCACTGGGTACTTCAGCGTTTCAGGATGGACGGGTCGAAGAAAGTGAGTAACCCCCTTGTGGCTCACTTTAAGTTTACTGAGGAGCAGTGTCCATCTACCGAGGACGAGAAGGAAGATATGGAGCGGGTTCCACATGCCTTAGTTGTGGGAAGTCTTATGTATGCTATGGTATGTACAAGGCCAGACATTGCTCACGCAGTCGGCACAGTTAGCAGGTACACTTCCAATTCTGGAAGGGTACATTGGAGTGGGGTCAAGTGGATTCTACGATATCTTCAGGGCACTACCGATTGTAGACTTTCATTTGGTGGTGACGAGCCAAAGTTGTTTGGGTATACCGACGCTAATATGGCTGGAGATGTAGACACGAGACGATCGACTTCGGACTATGTGATGATATTTGCTGGTGGAGAAGTATAGTGGCAGTCGCGTTTGCAGAAGTGTGTTGCCTTGTCGACGACAGGGGTAGAATACATTGCGACGACGGAGGCTTACAAGGAGTTGATTTGGATGAAAAAGCTGCTGCAAAAAATTGGACTAAAGCAGGAGCAGTATTATTTGCTTTGCGATAGTCAGAGTGTTATTCACCTTGTGAAGAACCAGATATTTCAAAGCCGGTCTAAGCACATTGAGACCTGATATCATTGGATACGGGATGCTTTTGAAAAGAAGGAAGCAGCGCTTGAGAAGGTTCATACAGACGACAACGGAGCAGATATGTTCACAAAGCTTCTTCCAAGGAAAAAGTTTGAGTACTGCAGCAAATCGTCGGGATGACGATCCCCTACACATAGTTGTGAATGTGAAAATTTATTGGAGTGGGTGGGGTTCCCAACCTATGTGGAGAACACCCTGGAGTGCGACGAGCGCCGTCTGTGGTCAGAGAAGCTCGGGGAGGCGACGAGAACCATTCGAGAGGTCGAAGAAACTCGGGAGGAAGGAGGAGTAACTCTTGTACAGGGGGAGACAAAGTTTGGGCTGAACTCGGTACGAGTTCGATCAGGGTGCTCCAGAAGCTCCAGAAAGCTGATGTCTTCGTTTTCTCGCAAATTACCGACTCGATCGAATTCGGTCCGAGTTCGGTCGGCGGGCTTAACGAAAATTCATAGGTATTTTATACACCGTTGGATCGTATCCTACGGTCCAGGATTAGTTGCGGTATTAGGGAGTATATATTAGATTTTTCTAATCCTAATTCCTATCTAACCGTAACATATCATCTCAAGAAAGAGGAGAAAATGAGGCAAGAGTGCCATTGCAACTTTGGGAAGGAAAAAGAATGATTGGAGGCCGTTTCGGAGGAGAAGATCAATTTTGAGTAATTTTTCATTGTCTTCTATCTTCGTGGTGTGATCTATTTTCTATTCCTAAGTGTTGTGGTGATCCGTGTTGGATCGGGAGGAGCTTGTAGAGGGTGTATTCTCTTTATTCCATTAATGAAGGTTCTTCAGGATTGGACTCTGATCGTCCCGTGGTTTTTCTCGCAAGGATTTTTTACGTCAAAATTCTATGTGTCTGCGTTGATTATTTTTCTGTGGTTTGATGTTTAATTTGTGCGTTGTATTGCTCGGTTCTCTTGTAGGTACTATCTGGTTTGAAAAAAAGGTTTCCGTGCTTCTTTTCCAACAAAAAGAGCTTGTGGGAGAGAGCTTCTGCTATATAAATATCTTGTTGAGGGATTTGACATGAAGTCTCATTCATTTCCTGGGATACTTAGTGTAGGAATGCAAGATATAAATTCAGAAGGATCATAGCAACCTAATGTTGACAATAAAGATTAGTATTTTATCAACTTTTTGTGGCTTTGAATATTTAAGCCATCGAAGGAAGCTGAGTTCCTATCCCCACCTTTCATTCAATTGGCTTGTGGCTTTATCATTTAGTAGCATATTTTCTTGTCATATAACTGAGCATGTTTAGTGGTGATCAGAGCTTGAGGCCATGCAATCTGTAATTTATGCTCAAGTGAGTTAGTTTGGTTCGCAGTTCTGCCCGCCATGTGTATATATTGCAAAAATTGTTTCAATTCGAGGCTCATAGTGATAACTATACTTTCATGAGTTCTTTCAAAGAAATATAATCCAATGCCATCAATACTTTGTTACTTTCTTAGTATCCTATTTAATATGCATATAGAACTAGGGAAATCTGAAAGACATTTTTTTTGTAAGATAAATTTGAGTCAGTCATATAAAAATTGAGTCGGTCATTCGTGAACTTTAGTTGCTTTGTTATGAAATTTTGGACTTTTCGAGTTGAGTTTTGTAGGAACAATTTTTTTACTTTCGTTCTGTGTATAGAAAAGTTCAAGGCCACGTTCAAGGCTGCCCCGGATGAGGAATATATATATATATATATATATATATATATATATATATATATATATATATATATATAGAGAGAGAGAGAGAGAGAAACTTTTTTATATTTAAGGTTTACCCTCTCTTTTATATTCATGCATCTCTCAAGATCCTTCTTCATTGATTAAGTAGACATTGAAGAAAAAACGCAAAAGGAAAGAGAAGAAAAAAAAAAAATCAAAGGGATCGGTTGACTCAACATGTGTCCGCCAATGTTCGTCTGGTCCATTCCACTTTCGTCCACATCCGTAAAAAAAAACAACGGTGCACAAAAAAAAGGAAAAAAAGTTTTAAGGACAGGAACTCCGATAGAATCATGATAGGGTTCTTGTCCCCATTTCACATGATCCAAACCTCGAACGTGGAACAAATGTTTGCAGTTTCTGTCGACAAACACTTTCATACTTCGGCAAACCAACCAGCCCCTAATATGACTTTCCAGATCAATTGTCCAACGGAATTTTTCGTTTTAAGTAATAATTTATTATATAATTATATAAAAAGGAATAAGTTTTGGTAAATCGCGGGGGGGACCACTCGCCAACTCAGTTGGCGAGTTGCTGAGTTGGCGAGGGGCTCGCCAACTGAGTTGGCGGGGCACCCTCTTCGAGGGGCCGCTCGCCAACTCAGTTGGCGAGCAATGCAACGTTGCATTTTCAGCCGTTGGCCAACGGCTATAATCCCCACATTCCTATAAACACCCTCCCCCCCCAACACTCCTCTCACAACATTCACATTCTCCTCCTACCCCAAACACTCCTTACACCAAATTCTCCTCCTCTTGATATTTACTGGCGATGGCTACCCGCAATGACGGTCGTATTCCTGGCGGACCGACTACCGAACTTATTCTTAAGCAACGTGAAGAGCACATTTCTACTCAGATTTTTACTGGCGAGGTATTTTTTGAAATTACAAGTTGCTAACTTTATTAATGTATATATTTTTTAGAATGCCTATGTTTACTTTATTAATGCATATAATTTTTATAGTTATACGACCATGATAATGCTTTACGAACCCGGATCCACGTACATTGGCGGTCTGAAAGGAATTATCGTACGTGGGAGCTTAATCCAGCTCAAAAGGCTTTGGTGGAATCCTTTGGATTCCACCATATAGATCGTGTTAAATATTTAATTCACGATCTTCATTTAGTTGTAAGCCTTGCGGAGCGTTGGTGGCCAGAACGCAACACTTTTCAACTCCCATTCGGCGAGATGACGATCACCCTTTTTGATGTGGCGAATATACTAGGGTTACCTATTAAAGGTAACGCTATATATTTTGATCCGCACTTAAAGGGATCTGATCTGATCCGGAGTTATCTCGGTGTTAGCCCTCCTCCTGGTCTAAAAGATGGCAATTATGTGAAATTTTCATGGCTCCGTGGCAACTTTATAGACCTACATCAAACTATTGATGGGGTGGTTGATGTAGATAAAAATCGGGTATGTATTTTAATTAGTAAATTTGTTTATTACTTAATTTAGTGGTGCAATTTAATAAATTTGTTTAACACTTAATAAATCCAGGTCATTCGTTGCACTAGAGCGTATCTGCTCTGTTTATGTGGTGCAATTCTATTTCCCGATGCATCGAAAAATATGGTAAATGTGCAGCTTTTACCATTCTTGGATGATCTGACCAAACCTACCGAGCATGCGTGGGGAGCTGCTACTCTTGCATTTTTGTACGCCCAGCTGACAGAATTTGTGAGATGCAATCGCAAGAGTATTTGTGGATGTATTTCACTGATACAGGTATGAATGAAAGACCATAAAAAGTTAGAGTAATTTTATACGCAAATTTTGTTTGTACTAATGTCATATTTTTGTTTTATAGTTCTGGTCCTACGAGCACTTCTATATTGGTAGGCCTGTTACCAGCGTTCTCAGTGATGTTGGAGTATTTTCAGTTGCTATGCGCTGGCCTACAGATGTAGTGGATTATCAACACTACCAATACAGGACTGTATCACTATATCGAAGCCAATTTGATACACTGCGGTCTAATGAGGTAATTTTTAAATATGCAATAAATATCTTTAAATTATTTAAGTTTTGATCGTAGATAAACATCACATCTAATCTCTTAGAATATCTTGAAATAGGTAACCTGGTTACCGTATATATGTGAACCCGATGCTCCAGAAATCAAGATGACATCCTGTGCATTTAGTTTACACAGATGTCATATTATATATGATCGGTTCACCATGTACCATCCGGCAGACCGTGTTCTTCGGCAATTCGGAATGGCCCCAATAATTCCCGATGCTCCACCGACAGTCGGTTATCAGACATCAAATGCATTCCAACGAATCATTAGTCTCGTTGCTGACTGGAATAATCGGTTCGAGAATTATAGTGTGAGGGACATGTCTCCTAGACTAAATTCTGCTTAGGAATGTAAGTTATAAGTTACTCATTATTCGTATTGATTTAGTGTAAATAGTTTGCTAAAATTTTGTTTATATTTTGCAGACATAGGTAGCCTGGACTACAGACAATGGTGGGGATGCCCTCTTATGAGCAACCGAGTATACCACTATGAGGAGCCCAGGTTCAAGACTAGATCCCTAGACGATTCTACTATGCGTGCTTTTATTGATGGAATGAATGATTTGGTATGACTTCATTATACTTTAACTTCATTATACTTTAAAAAATACATATACATAGATATGATAAATATTTTAATCTACATGTTTCAAATTTCAGAGTGGGGTATACCAGCAACATTTACAACAACCTCATATGGAGGAACATGTGACTCGTCGTCTTATGGGGGAGCTTGTTACTTGTGTTCGGCATCTGGGTATTGGACCGGAACCGGAAATGCCTCCGGTACAATCCCGTCTTCCACCGGACTATCCGACCGGCTTAGTACGACAGAGACACTCTCGTCGTCGTCGACGGGATACTGCTGGAGCGGGCCCGAGTTACCAGTATGCTGGAGCGACCCCGAGTTACCAGTATCCTGGAGCGGGCCCGAGTTACCAGTATGCTGGAGCCTACCCGACTTACGAGACTCCTGGAGCGGGACCGAGTTACGAGACTCCTGGAGCCGGACCGAGTTACGCGACAGCTGGAGATGAAAGCTACCAGATATTCACACAATTTTTTTCGACTCCATCAGCACCGCTGCCTACCCAAACTCAACAAGACCAGGACGAGGAATAGTAGAAAATTTTTAACATTGTATTATTGCAATTTTTGTATGATTTGTAATGGATTTTTACATAAATATTTGGGTATTGAACAATTATATTTTACTCTCTCGGTTGACTAGTACATCTTCTTCGGTTGTGTCCCATAGCACCACAATTACTGCATCGTAGATCTCTTGTCGATGATTCCCGGGGGTTGATGCGGTTCTTCTTTGGTCTTCCGGCTTTGCGTCTTACATCTGGCACCCCAATTTGTCCTCTTACCAAAGGACCTTGGATCTCGTAGGGAACTGGAATTGGCTCCATATTTTGCGCGTATACACTCCTCAAGGTAGCCGTCGAAAATACTGCAGGATAAAAACTATCAATACTAATATTGCAATATCTACAAACAAAATATGCATGTATACATGGTATATAAGTATGGTACCATCTTAAACATGTACAAGATCTGTCAGTTAGATTAACAATATAGGTTCTACTTGTTGTCCGGTCTATTATTTCAAACCTATAACTATCAATAGCTAATATTTCTAGGTGGTTCTTCTCTTTGATAATAGAAGCCATATTTTTTAACATCTTCGGACAATAATCTGTGTCAACATTTTCAGCAAACTTTCTACGATTGTCATGAAGTGTAATAATCTTGGCTCTAATACCATCGAGAAGTGTTGTTATTGGCTTATCTCGTAATTTCTTAATCCAGCTGTTGAAACATTCAGCAAGATTAGAAGTGTTAATATCTAATCTAGGACAACTAGCATACGCTGTTATCCAATGTTCAAATCGACGACTTTCATCGTTTACACCAAGAAGCCAATCGTACAACACTATGTTCTCGGCTTTAATTATATCAAACACACTCTCTGCATCCGTTTTATTATATGATCTAGCAAGCGAGTCTAACAAGCGTTGAAATACTGGTTCTTTTGTAACTTTTTTCATGTTTTGTTTAAAATGTTGAATACAAAAAAAATGAGAAGATGCAGGAAAAATAGCACGAACAGCATTTATTAAACCCTTTTGCTTGTCAGATATAAATGAAATTGAACTCCAATCATTAAAACAACTTTCAAAAGATATTTTAAGAGAATTTAAAAACCAAGACCAAGAATCACTATTCTCACCTTCAGCAACAGCATAAGCTATAGGATATAATTGATAGTTAGGATCGTGAGCACAAGCAATAAATAAGATACCTTGATATTTTGACGAAAGAAATGTAGCATCAGTACTAATAATTGGTAAACATCCACTTAAAAATCCATCAATACATGCTTTAAAACAAATAAAAATTCGTTGGAAGCTATTGTTTTCGGTAGTTTTAATAAAACATGTACTACCTGGATTTGTCTCCATAATTCTATAACAATACTCCTCAAGACTAGCGTATGCCTCATCATAACTACCATTAATTTCAGCTAATGCTGTCTCTCGGGCTCTCCATGCTTTGGAATAACTAACTTGTATACGGTGCTCCCTATATATATCTTTAACAATTTGTGATGGACTGTATGACTGGTTATCTCTAATAATGTCAATTATCATGGTCTTAATCCATGAAGCGGTAGCTAGTCGATGACGTCCTGTACTAAGTCTTCCTAAACAAGAATGACGATTTTCTAATGTACTAACTTTAACTATATCGCCATTTCCAATAGATTTTACATATACTCTCCAATTACAATTCGGTTGATCACAACTATATATAATTCCACGAGCATTATTCATATCACTAGCTGAACAACTAAAATTATATTTAATTGCTAAATTACTGATAAAGCTTCTAAAGTGAGAACGACTAGGAAATGATTGTCCCTTAAATAATTCATCAGTGATAGCTTTTACAACATCATCATCTACCCTATAATCTACATTTTCAACTAAATCATCACTATTTCCTTCGTCGTTGTCACTATCATCATCATGGTTAGATTCATCTGATGAATGACCTTCTTGGATAAATGAAACTATTTGTTGACAAAAACTAGCACCTGAACTAACATGCTGATATTCAGAAAAATATTCATTATTTCTACTATCTAAGGTTGCTGCTACTTTAATAACATATATTTTTATATACCGTGATTGTGAATTAATCTCAAGAATATAATTCCATGCATCTTCACTATCTATCAAAAAACAATTAGAACCAAAAATAGACTTCAAAATAAAATCATAATAAATAGAACAACGTTCAATAATATGATTACGTATATTTTCAAAACTAATATTCGGATAAGTTGAAAAAATTATACTTTCTCCTCCTTCGTAATTTAACCCATTTACTGTACCGCCGTGCGAGCATACAATTCTTACGCTACGATCCATGACGGTTGAGAACTTTGGCTACAGAAAACCTCAAATGAACTTTAGCTGCGGACAGAGATACAGAGAGAGTGTTGGAGACTTTGCTAGAGGGAAGAGAGAAAATAGAGGAAGTAGATTGAGTGTGAGATGAATGGGTTGAGATAGGTAATTTATAGAGGGAGATTGTAATAGCCGTTGTTGTTAATAGTCGTTGTGAAACGGATCCTTACTCGCCAACCCAGTTGGCGAGCAAACGAGCGTTGTGCAACGGGTCTAAGCCAACTCAGCATGCGGCCCGCCAACTGAGTTGGCGAGCGGGCCCTCGAGGAGTGAGCCCCGCCAACTCAGTTGGCGAGCCCCTCGCCAACTCAGCAACTCGCCAACTGAGTTGGCGAGTGGTCCCCCCCCCCCCCCCCCCACCGCAATTCCCCGAAACTTATCCCGTTTTATATAATTATATAATAAATTATTACTTAAAACGAAAAAATCCGATTGTCCAAATCCGCAGAAAAAGGAGAAAGAGAACTACTACACTAAGCACACTTTTATTTAATATTCTAAGCACACTTGTTTGGACCTATTTTGCTTTTCACTTTAAAGTCTGGTTAGCAGAAATATATTTTTAAACATATATTAATTTTGTTTTCAACAGTATAATGTTCACTCAAACCACATAATGTTAGATGTATAAGTAACGAGTGAGGCTGTGTTTCTTTCACTCACATTCTTATTGACCAAACAGCCTAGAATTTACAGATACTGGAATATTCCTGAAACAAGCCTGCATACATCGAAAAGAGACAGGCATTAAACCTAAACTTCACATATACAACATGCAAGGCATCAATCTGAAGATTAACAGAAATCATTCAATCCCTTCGACATTTAGCAACATCAGAGCCACAGAAGATTCAAACATTGTAGAAGCTGATTCGTATCTGGCAAGGATCCAATGGGTTGAACTTGAATATAAGTTGATTTCCAAATACCACTGCACAAAGTTTCAATATATTTATGCAATCCAGAAATAAAGTCATGCCTTCGCACTTTATAACCATCCTACAATTTTTTTACCATAAAGAAATTTATGAGATCAGAGCCATATTCCCACAGGATTGATCAACAAAAAAAAGGCAAAAATGGCATGTATGTTTATTTACTAAAAAACTTTAGTCTGATAAATTTACAACTGTGGGCAGCGGTGTCATTATTTAATAAACCAAAATTATGAAAAGACAAATATATATAATATATAGATTGAAGAGGCTACAGCTACAACTGCATTCAATTTGATTTATGGGATCACAAGGAAAGTCCACCGGGGACTGACCTGCTGCTTGCCAGGCAGCAGCTTATGTACATAACTGCAAAAAAAAGGCACAGCTATGGAGAAATACTTTCAGTTCCATGATCAAAATGTCTTTAGAATGGTTATTGAACATTTTTTGTGAATATTCAAAATCAATGATATACATACAATATATATAACATGAATTAGATGAGAGTTTGGCTTCTTTATGAGTTGGACGTAGATTATAATTATAGCAGATTTATCCCCCCCCCCCCCCCCCCCCCCCCTACCACCTCCCCACAAAAAAAACCACACACACCCCTTCTCTTCCCCTTTTCCGTTGTTTCGTAGAATTATGGTGAGTGGATCCTCCCTTTATTCAGAGGATCGATATCAAATTCGCAGCCAACCAAACTATATTATTGGACGGAAAGGTATGAATTATGATACATAGGCCCCACATCTAGATAGGGGCTGCTAATTCATATAAAAAGATAGGATAAGATGTGCTATTGCTACTTCTATGTACTATTGTTAACAGAAAGCAGACACGAAATAGGCAATCCTGAAAAAGCATCAGACAACAACAAAAAGGAGCATACAAACACAAATTAATAACATGTGATCTGTCTTTAATTTAGAATTGTTGACGATTAGTGGAGATGGATGTTTAGCCTAGTTATAACAGGTCAGTTCTCTGTCAAATCTTTCTATAAACTTTTAAATTTCAGTGGTGTTACTTGTTCTTTGGGTAAATATTTGTGGAAAAGTTCCACTTAAAGTGAAGTTGATTTATCACAAGAAGTTAAATACTAGTGATAATTTAGTTAAAAAGAACATTCTAGTGAATCAGAGTTGAAGTTCTGTGTGAGCATTTACATGAATCAGTTAATCATTTGTGGAGATGGATGTTTAGCCTAGTTATAACAGGTCAGTTCTCTGTCAAACCTTTCTATAATTCTTTAAATTTCAGTGTTGTTACTTACTCTTTGGGTAAATATTTGTGGAAAAGATCCACTTGATGTTAAAACTAAAGTGTATCAAAACAAGTTAAATAACAGTGATAATTTGGTTAAAAAGAACATTCTAGTGAATCAGACTTGGTGTTCTATGTGAGCATTTACATGAATCAGTTGATCATTTGTTTGTAGAGTGCACTGTTACAGTTCAAATATGGAAACATTTTCAACAATATTGGAAAATATTAGAGAAACATATTTCAGTGGAGTGGTTAACTACTTGGAGAGATTCTAAAATTCCTGGTACATTTAAGGTTGAGGACCTTATTACAGCTGCTTTGATTTGGTCTGTTTGGCAAGAGAGAAATAGCAGCAGATTATTTGAAGGTAAGTATAAGACAGTTTAAAGTTAATTATATTCAGTTATTAATTTTTCGCATACCAGGCAATCTATCAACAAGGAAGAAGAATAGTCTTAGACTACCTGATAGAAGGGTCTCTAGCTGCAGTAATGGACAGTCAGGATCAAGGTGGCTGGAAGTGCAGGAGCAAATCAGCAGGATTCTTACAGAACAGTGGAGTTAGCGTTCTGTGTCGTTTTAAAAGACTAGTAAAAGTGAATTTTGTTAGTAAAATATGTTTTGATATGATCTGTGTTTGAGAGGTTGGAAAAGATGTGTGGTTCTGTAAAACTGGATGTAAGAGACTGTTGTTATTGAACAAAATTAAAATGGCTGGATGTTTAGCCTAGTTATATAGGTTATACGTCTATCCAATTATCTCAACAAAAAAAGATACCTAATGGTCCCCAGTTAAAAACTTGTGAGTGGTTTGCTATATTTACGAACAGTTATATCACACAGTCACGAAGAGGGATATTCAGAGAAGATTCAAGCTGGACAAAGATACATAATTGAAGAAATATGATAATGCAGGATAATCCTGTTGCTACAATAAAAACCATCCGGTATTCGTTGGACATAAATCATGCAAACAATTATCTACATACCCAATAAATAAACACCTTACATTAGGTATCTTGCAAACAAAGGGAGATGACTAAATAGCATGTGGGTTGTCTGTAGCCAACATAATTCATACTTGAGACAAGCTAAAGAGGGTTGACCATCAAATTGGCACTAAATTGGGAAATAGTGGAAGTAGCATTTCTCCAGGAGGGGAGTCTCTATGTTTTTCTAGACCTAGAAAAATGTTTTTTGCTGGCATCAAGAATTAAATTTAGCCAGTAAACATTCAGGTCCCAATGCGACGATCCATAAGTTGGTTGGTTTATTTCAGTGTGCATTGTAAAGTCTAAATTGCAAACGGAATTTAACTAAGAATTTGGTTTCTTTTTTGCATATGTAGGTCTAACTTCTCAAGTTGTCAACATCATCGAAGCCTTCTCCCATGAGACACCCATCTGAATGGGGTCGGCAACAGAGCTAAGAAATCTATAAGACAATTGACAAAGCATTATTACTTGGCTGTTAACCTGACTCATTCAACCTTTTATAGTTAATGTCAAATTCCTAGTCAAGGTAGCTAAGATCATGAAGTCCTATGTTGCATGGACACAGATACGACATAACACGCTAATAACACGGAGACACAAACTTTGGTGCGTCTTAGTGTATTTTGGAGTGTCTGATACGTGTCCAACATGACACAGACACATTTTTTTAGTGTCCATGGTTCCTAAATGAAGTCATTTAAAAAAAAAAAAACTAGACCAGTTAGTGGGTAGATAACCCGCCATTTTGGCTCTGCAATTTAAGCTCATGCAACCAAGGAATACCCTACAAGTTCTCTTATAAGAGCCTAGACAAAGAGGTACGATGATAAATTTTACCGTAGGTAATTGCATTCACCTCTACGGAACATTGAGCAAAGAGTGAAAGGAATGACATTTACATATTTCTAACTTCACATCTAAGGAAATTAAAATGAGCAAGTTATTATCCTATATTATTCTAAGAAGGAATGAATCATGCTTTAAATCATGCTTGAATATATCACATAGATCTATTTTAATAGAACATTATTATCCTGTCTTACCCCGAGCAGGAAATTAAAATTCAGCAAATTGATATATTCATCGATATGTTTAATATACGAGAGTTATTATCCTGTCTTACTCCCAGCAGGAAAATAAAATTCAGCAATGTGATATGTGTTTAAACTTTAGGGAATAATCATCTGAGAAGGTTCTTCAGGATATATTCGTGCATTTAGACAATAAACATTCAGTTCCAGATTGGGCTTACTAAGTACATGCAAATATAATTTATCCAATATTCTAATTCATTTTTTGCATATTTAATGTAACTTCGAAAGTCATTAAGGAATTAAAATTTGGCAAAGTTATTCTCCTGGCTTACTCTGATAAGGGTCACATTGATCTGTTTTAAACACACAAGGCACAAATGAATCATCTGAGAATGATCTTCTCAAGATATATTCATGCATGCAACATAAAATCAGCCATAACAATAGGTATGTAAACAGAGAACTCGGAGTTTAAGATCATTGAACATAAAGAAAGTGTTTAGGAAATGCAAGTCATCATTGTAAAGTTGGGGGCATATGCTCCCTGCATCTAGAAGAGTACATCTTCTTGCAACAAGCAATCACAAGTAGTTAATAAGTAGATCTATTTGTCACAAGTAAAAATTGGATCAACCAATTTCAAGAATTAATGTAAGCATTTATTTGGGCCAACCCAGCGGACCTTAAGCAACAATCAAGGACCAACAAGTACTATCATAAGCTTGCACTACAATAATATACTATTCCTTATTTCCACAGTATAATAACTATAACTTCGCTTGATCTCCCATCTAGGAAGCCTTTTAGAACACTAAAAAGGGCTTAAAGCAAAGAATTTAATGATTATATGGCATTAAAAAAAAATTTAATGACACCAAAAGTGTTCAGGTGATGTGGGAACCATAAATATCAACTGTCCGCAGCCTAAGATAACCTTTACTCTTTTAGAAAACAAAAAAGAGTGGCACAGATAGAGAGCAGAACGAGTGACAAGAGGGATAAATAAAGTCGATACATCCCATGAAGCTGAGAGAAGAAGTTTGAGAACTGGACATTACCTATAAGAATAAAATAAAATAGCTTGATGCAAGCAAACTCACTCACTCACTCTTCCAATGGATTTCAATCCCACCCCCCCCCCCCCCCCCCCCCCCCCCTCTCTCGCCTTATCCTTCATCCTTCTCTTATTCACCCTCCAAACTGAATGTGCTCATCTCAAACCTCAACAAAAGTTCAAACCAAAAAAGGATAACACACATTCTGCCACTTGCTCCTAAATCCCCTTTCTCCTCTTCCTAGGAGTTCCTACAATTCTACCAAGGGAGATAGTTGCGTACTTGTTAGTATTTTTCTATTTCCTCTGCAATACCTTTAGAATAAATATACGCTAGTTTGGAGAAGTCTTTTTTTTGTTCCAGACCTACAATTTGCTCCTTCCTTGTTTCTTATTTGCAAGCCTGTTGTGTTTGTCAAAGTCCTAAGTGATTCCTTCCCCTAATGCTGCCACCAAATTTCGGCAGTCTTCCCTAAGATTCTTCATCTATCGACCATATATTTTTCAGAAACCTGAGCCTAGTAATTAAAGTGTCAAACTTTCACAATCCTTCTCCATAGCTCTAATTACATCTATCTAATTCTTAATTTATACTCCCTTCTACTCCATTTTGAGTATGAAAACCTGAGTACACTGGGCAGCAACCTCCACAAACCCTAACAGTAAACTACCAAATGCCCTAAAAAAACCACATCTTGGGTAACCTTTCTTTTATTCAAGCAAGAAAGATGCATACTTTCTTGTCTGTGTTGCATGGACACGAATATGGCACAAATAAGATACGTACACAGCATCAAATTTATGTGCCGTGTCTATGCCACTAGCCGTCTGAATTTCACAAACAAAATAATAAAGAGTTATCTCGCATCGGATCGTATACCTCAAACTCGCGAATTTCCACAAAGAAGCCCTCCTCACTCCGCCGCCGTATCCTCCCCGCTCCTCGCAGCAGCAGCAGAGGGCAACACCGCAGCCGCACCGTCTCCTCCACCCGCAACCGCCAGCACAGCCGCCGTAGTCATGCCGGCCTCCGTGGCGTCCACGAGAGCATCCGGGCGGACGGGGAAGATGATCCGGTGGCGCTGCCGCCTCGTCATGTGGCGGAACACCCCCCGGCGGTCATTGGTCGGTGGAGGAGGAGGGATGGTGGGAGCGGGAGAGGGTTGTGATGGGAGTGGGGATCGGCAGAGGGGGCAGGAGTTGTGGACGGAGAGCCAGGGGACGATGCAGTCGGAGTGGTAGAGATGGGAGCAGGGGAGCTTGCGGGCCGGGGAGCCGACGGTGAAGTCGTCCTTGCAGACGGCGCAGAGGAGGGAGGGGTCGGAGACGGGGACGGTGGGGAGGGCGTCGATGGAGGAGCGGGGGGCGGGGGAGGGGCCACGAGAGAGGGGGAGGGGGAGGTCGTCGCCGGCGAGGTGCTGGATGAGGCGGTGGAGGTAGGCGGTGGGGTTAGGGTTAGGGTTTGTCGGCGGCGGAGAGTTATCGGCGGCGTTGTCGTCGGAGGAGTCGGAGGAGTCGGTGAGGGAGATTAGGGTTTGCTGTTGGGATGGGAGGAGGTGGTGGTGGTTGTCGTCCATGTGTTCGAGGAAGAGGGAGTGGCAGTGGGGGCAGAGGGGAGGGGAGGGGGACGGGGGGAGGAGGGAGACGCTCATGTCGCACTCGTGGCACCAGAAGATCACCGGAGAAGGAGCGGGGACGGGGACGGGGACGGGGTCGGCGGCGACAACGGAGGTAGCGGAGGTGGCGGAGGAGGACATAGTGTGGGTTTGTTTATTGCCCGATTCACTTCTCTCTCTCTAGTGATGGATGAAGCTATAGAGGGGGAGAAAGACTGACGACTCTCTCTCTCTCTCTCTCTCTCTCTTTCTCCTATCTTTTCTGCTTTTTGCATATAAGTACCATAATTTGCATAGTTTTAAAAAACTATTTTAACTTGTGACAAAAAGATCACCGTACTCTTTTAGTTTATTTACTTGGGGGACAATTTATGTTTATACTTATTATACTAACTATTCTTATTTTGAAACTAATTAAACTAGTATATATGCACGTGCGTTGCACGTATTTCATAATACTTGAAAATGACAAATAACAGTTTATTTATTTTTCTTATTCTTCTATAGGTAATTATATAACTACCCATATTAAATCTAATGAACAATTTTAATTAGTTAACATAGATGAGGGCATTTTTGGAATAAAAACTTTCACGGTGAAGCCTACTTTCTTATTATATAGTAGTATAGATAATTATATAACTACCCATATTAAATCTAATGAACAATTTTAATTAGTTAACATAGATGAGGGCATTTTTGGAATAAAAACTTTCACGGTGAAGCCTACTTTTCTCATTATATAGTAGTATAGATTATATAGTAGTATAGATATACCATTCATTTATTTTATATTTTCTATAAAATTTATAACACTAAACCTTTTTATTTCAAAAATAAAATATAAAGTAGAGAGATGGTTCATGTAATTATTTTTTTAAATAAAGAGGAGAGACATAGGAAGGGTTAATGTATGTGTTTCAAAAATTTATGACACTTAATTTATAAATCTTATGATCCCACTAAAAAATATGATAATATTTTCTTACAATAAAAAAAATTAACTATTTTGCTCATCCTCCACCACTATGTTTTCCCCTTGCGGGAGGGTTGGTTTTGTCTAACAATAATGGAGGGGACTTGTAGATCACATTTTCTTTGCAAAAAATGATGTTGATTTTAGACTAATTTATAACTAAATATTATGAACTTTTACACATTTATAAATTATTATCATAAATTTTCAAACTTTATAACTTGTTATTATGAATTTGCAAGTTAACAGTATAAACTATTACCTAGTTAGCAAATAAATATCATAAATTACTACTTACTTTGTAAGTTAATATCATAAACCGTTACTCATTAACTGGTACGAGAATGGTTCATGATTATGATTTTAACTTGCAACTTAAGAGTTTATCATAACAAGTTACAAAAATTTGAAATTTACGGTAACGAGCTATAAAATGTGATAGTAAATGATATTTAGTTGCAAATAATTAAAATATTTATCTTTGTTATTATAATATGACTTAGAAATCACTCAATAATAAACAATTTAAATCGTATGTATATCTAACTACATACTAATTGATTTAAAAAATAAAAAGATAAATCTAACTACCAACTACACGTATGTATCTCTTACGTAGTTAATAAATAAAATAGAAATTCTAAAATCCTACTAACTACATTAACACTAGTCATACCATGTATTTAGTTAGAAATTGTTGAATTTGTTGATAAAATTTAAATTATATTCAGATATTTTAATATGATTTGAATATATTTTAATTAGAATATGTTATAGATATATTTTTAAAATTTTGGATATGTATTTAGTTAGATAATACTATATATTTAGTTTAAATATAATTTGAATATTAAATATATTTTAGGATTTATTATATGTTAAGGTAATTAGAAGGACTTATAATTTTTATTTTTAAAATACGTGAAAGATTTAAAAAAAATTATTTTTTTATTTAGTGGAGGATATACATACGGCTTGGACGACTACTTTTTTAGTCGTTTCCAGACGCATTATAATAGTAGATATAGAGATATAACAAAATTCTAAAATATATTTAATATTTAAATTATATTTTCCATCTTTCATACTATAAGGTTGTTTCTAGACGGCTCAAAAGTGAGCCGTCTAATCCGTAAGTAAATACGCAACCAACTAATTTTTATAAAATTACTTTCGTGAGATAAATAAAACCTTAAACTAACTTCCTTCTTATCCGTCCAAATCGTTAATAAATACTCAACTAATTTAATTATCAAAAAATACTAACGGAAGAGTAAAAAATCTAAAACAAACTTCCTTCTCATCATCTGTAACACGTAATTAATAATTATTAATTCTCACGTAATTAATAATTAAAAAAAATTAAATAATTTATACTACGTGTACGTGTTTCTCTTACGCAGAAAATCTTAAAAT
The DNA here is from genome assembly GCA_036927795.1 of Iris macrosiphon. NCBI lineage: Eukaryota > Viridiplantae > Streptophyta > Magnoliopsida > Asparagales > Iridaceae > Iris > Iris macrosiphon. Next base: position 130,905,685 of record JAYESA010000003.1, read on the forward strand.
TATTATTATTATTATTATTATTATTATTATAATATATATATATATATATATATATATATATATATATATATATATATAACAAATCCAAATAAAAATATATTTCAATATTCAAAATGTATTTAAACTAATTTTTATATCTAAACATATATTCACAGGTTTACAATCATTTTTTTTTTAGGTTTACAACAAAATATATATATATATATATATATATATATATATATATATATATATATATATATATTCAAATCAAATTTAAATATATTCAAATTAAATTTAAACTATTTTAATAATTTTCTCATTAATATCAATAAATTTTATAAATATAATTTTTTAATAAATATATATATAACAATTTTTAATTTATAAATATTTAAATTACTTTTAATAACATTAGAAAAAATAGTATATATACAATACATGTGCATTTGCTAGTTTAAATTAAAAAAATAGTATTATTTAACTAAATATATATTCAAATTTTAAAAAATATATCTATAATAAATTATAATTAAAATATATTCAAATTAAATTTAAAATAATTTAATATAATATGATTTTATGTAATTTTTTATTAATATTATAGAGAAAAAAATTGGCACGTGTATTGTGAACACGACTGCTAATGTATAAACCCTGTTTTATCTACTAATATGTATATGAGGTGGATGGATAAAGTGTCTTTTCTATTGCTTTATATGCGACTTTTAGTGTGGGTGGGATAGGAAAGTAGAGCGACGGAAAGGTCGATGGCCCATATTTTAGTTTTCTCTGTCTCTTTCTTTTTGTAATGTTTTCTTTTACTAATGATAGTTCGAAGCTTTTAGCTCGCCGGTCATTCTCTGTTAGTTGATTAATATTAAATTGAAATATGTAATGTAAGATTAACGACTACGTAACCTAATATACTAAATTATGTAACAAATATTAGAATTATATATATATATATATATATATATATATATATATATATATATGGTTTGAGAACTAAGTCGCTTTGGCCGAGTGGTTAAGGCGTGTGCCTGCTAAGTACATGGGGTTTCCCGCGAGAGTTTTCTCAGGCGATGATAAGTTTCAATTTTTTTAATTTTACTAGTTTTTTTATTTCATAAGAAAATATAAATTATTAATTTGTTTTATTATTTCATTGAAATTATAAAAATGTTTCTCTTCATTTTAATCCCCTCATTCTGTGGGAATGAATAGTGTAATAGTTTTCTTTTGACCACAAACAGACCGTAAATGTAATTTAAAAAAATAAAAATATATGTCCAAAAATAAATTGTGCGACAAGTGACCTCAATTTTTATCCTACTCGTCACGTTTACATGTGTTATACGTATAAAAAAAAATTAGTTTTTTTTAAAAGTAATATATTTATATATAATTGTAAAAAAAGGGAAGAGTTTGGTGTATTTAAAGGGAGGAGGAGCACTCGCCAGCTGAGTTGGCGGGGCCCAGAGTTCGAGAGGAACTCGCCAACTCAGTTGGCGGGCTCTGGGCAGCTCGCCAACTAAGTTGGCGGGCCCCTATCCTCTCCTCCCCCGACGCCTCGGAGACCCCCCCTGACACCTCGGAGACCCCCACCCCGACTCCTCCCCTTCTCGGAGACCCCCTCCCCCCCTCCCCTCAACTTTCCCCCCTCCCCTCCCTATAACTACCTCCCAACTCCTCCTCCTCCTCCTCACACCACTCCTCCTCCTCCTCCTCCTCCTCCTCCTCCTAGCACTTCTCCTCCTCCTCCTCCTCCTCCTCCTCCTCCTCACACCACTCTTCCTCGTAGCAATCCCCCTTCATCATATAATCTACATTTTTGGAGATGACTAACCACAATGAAGATCGTGTTAGATATTTAATCCACGATCTTTATTTAGTTGTAAGTCTTGCGGAGCGTTGGTGGCCTGAACGCAACACTTTTCAACTCCCATTCGGCAAGATGACGATCACCCTATTTGATGTGGCAAATATACTAGGGTTACCTATTAAAGGTGACGCTATATATTTTGATCCGCACTTAAAGGGATCTGATCTGATCAGGAGGTATCTCGGTGTTAGCCCTCCATCTGGTATAAAAGACGACAATTTTGTGAAGTTTACATGGCTTCGTGGCAACTTCATGGACCTACATCACACTATTGATGGGGTGGTTGATGTAGATGAAATGCGGGTATGTATTTTTATTAGTAATATTTGTTTATGACTTAATTTAGTGTCTATATAACACTTAATATTTTGAGGTCATTCGTTGCACTAGAGCGTATCTGCTCTGTTTATGTGGTACAATTCTATTTTTCGATGCATCGGAAAATATGGTAAATGTGCAGCTTCTACCATTCTTGGATGATTTGACAAAACCTACTCAGCATGCGTGGGAAGCTGCTACTCTTGCCTTTTATACGCCAATCTGACAGAATTTGTGAGATCCAATCGCAAGAGTATTTGTGGATGTATTTCACTGATTCAGGTATGAATGAAAGACCTAAAAATGTTAGAGTAATTTTATACGCAAATTTTGTTTGTACTAATGTCATATTTTTGTTTTATAGTTCTGGTCCTACGAGCACTCCTATATTGGTAGGCCTGTTACTAGCATTCTCAGTGATGTTGGAGTATTTTCAGTTGCTATGCGATGGCCCACAGATGTAGTGGATTATCAACACTACCAATACAGGAGTGTATCACTTTATCATAGCCAATTTGATACACTGCAGTATCATGAGGTAATTTTTAAATATCTTTAAATTATTTCAGTTTTGATCGTAGATAAACATCACATCTATTTGATACAATATATTTAAATAGGTTACCTGGTTACCTTAATCATGTGAAGATGATGCTCCAGAAATCAAGAGGACATCATATTCGTTTACTTTACACAGATCTCATATTATATATGATCGGTTCACCATGTACCATCCGGCAGACCGTGTTCTTCGACAATTCGGAATGAGCCCAATAATTTTCGATGATCCACCGACAGTCGGTTATGAGGCAGCAAATGCATTACAACGAATCATTGGTCTCGTTGCTGACTGAAATAATCGGTTCGAAAATTATAGTGTGAGGGACATGTCTCCAGGACTAAAATCTGCTGAGGAATGTAAGTTCTAAGTTACTCATTATTCGTATTGATTTAGTGTAAATAGTTTGCTAAAATTTTGTTTACATTATGCAGACATGGGTAACCTGGACTATAGGCAATGGTGGGGATGCCCTCTTATGAGCAACCGAGTATACCAATATGAGGATCAAAGGTTCAAGAGTAGATCCGTAGATGATTCTACTCTGCGTGCTTTTGCCGATGGCATGCATGATTTGGTATGACTTCATTATACTTTAAAAAATACATATACATAGATATGATAAATATATTAATTTACAAGTTTCATATTTCAGAGTGGTGTATACCGACAATATTTGCAACAACCTGATATAAACCTTTTCCTACAAAGTTGGCTTCTTATGGAGGAACTTGTGACTCGTGTTGATCATCTGGGTATTGGACGGGAACCTGAAATACCTCCAGTACAATCATGTCTTCCACCAAACTATCCGACCGGCTTAGTACGACAGAGACACTCTCGTCGTCGTCGGAGGGATGTTGCAGAGGACCCTTTTCACCATTATGCTGGAGCGGGCCCGAGTGACCAATTTGTCGGAGCGGACCCGAGTTACCAGTATGCTGGAGTTACCAGTATGCTGGAGCGGGCCCGAGTGACCAGTATGCTGGAGCGAACCTGAGTTACCAGTATGCTGGAGCGGGACCGAGTTACCAGACTGCTGGAGCGGGACCGAGTTACCAGACTGCTGGAGATGAAAGCTACCAGATATTCACACAATTTTTTTTGACTCCATCAGCACCGCTGCCTACCCAAACTCAACAAGACGAGAAGGAGGATGAGTAGATAATTTGTAACAATGTACGATTGTAATATTTGTATGATTTGTAATAATATTTGATTACAATATTTGGATATTGAACAATTCTTAAGTAGACTTTTGTAACACCCCAAAACCGTACGGTGCGTTACGCTGAGTCGGATTGAATAAAACAAATGCTGGTTACATTTGATTTATTGGATTTTGGAAAAGTATTGATTGAGTTGGTTTCATGTGCAGATGGCTAGCGGAGTTCGATGGGAAACAGGTGTTCGTTCAGAAAAGTACTGAGATAGTTGGATGGGAGCGATAATGCCGTCTTCCTTAGTCCGATCGGTCAGATGATTTGGAGAGCACGACCTGCTCGCACGGTCATACCAGTTGAGTAGATCGCACTTTGTATCGGACCACGGGTTCAAGGGATTGGCCGTATCGGCATGACAGGATGCTTAACGGGATTAAACATTGTGAGTGGGCTCTTTCCCTTCTCCTCTACTCCTTCATGCCTAATAATATGGAAAACACGTAAAGGCTTGAACACTTGGACTGAAACTTGGAAATTACTACACTGAGACGTGCATAGAGTGTACATCGTTTACTTGGATAGGATTATGGCTTGAATTGATTTGCGCGTATGGATAATTGGAGCTAGAGTTGGATTATACACTTGAGGCGGTTGGTTGAATAAATGGGATTATGCTTGGACAGTTGAAATGATATATTGAGACATTGGGAACATCGGGAATTCGGGTGAGCGAGCGTGCATCCATGCACGAGTATCACTTGGTTGCTTTGTCTTGCAAAGCGAGCAGTTGTGGTTCAAAACCGAACAACTGCATCGGCGAGAGTATTGTGCCACAGTTGGGGTATTATGCCACTGTTGGGGCATTATGCCATGGGATTGTCTTGAGCATGGGGTATTGCACCCATTTGAAATACTGTGTTGAGAAGCGAAATTGTGCCTATGGGAATAACTTGAGATTTGGTGCCTTGGGCTATATGTTGGAAGAATGGTTATGGATTATTGGTTGGATAATCGGTTGGATATTTGGTTGAACGAGTCTAGGATCGCTTGGTGGAACGAGAATGTTCGATCATTTCGTCATACCTACTTGGTGTCTGCATGTCACGGACAACCTGTGTTGCACAGGGTTTGGTTTTCTCGAACTGGTTGGCACCGGGGCACCGGGACCGTTCGACCATGGAGGAGACAAGGGTAACGCGTCTTGGGCACGGAGCTGGTAGTTCGATACAAACCAGAAGGGGGTAGCTGCCTATTGCTGGATCGGGTAGGACTGCCTATTGATCAGTCCGATCAATGTCCTTTATGGCTTGGCCAGTGACTTCATATAGATAAGAGTTGGTTTGCTTTACTTTGGTTGGTTTGTGCTTCGTGTAGGCGCGGCCACCTTGCCTCGGCAAGAGTGTACACTTTGAGATTGGATTGTAAGTTTTGGTTGGGGATGGATATTGAGGCTTGGATGATGGTTCGATATGTTATCGTGTTACGATGGCTTGAGTAAGACGGGTTGCATGCTAAAATCTTTCGAGTTGGTTATTCATTGCTTGTCTATTGGATTGAGTTGAATGATTGCATGCTTAAACTGCTTTACAGCTTTCCTTAACATGTCATTCCTATGCCATGAAATGAATCTAGGATTCAACTAGAAAGATCACCATATAACTTTTTGCATTTACTATTTACTTAGTGTCGGCTTAGACGAGTGGGTTACCCCGCTCACCAGTACGGCTGTGTACTGACCCACGTTTGTGGACAATATTTCAGGTACGCAGGCATAGTGGTGCTGCTTCGATATACGAGACATGATGTATGAACTGTCAGTACCTTTGTGGGCTAGAGAAAGAGCAAGAGTATTTCATCATCTTCGTGGCATTGCCTTTGTGGCATTTTATTTGGACCCTATCGAGAGCTTCGCTATGTATTACTCTGATGTGTGCTTGGTACACAATACTTGACTTTTGTTACAACTTGGTTGTTTCAATGATAACTTTGGTGTTTGATAACATCGCCTTGTACGAGCGCAACTCCAGGCTTGTACGGCATCACGTCCAGAAGAGAATGATTGTCCTACGGGAGAGCTGCAACGTGGTGATTCACGTTCAGCGGGGACTATTGAGCTTGCGGGAGATTGGAGCATGACAAATTGGTATCAGAGCGCCTGGTTCATTTTCTCGGACTTGGTCCTTTATTTCATCACAAACTCTAAATATCTTCCGCGTGTCGTTTAGCTCTTGGCTCTACTCGATGCCGCATTGGATGTTTCATGCAATAAGCCTATAAATTGCTGGTTGTGGCTGCATGTTATGCTTCGTTGTGTTGCTTTTGTTGGTTTTTGTTAGATAGCTTAGCCTCGTTAGGCGTTGTTGCATTCGTGCAGCAAGTTGGGTGGCGTTGTTGCATTTGTGCAACAAGTTGATAGCTTTTGTTGGGTTGGCTTGGCTTGTCGTTCAGGGAGGTTCTGATTGCATCAGTGGATCAATTGGTTGGCATACGAGATTTGGTTATGTGGCATGTTGTGAGTAGAAACATTCGACGAGAATGGATCATTGCATGAGTTTCTCGTGTAGCGATTGTGTTGGATAGAAGTTTGAATTTTGGCTGGGTGTATCACAGAGAGCATTGCACGAGTTGCTCGTGTGGCGCATCGGTTGAGCGGGTTTGAGTTTGGCTTGGGAATATCAGGATAAGTTTGCACGAGTTGCTCGTACAGCAAATGTGTGGAACCGTTGGGTATTGGGTTGGACTACTTGGAAAACGATCGTTGCACGGGTTGCTCGTGTAGCGAAAGTATCAGACGGTTTGAGAATAGTTGGAAGTATTGAGAAAGGGATATGGCACGAGTTGCATCACAAAATTTATGGAAAGAATTGGATGATTCAGGCATTGGCTGAGTTTGGTGTCAAACTTAAGTTGGGAAAGGCAGGATCACGCATGAGGGATGGTTCGAACGAATCTTGGATCAGTGCAAGAAATCGTAATGCGAGTAGCGACTTGATTAGGAGTGATATATAGGATGCCACATAGTAAGCAAGACATTGAAATATTTTGGTTAGACATCAATAGGAATTGCCTGAACGGACTCAGGTAACGGGAATACAAGTTGGTTGGTGCACATCGACTGAGTTGGAAAGAATAAAAATGGAGCAAGCGAGTATTGAGTTGTGATTCGACAGAATCACCCCGGAATAGTCGGTTTGGGATAGACGCTGGTCGACGCAGAGTAAGCACGAGGACAACTATATTTCCAAGTGGTATATAGTGCAATAGAATTTGACTCGAGTATTCTTCGATACATTAGACTTGAGAACTCAAGAACGGACTCGTGCAAATGGAAGTATCATTGAACTTAAGAGATGGATGAGATCGGAATGAACAATTGGGTTACGCTTGAACGAAGCGATGGGTTAAATTGAAGGATAGCGAGCACGGACTACGATTTTGGGCAACACATTTGAGCTGTTGGTTGAGTAATGAAACACGATCTCGGTTTGGAGGGGCAATACGATGGTTTCACACGACTTGATGGATTTTGGATATTATTGCTCGAGAAGTCGACTCAGGTTTAGCGGAAATAAAATTTTGGGCAAAGATGGTGCAACGATGGTAGACGAATTCTCTGGAAGACGTGAACGGATTGTGGCAACAACTAAAGGCAAAGATTATGGCAGACAAACTTTTAAAGATAGCTAAATGTAGGAGCAACAATTGAGCAAATCACTGTGCTGCTCGAGTAAGTTGGACGTGCATTGTGGAACGCGACAAACGGATAAGAATTTGAGCAAGTCTTTGGTTTCAGAAATTATTGCAAGTGGTAGTGCGAGTAGACAAACATGGCAATTCGGAAATTTGATGGATTCAGGGCAGAACGACGGATTGATGGAAGACAGTTTCAACGAGCGCAGTTCTCGAACTGTGGCTCGGATAAATAACAAGACTCTAGGTGGTTAAGCGGCATTGGTTGATAGATCATCAGATGTAGTGCATGAATTTCTCAGATTCGGAAGTTCGCTCGGATGGAATGGTTGGATTTTGATTCGGATTTGCAGATGATATATAGCATGGTTTATAGTAACTGTCCATCGTGATGACTTACAATTATCGAGAGTAGCTTTGGGACAGCTGACCCTAGCGACTTGACCGCCATATCGGAGATGAATATTGTAGACACATAGAACGACCCTTGCGGCGGCGCATTTGGGAGTGCGTCGAGGGCAGATATGAGTAGTGTGTGTTGGAGATTGGCTTATTGACTAGAGTTGGATTTGAGAGACCCTTGGGATAGTCTTCAACTGAAGATGCAGCCGGAAGATTGGAGCGATGGTGGAAATAGCCTAGTCAACTGATGAGATTTAGAGTTGCAGATTTTTGTAGATGGCATCGCCTCTGACTCATCGTGCCCTGGAAGGGAATAGCATTCATATGAATTGACGACTGTGAAACTAGCTCGTGAAGTTAAAGCAGCGGCTAGTTCAGATCAAATCCTTGCGAATACTGGAAGGAACAGATGTGCCTCGAATTTACAAGATGTATCAGAACTTAGTCTGGGAAGCGTGCTCGTTCAGAAGGCAAAGGTGATATCCTATGCTTCGAGGCAGTGGAAGCAGCGCGAAGAACTATTCCATGCGCAACCTAGGAATTGTGGCGAGTGTGTCCACGTTGAAATCGTGGCGACACTATCCCTTTGGTGTGGCGGCGAGATCTTCGTGGATCATACGAACCTCAATATAGATGTTCACCCAGTGAGGTATTGAGATGGCAGAAAAAGGTGTTGGGCTGAGCTGATCTAAGCAAAGTTTGATATTTGGGTAAGTCGCCTAGCTTGGGTAGTATCAGTTGAGATGATCGTTCGGTGCATGAGATATAATTGGAGATGTTGCTAGTGCGGATTCAGAAATAGTTGGATGGATTGAGTTGGAACACGAACTGATTGAGTCGGTGGAAAATCATCATATTTGAGAATACCGCTTGAGCAAATATGTTGGAATAAAAATCAGGATTGGTTCAATTGGGAGTAAAGCAAATGCATGCCTCGGACATAAAGATACCCTTGTAACTTGTTCAAATTTGCTATCGCAAAGCTCGACTGAAATGCATGTATTTTAGGGACGCCTTAAATATGTGTACGATCCAAAACTAAGCGATACGAGAAATTCGTATTGAGCTGCAAGGAGGATGTGAGAATTCGTAAAATTTGTACGAGCGTTCAGCAGAACGAGATACGGAGTCAGGATCATGAATATGAGAGTCGCATAGAGCAGAGTTATGAATTGGACAAGCGGCATGTGATAAGAATGGGTACCAGCACGGTTCGTGGACGAACCTGATTCTAATTGGTATATTATGTAACGCCCCAAAACCGTATGGTGCGTTACGCTGAGTCGGATTGAATAAAACAAATGCTGGTTACATTTGATTTGTTGGATTTTGGGAAGAAGTATTGATTGAGTTGGTTTTATGTGCAGATGGCTAGCGGAGTTCGATGGAAAATATGTGTTCGTTCAGAACAGTACTGAGATAGCTGAATGAGAGCGATAATATCGTCTTTCTTAGTCCGATCGGTCAAATAATTTGGAGAGCAAGACCTGCTCGCATGGTCATACCAGTTGAGTAGATCGTGCTTTGCATCGGACCACGGGTTCAAGGGATTGGCCGTATCGGCAGGACATGATGCTTAACGGGATCAACATTGTGAGTGGGCTCTTTCCCTTCTCCTCTACTCCTTCATGCCTAATAATATGGAAAACACGTAAAGGCTTGAACACTTGGGATGAAACTTGGGAATCACTACACTGGGGCGTGCATAGAGTGTACGTCGTTTGCTTGGATAGGATTGTGGCTTGAATTGATTTGCACGTATGGATAGTTGGAGCTAGAGTTGGATTATACACTTGAGGCGGTTGGTTGAATAAATGGGATTATGCTTGGACAGTTGGAATGATATATTGAGACATTGGGAACATCGGAAATTTGGGCGAGCGAGCGTGCATCCGTGCACGAGTATCACTTGGTTGCTTTGTCTTACAAAGCGAGCAGTTGTGGTTCAAAACCAAACAACTGCATCGGCAAGGGTACTGTGCCATTGTTGGGACATTGTGCCACTGTTGGGGCATTGTGCCATGGGATTGTCTTGAGCATGGGGTGTTGCACCCATTTGAAACACTGTATTGAGAAGCGACATTGTGCCTATGGGAATAACTTGAGATTTGGTGCCTTGGGCTATATGTTGGAAGAATGGTTATGGATTATTGGTTGGATAATCGGTTGGATATTTGGTTGAACGAGTCTAGGATCGCTTGGTGGGGCGAGAATGTTCGATCCTCTCGTCATACCTACTTGGTGTCTGCATGTCACGGACAACTTGTGTTGCACAGGGTTTGGTTTCCTCGAACAGGTTGGCACCGGGACACCGGGACCGTTCGGCCATGGAGGAGACAAGGGTAACACGTCTTGGGCACGGAGCCGATAGTTCGGTACGAACCAGAAGGGGGTAGCTGTCTATTGCTGGATCGGGTAGGACTGCCTATTGATCAGTCCGATCAATATCCTTTATGGCTTGGCCAGTGACTTCATATAGATAAGAGTTGCTTTGCTTTACTTTGGTTGATTTGTGCTTCGTGTAGGCGCGGCCACCTTGCCTCGGCAAGAGTGTGCACTTTGAGATTGGATTGTAAGTTTTGGTTAAGGATGGATATTGAGGCTTGGATGATGGTTCGATATGTTATCGTGTTACGATGGCTTGAGTAGGACGGGTTGCATGCTAAAATCCCTCGAGTTGGTTATTCATTGCTTGTCTATTGGATTGAGTTGAATGATTGCATGCTTAAACTGCTTTACAACTTTCCTTAACATGTCATTCATATGCCATGAAATGAATCTAGGATTCAACTAGAAAGATCACCATATAACTGTTTGCATTCACTATTTACTTAGTATCAGCTTAGACGAGTGGGTTACCCCGCTCATCAGTACGGCTGTGTACTGACCCACGTTTGTGGGCAATATTTCAGGTACGCAGGCGTAGTGGCGCTGCTTGAATATACAAGACATGATGTATGAACTGTAAGTACCTTTGTGGGCTAGAGAAAGAGCAAGAGTATTTTATCGCCTTCGTGGCATTGCCTTTGTGGCATTTTATTTGGACCCTATCGGGAGCTTCGCTGCGTATTACTCTGATGTGTGCTTGGTACACAATACTTGACTTTCGTTGCAACTTGGTTGTTTCAATGATAACTTTGGTGTTTGATAACATCGCCTTGTACGAGCGCAACTCCAGGCTCGTACGGTATCACGTCCCGAAGAGAACGATTGTCTTGCGGGAGAGCTACAACGTGGTGATTCACGTTCAGCGGGGACTATTGAGCTCGTGGGAGATTGGGGCATGACAACTTTCATTATCAGACTCACTATTACAATATTTTTAAGTTTGTGTTGAACAATTCTATTTTACTCTCTCGGCTGACTAGTACATCTTCTTCGGTTGTGTCCAATAGCACCACAATTACTGCAACGTAGATCTCTCGTCGATGAATTCTGGGGTTTGATGCGGTTCTTCTTTGGTCTTCCGGCTTTGCGTCTTACATCTGGTACCCCAATTTCTCCTCTAACCAAAGGAGCTTGGATCTTGTAGGGAACTGGATTGGCTCCATTTTTGGTGTGTATACACTTCTCAAGGTCTCCGTCAAAAATACTACAAGATAAAAATTATCAATACTAATATTGCAATATCTACAAACAAAACATGCATGTATACATGGTATATAAGTATGGTATCATCTAAAACATGTACAAGATCTGTCAGTTATATTAACAATATAGGTTCTACTTGTTGCACGGTCTATTATTTCAAACTTATAACTATCAATAGCTAATATTTCTAGGTGATTCTTCTCTTTGATAATACAAGCCATGGTCTTTAACATCTTCGGACAATAATCCGTGTCTATATTTTCAGCATTCTTTCTACGATTGTCATGAAGTGTAATAATCTTGGCTCTAATACCATCGAGAAGTATTGTTATTGGCTTATCTCGTAATTTCTTAATCCAGCTATTGAAACATTCAGCAAGATTAGAAGTGTTAATATCTAATCTAGGACAAGTAGCATACGCTGTTATCCAATTTTTAAATCGACGACTTTCATCGTTTACACCAATAAGCCAATCGTACAAAATTATGTTCTCGGCTTTAATTATATCAAACACACTCTCTGCATCCGTTTTATTATATGATCTAGCAAGCGAGTCTAACAAGTGTTGAAATGCTGGTTCTTTGGTAACTTTTTCATGTTTTGTTTAAAATGCTGAATACAAAAAAATAAGGAGATGCAGAAAAAATAGCACTAACAGTATTTATTAATCCTTTTTGCTTGTCAGATATAAATGAAATTGTACTCCAATCATTAAAACAACTTTCAAAAGATATTTTAAGAGAATTTAAAAACCAAGACCAAGAATCACTATTTTCACCTTCAGCAACAACATAACCTATAGGATATAATTGATAGTTAGGATCGTGAGCACAAGCAATAAATAAGATACCTTGATATTTAGACGAAAGAAATGTAGCATCAGTACTAATAACTGGTAAACAGCCCCTTAAAAATCCATCAATACATGACTTAAAACAAATAAAAATTCGTTGAAAGCTATTATTTTTGGCAGTTTTAATAAAACATGTACTACCTGGATTTGTCTCCATAATTCTATAACAATACTCCTCAAGACTAGCTTATGCCTCATCATAACTACCATTAATTTCAGCTAATGATGTCTCTCGGGCTCTCCAGGCTTTGGAATAACTAACTTGTATACGGTGCTCCCTATATATATCTTTAACAATTTGTGACGGACCGTATGACTGGTTATCTCTAATAATGTCAATTATCATGGTCTTAATCCATGCAGCGGTAGCTAGTCGATGACGTCCTGTACTAAGTCTCCCTAAACAAGAATGATGATTTTCTAATGTACTAACTTTAACTATATCGCAATTTCCAATAGATTTGACATATACTCTCCAATTACAATTCGGTTGATCACAACTATATATAATTCCACGAGCATTATTCATAACACTAGCTGAACAACTAAAATTATATTTAATTGCTAAATTACTTATAAAGCTTCTAAAGTGAGAACGACTAGGAAATGATTGTCCCTTAAATACTTCATCAGTGATAGCTTTTACAACATCATCATCTACCGTATAATCTACATTTTCAACTAAATCATCACTATTTCCATCGTCGTTGTCACTATCATCATCATGGTTAAATTCATCTGATGAATGACCTTCTTGGATAAATGAAATAATTTGTTGAGAAGAACTAGCACCCGAACTAACATGCTGATATTCAGAAAAGTATTCATTATTTCTATTATCTAATGTTGCTGCTACTTTAATAACATATATTTTTATATACCGTGATTGTGAATTAATCTCAAGAATATAATTTCATGCATCTTCACTATCTATCAAAAAACAATTAGAACCAAAAATAGACTTCAGAATAAAATCATAATGAATAGAACAACGTTCAATAATATGATTACGTATATTTTCAAAACTAATATTCGGATAAGTTGAAAAAATTATACTTTCTCCTCCTTCGTAATTTAACCCATTTATTTTACCGCCGTGCGAGCATACAATTCTTACGCTACGATCCATGACGGTTGAGAACTTTTGCTACAAGAAACTCAGATGAACTTTAGCTGCAGGCAAAACTTTGACTGAAGCTTTTCTAGAGGCAGGGAGAGTGTTGGAGACTTTGCTAGAGGGAAGAGAGAAAATAGAGTGAGTGTTGGATGATTTAGTTGAGATAGAAAATATATAGAGTGAGAGTGTTGAATGTAATAGTCGTTGTGCAACGACTATAATGCTTGCCAAGATTCTCAACGGATCCTTACTCGCCAAATAAGTTGGCGGACAGAGTCTCAATAGTCCCCTAAACCCTCACCCGCCAACTCAGTTGGCGGGCTCAACCTCCAACTCAGCATCCCTCGCCAACTGAGTTGGCGGCCTGCATGTATCTCGCCAACTCAGTTAGCGGCCTGCATGTATATCGCCAACTCAGTTGGCAGGCCCTGACAACCCGCCAACTCAGTTGGCGAGTTCTTCCCCTTTCTATAATTTCTCCAAACTCCTCTTTTTTTTACAATTTTATATAAATATATTACTTTATTTTAAAAAAATCGAAAAAATCTATAATATTATTAAAAAATTAAATAAAATTTAAATTATAATATAATATTTTAAATATATTTTAAATATATTTTAATTATATTTTAGTTATAATCTATTATAAATATATATTTTAAATTTTAAATATATATTTAATTAGATAATATTATATAGTTAGTTTAAGTGTAATTTAAACTTTTAAATATATTTTAAGTTTTGTTATATGTTCAACCGAATTTTTTTTTATGCAACTACATGAGAAAAAAACATATATAATAGTTAATTTAGTTTTACTTTTTTATATATTAATTATTGATGATGTATATACGACTTAAGCTGATGAATTTTGAATCGTTTCTAAGCCGTATTATAATAGTAGAAATAGCTATGTCCTCCCAACATATCCCTTATTTGTTTTTTTTTATTGTCATAAATTTTTAAAATATTCTTGATTTTTATGTGTGGACAGATGATTATGACCAAATATTTATGTGTATAACAACACGAAGCCGATGTGGCAATTGACAGCTTCCATGATTTCTTTTATCTTGTAACTAAATTTTAAGAAACTTAACTGTACTACTATTTCTTTTATTATTTATATTTCAAGGTGCGTAAAAGTGCAGGCCGGTTCGGAATCCGCCACGGGTCCGACCTAGTCAAATTCGGTACGGGTCGGTCCGGACCCGGTCAACGATCCGGACCGGCTCGGTCCATCTCTTCCGTAGGTCCGGACTGGGTCGACAAAATCGGCCCGTAAATCCTGCCCGCTGTGCAACATTGCGGGTCCGGATCGGTTCTGAGTTGGACCGGGCCAGACTAGCCCATTTTTTTAATTTACTTTAATATATATATATATATATATATATATATATATATATATATATATATATATATATATTATTATTATTATTATTTTTAAATGGTAAACGAGATTACAACTCAATTGCATCCACATCTCACTTCAGAACAGCATCTCATCAATCTTCAACCCACCCAATATTATATATATATATATATATATATATATATATATATATATTTATTTTTTATATACAAAAAATGGGTCGGTCCGGCCCGATCGTGGACCGGTTCGGCCCGATCCTATCCTAACCGAGTCATGGATCCGGACTGGGTCGAATAATTTATTGACCGGACCGATCCGCCACTCTCTTCGGATTGAGTCCGGCCCGGACCTGATTGACCCGGGCCACGGGCTGGCCCGGACCGACCCAATACACACATTGAATTTATATTAACTATTTATTTTTAAAATTTCGAGATGCATCTGTACAACCTTTGTATTTGACAATAAAGTCAAATAAATGCACAAATACATTAATCAAATATTTCATCGTAAACTTCAATGTAAAATTTCCCACATAATGTTGAACATTTTTTTTTTTAACTAGCTCTTGTGGTCAGTAAGAAAAGGTATAATCTTTCTAACTAGACAGATGATTTTGAAATTAAAACACGAAAAAGATATAGAACAGTGGACCAAAACAAGAGCAAAGTCATATGCATATCGTCGGACATCTCATAATGTTAAACATGTTACTAGCATTATTTTACAAAATTTAATCATTTAGCCGTGACCCCAATATCAATTAACTTCAAATCATCCACTGACATCTAGAGAGACACTAAAGATAACTAGTGTAAATATATCCTCTCTCTCCTGTTGAAAAAGCTGTTGAAAAAGCTGATTACTAAAGAGATAATGATGTTATATATATATATATATATATATATATATATATATATAAAATCATTCGGGTGGTTTTATATTATGAAACCATCCGGACGGTTTCATATTATGAAACCATTCAATGTTACATGGATTGGATTAGAATTGGGTGGTTGAGATTAAAATTTATAGACCCCATTCCATTTTAATCTCAACCATCCAATCTCAATCCAACCCATGTAACATAGGATGGTTCCATAATATGAAACCACTCGAATGGTTCTATAGCACTCTTTTATATATATATATATATATATATAGAGAGAGAGAGAGAGAGAGAAAATGGATATGAGTCATAGGCTCATATTTCTACATGAGTCAATGTACATATGGACCAAAAGAAATAGAGTGTACTAGTGCACAAGAGTACACATAGGATGTAGAAATTCATTCATATTGGTCCATATGTGCATGGCTCTATAGAAATATGAGACTATGGCTCATATCTCGTTTACTCATATATATATATATATATATATATATATATATATATATATATATATATATATATATATGAAGAGATAATGATGTTTGTTATTAGGCATCTTCGAATGTTTCTAATTCTAAAATAGCAGTCATTGGATCTATTTTCTTTAATCGTATCGATTAGTTCAAAATCTCAGAAAAATTGGATGCTTTAAAGATCTAATTTGTACAGTAAAAAAAGATAGATACAATGGATGTTATTTCCGAGACATTCGGAGATGATTAATAGCAGGATCATGATCTCATTTCTTTATATATAGAAGGATTATGATCTCCGCTCTTAAATATTCTTTTTTGACCGTTCAGATTAAATCCTTAAAGTATCCAATTTTTACGAATTTTTGATTTAATTTGAACGATTAAAAAAAAGACTATACAAAATATTTGAAATCGTTAAGAACATATGTGGCTGCATGTGTAGGCTAGCGAATCGTGTGCAGGAGCGGTTCTTCGGAACTAGTGCGGACTTTAGGACCGAGTTGTGGCCTTCGGACGGTGATGTAACCTTCGGGCTGGATTTGTAGGCCTTCAAACTGAGTTTATAGGCATTCATACTGGGTTTGTAGTCCTTTGAGCTGAGTTTGTAGGCCTTCGAGCCGACAATTTATATTAATTACCAAGAGATAGTAGTAAAACTACCTTTTATATATATATATATATATATATATATATATATATATGCTAAATTTTGTTTTAATACCCCCAACTAATCATATTTGGCAATTTGATACCATAAACTTGTAAAATAGCTACCTTGATACCCTAAAATCTTTTTCTCCAAAATTGTCCCCTCCCCCCACCTCTCCCCTACCCCCCCCCCCCCTTCGGCTGCCCCTCCCCCCCCCACTCTCCTCCTGCCGCCCGCCGGCGGCCCCCTCCCTCACCGCCCCCCTCTTCCCGCCCTCCTCCCACCGTCGCTGTTGCTACTGATGCCAAAGCTGCTACCCCTGTTGCTGCTGCCGATGCCAATGCTGCTACCCCTGTTGCTGCTGCTGCCGCGTTACAACCGCTGTCGCTCGCCGACGCACACGCACCGCTGGAGAGGGAGGGGTGCATCACCGACCGGAGAGGGAGGGAGGTTCATCGCCGGTCGGAGAGGGACGAGAGGAGGGAGGAGGGAGGAGGGGTAGTTTAGGATTTATTTTTTTATTTTATTTTTGTTATGAAGTTGAAAGATTTAATAGTTGATGGTATTAAGTTGTTGATAAAAAAAATTTTATGGTATTAAGTTGAAAAACTTAAATAGTTGAGGGTATCGAGTTACAATTTAGCATATATATATATATATATATATATATATATATATATAAGAGTAAGTATATCAACTTTTGCTGACTGGTTAGCATATTCTTACTTTTCTGATATTTTTTGCCAATTATATATATATTTTTAAGACTATTTTTTCTGGATAGTATAAAAATTCTATCCTCGTCCCCGTCACTTATGGATTATGGTATTTGCTGGAGTGGGTGTGATTCCCAAATTACATGAAGAATATTCCGGAGTGGGACGAGAGCCATCCATGTATCGAAAAGCTCGAAAAGTGCATCGAGCGCCGTGTATTGGAACATTTATGGTAAACAAATATTAAATTGGATTTTCATCTTTGACTTTAATTATATATTTATGATTGGATCTTTCATTTATTAACTTTTCATATAATTGGATTTTTAATTTATGGCAAGTCAATTTATGATTTGATTTTTATTAAATATATGATTGAATATAATTGGATTTTCATAAATATTTTTGGCTTCCATATATATTTTTTCATATAGAAACCCTAATTCATGCTAAAGTGTATATTAAGTCTCATGCAATATACAACAATATGAGAAAAAAATAAGAGAGAAAAAATGTGGCAATAGTGTCATTGCAACTTTGGAAAGGAGAAAGAATGATTGAAGGTCGTTTCGGAGAAAGAGATGAATTTGGGGTATTTCTCATTATCTTTTTTCTTAGTGATTGTAATCTATTTTTTGTTTCAAAGAGTTGTGGTGATCCGTGTTGGATCAGTGAAGACCTCGTAGATGGTGTAATCTCTTTATTCTATTAGTGGAGGTTCTTTAGGGTTGGACTCCGATCATCCCGTAGTTTTTTCCATCTAGATTTTTCACGTAAAAATTTTTTTGTGCGTGATTTGTGTTTGGTATTTTTTTGTTTGTGCGTTTTGCTCGGTTCTCTCGCAGGTACTCTCTGGTTTGGAGAACGGTTTTCGCGTTTCGTTTCCAACAGTGTGGTATCAAAGCCAGGTGTCACATCCCAGTCCAAAATATCGAGGGACTGGACACGTGGCAATGGCCAGCAGTACACACCGATGGACAAACCCAATTTAATGGATCCATCGGGACGTACTTAAGCTGTAATACAACAATAAGGGTCTACTAATCTCATCCACAGAATGAATACATCAATATCAACAAAAGGATATATAAACATCATCAAGTCACAAGTAAATAAATCGGAGAATAACCCGATAATAAGTCTGTTATAATAGTCAAGATTCAGAAATAAAGATAACAACAACTACTGAGTATGGATAAAGCATATACTCAGAAGATAGCCTCGGTGATCACTCATCTACTGGATATGTTCCTGCTCCTGTTCCTGCTCATGTCCCGTATAACTCGGGGTAGATCTCGTCTGCTATACCTGGGGACATAATCCGGATCCAGGTCCTCAGGGGACATAGCAAGGTATAAAATAACTCATGCCAAAATAAATACAGTGCAGCAATAAATAAAACAATAGGGTAAACTATATAACCAGCTAAGTGATATGCAATATGAGAGCATCACTAAAACTCAGGCTGAGACCACTACAAGCTCAGTGTCGGGGAGCCGGTAGCGGTAATATCACGTAATGGGTCAAGCTCGGTTTTAGAGTCTTGAGCACCGCATTAATAAGGGTTTATATATATAGTCAGCCTGTAGTCTGTGTGTCTTTCCCCACCCAATGTAATCACACGTCTCATGTCCATGTCACGCGAGATCATAACTAATGCAGCAAGTCATATAATATCTAAGCAAAAGAATATGTCATGAAACCTGTAACCTATACAGAATTACCATGAATATCTCAGGAAGATTCTGTCTCATGAATAGTGTTAGGTGTCCTGGGTATGACGTACTTGATAATGCAAGCACGAGAATGTAAAGGGTGTCGATATCCATCTCTAGATGACGTTACACAACTCCGCGTACGGTGTTGGCATCCGAATATTAATCGGACGCTAAGTAAAGTCACACGGTCCTAGGTTAAGTATGTACAACAATTAACTAAGTCAAAGAAATATGTAACAAGAACTGCAAGGTTGGCAAGGTACACTTGCCTGGGGTTCTGACTCCAACTGTAGCTCTGGTAGCAGCGGAATTTGCAGGTACTTCTCTAAAAGCTGAAATAGATATCACCATCAGATTCAGAAATTATCAAATAGCTAGAAACGCCTGTCCTTGAGTCCAATTTGGACACAGGGGCAAAAATAACAGTTTCTGGTCGAAGCGGGGTTCATATGTGGCCCGCTTCGCACCGAAAAATGTATCAGAAACAATATTCTCCAAATTCGTCAAACTTAGTGTCAACAAGTCCAGAACGATGATACGAACCCAACGGAACTTCTAGAATTGGATTCCGGTGAGCTGATCACAAAATCGCCTGTCAAGTGGAGCCGCAGGGCCCACGATACGCGATTTTGTCAGCGTTCTCAGAATCGAACCAAACTTGGGTCACAGGACCAGCGTATTGCTATAAGTCCGATGGCGCAAGTTTTGTTTCAATCCAACGTATGTACACAAAGTTACAACGAGTTCCAAAACAGGTCGATACGGGACGTTGTCGGCGGATATGCGTTGATTCCGGTGTGCACGCACATCCAAATCAACTTCCGCGAAATCCCACACGTCCGTATCAATGGCGCGCACCTTTCGGTGAATACCGCACGCTACCAAGTCATTCCGTTTGGCGGGGCGTACTCAGTTCCGGGGGAAAATATGGCAAATATTTTTCTGTTTTTGGATCGCAGTTCGCGATCACCATATGACGCGACACACCGAACGGGTTGCACGGACATCGAGAGGGTCACGCAGGAATCGCATTACAACAGAAGGAACAAGAAATGGGACAGCGAGAAGAGAGAAAAGGGTACCTGAATAGGGCTACACAGAACTGAGTTTTCTCGTGTCCGCGAGCCGACGCGACACGATACGTCACAGTTTCAGGGTTAGGGTTTCGACGCTGGAGGCGGCCGGAGCTGGCCGGAGCTTCGTCGAAGGAGGGGCTGCTTGGAGGAGGCAGCTCAGGCGGAGGCGAAGCTGTCCAGGGACGGCGGAGGATCGTCGGGGCTGCCGCTGTGGGGGTTTAGGCGGAGGCTGCGGTGGATGGGGCGCTGGTGTCGTCGGCGGAGGACACAACGGAGGTGGTGGTTGTGATGGCGGAGAGGGGCTCGACGAGGACGAAGGATCTGGAGGAGGAGCAGCAAGGGCTACGATGGCCAGTGGAGCTCGGGGACGGGGGCTGAGGGTGATGGCGGAGGAGACGGCGGCGATGGCGGGGCACGGTGAGGTAGCTGAGGAAGGTGGCGGCTGAGACGATGGTCGAGGGGTTGCGGGTTTTATAGCTGACGGGGAGGAGCTGGACCGCCGACCGTTGCGGGGAGAGGAGGAGACGGCCGGTGCGGGGAGAGGAAAGTCGGGGAAGAGATAGGGTTTAGGTGGGTCGGGTCGGGTCGGGCGGAGGATTCAGATCCGACCCGATCCGATAGGCATTGGGTTCGGGTACGGGTTAGTGGGTCGGGTCTGAGTTTTGGGCCCGGATCTGACCCAATGAGGATTGGGTTGGGTTCAGTTAGACCGGTCCGGTCCGGTTCTGGTTGGTTTGGTTTATTTTGAAATAAACCGGGTTTATTTATAGGGTTTAATTTGGTTTAAATATAAACTTAGTTTTTAGGTCTTTGAAAATATTTTCGGGGTCCAATAAATTCTCGGAAAATTATCCTATGTTTAATTTTTCATTTTACACCTAAAAATATTATTTTCATAATATTTTAATATTAATTAACATCATTTAAAAATTATTTAATTTCAAAATATCTTAGTTTAATTAGTTAAAAATCCCAGAAAATTCCAGAAAAATTGAGAAAATTGATTTTAAAAATTCCAGAAAAATTAGGGGATTTACACCAGGTTCTGGAATTTCAGAAAGGTGTCAGGAGTTGACAGAAAAAACAGGGAGAAGAGATGGACGCGAAGCCGGTGCTCATGGTAAACCTGAACGATACCAACTAGCATTACTGGAGGAGCAAAATGAAGGATCGACTATTTGTCAAGAAGCTGTATCTGCCGGTATTTGCTTCCAAGAGGCCCAGCGACAAATTCGAAGAGGAGTGGAAGTTCGAGCATATACAGGTGTGTTGTTACATCAGGCAGTTCATTAACGAGAACGTGTACAACTACGTTGCCAATATTGAGCATGCGAGGACACTGTGGGATAAGCTGAAATCTTTGTATGCGAAGAAGACCGGGATAAATAAATTGTTCCTGATTCGGATGATGATGGGTCTAAAATACAAAGATGGGGCATCCATTACAGATCATTTGAGTGAGTTCCAGGGCGTTGTTGACTAGCTATCCTCGGTGTGAGTCAAGTTCGACGACGAGGTTCGGGGACTATGGCTGCTGTGTACATTGTCAGACTTGTGGAAGACCGTATGAGTGTCTATGATCGCTTCTTCTCCAGAAGGCATGGTCAATCAAGAGTTTGCCAAGAGCGGGATACTGAATGAAGAGATGTGGAGACGTTCTCAGGGCACTTCATCCACATCCCACTCAGATACGCTTGTTTCATAGAGCCGCGGAAGGGGTAAAATCAGGGGTCCAGGCGGTGGCAGAGACAAAAGCAGGAGAATAGCAAAGGATCGGTACGAGGACTCAGAGTGTTACCATTGTGGCAAGAAGGGCCACATCAAGCGAAACTGTTTCTCTTGGAAGAGAGAGAAGAAGGGCAACAAGGGGAAGCAGGCGAGAACACTACAGCGGCGGCCTCGGCACATGGAGGCGATATGATCATTGTAGGTTATGTGGTAATTATGAACCTCGCCTGCGATGACAACTCTTGGCTGGTGAACTCAGGTGCTGTTGTGCCCCGTTTCCCCTATTCGGGGAACGCTGCTAAGAAATATAAGACGGTATCGTTCGATCGGGATAGATTAAAACAAGAATCCATCCTCTTTATGGATTTGCTTCTTCGGAATCGATTCCCATATTCAGTGGACCGTGCCCCCGGGATCGACTTAGCGGCAGAGTCAGGAGGGACCTCTTCGCTGCATCTTTTGTATGCTTAGATTTCGCTGTCGCTTGTTGCTTTCGTGCCTTGAGTTGGTTTTCGGATTTGCTTGAGTTTTCTTGAACGGTTTCGATGGATTTCATTGTTTTCGTTCGTTGAACTGCACTTCAATTCTGATAATGGAAGAGTGGAAGAGTTATTGATCAGCTGTTCGTAGCAATGCAGGTGAACGAACAGTAGGCGACGCTAGAGCGGAGTCTTAAAGCATCTCTTTCCTTCTTCCTTCCAACAAACTAAGTGAGTGGCTGCCATCCCGATTAGCTAGCCCTTCTTGAAAGTCTTCACACCAAAAATCTTGCATTCTTGTTTGCCCGATCAGACGATACCAAGTAATAACTAAAAGATGTCAAGATAAAAGAAAAGGAATAGATTTGGATTATTATGCTTGTCAATCAAACTTGTGAACCGCTACTTACTTGCATGCTTATTCGTTTGGAATGTTCATCATATGCATAAATACAAGTCATAATGCTTACTTCTTCTATAAATTATGCTATATGTAGAACACTCCTTGCCATGAAACAATTGATCATGGAGACTATGCAAAATAAATCATGCAATGCAACCTATCTCCTAATTTTATTGCCTCAGCTACATAAATGGTTAATTGGATATAAACGCCGTTTGATCACAGACAACTTGTGCACAAGGCCCTTGGTTTCTGTGGACGGTCGCTGGGGCACTGGCGCCGATCCGATCCGGACGGAATCTACAAAAATAGTCTCACGGACTGGACGGGCTGGCTGGCTGCAACACTTGCACCTCCGGCATACGCGTCTTGAGACTATAACTCGTCCATTATGGCACCTTGCCAGTGATCCCCTCGTATATTTAAACCTGTTGCAAACTAACTTGTGTCTTCTTCGCAGAGAAGGACATGCTAAGTATTGTGCAGGTGGCTCAGACGGGAAAGTAAATGTCACCGAGCGGTGGCAAAGTATTTCATTGATTTTCTTATATCTATTGCTTGCTGTAAAATGAACTAAGGCAAGATAGAAAGACCACAAAAGAATTATGCATGTTTCATATAAATAATGTGTTGATTGGTAAAGTTGGGTTAGCTTGCCTTCACCAGTACGTTTTGATGTACTGACCCTCGTTGAAACAGGTTTCCCGCACTAAGGAGAATCGAGCGAGGAGCCGAAGTCATCCCCCAATCCAATCCAGCTGTAGGCACGCCTTGATCCGTGCCACCTTTTAAAGTATTTTGAAGAAGCTAGCAACCCAAGCAAACATGCAGCTTCGTGGGAAGGCCGTCATTCCACCAGGAGGTCTTATATTTTGAGTTTTAGTAATAGATGTAATGTACATGACTGCTATCTCATTTTGTGTCAACACTTTTGTAAGCCCATAGAGGCAACCTAATGACTCAGTTCAAGGAGTTTGTAATAGATGTTCATATTATCAATAAAAATAGAACTTTTTCATGCTTCAATATGTGTTTCAATTTATCTGCGTACTCTGAATATGTGCTCGCTATGCAAAAATAAAATACTTAGCCTTGTGCGGTGCACAACCTAGGCCCGCACGGCGGTCACGCCCGGGGGACGACTATCGATTCCACGGAATCGGGACGTGACAGGTGCTTCAGTGCACGTATCTCACAACAGGGTACTATTTGCTACTTACATAACATGCGACTGTGGAGTGTTGAAGATGGGCAATGGAAATGTGTCGAAGACAGTTACCATTGGAGATGTGCATTTAAGGACAAAGACGGGTGCAGTTCTTGTTTTGAAAGATGTTCTTCATGTCCCTGATATTCGTTTCAACCTGGTATTGGTTGGAAGATTGGATGACGAGAGTTTTTTCAATCTCTTCGGGAACAATCAGTGGAAGCTTTTTGTGGTGCCCCGTCCCCCCTTTTAGGGGAGTGCGGATAAGAAATACTTTCGGTATCTTTCGATCATGAT